>BSAI01000104.1:24338396-24412839 GCA_036245035.1 Adrianichthys oophorus
CGCCGACATACCGCAAACACCTCACATAGGCTCATATAGGACACATACAACAAGCCACTCACACAGCCAGGAAACATTCACGCGCACAAGCACACAGCGCTCCTCTGCGCATTGGTCAGCGGGCACGCGCGCAGGACTCACAGACGCACGCGCATTACTTAGCATAACACTCTCTCAGTCAGTGTAGTCATGTCCAGTCTGAACATCTTTAGCTGGAATGTGCGTGGACTTGGCTCTGGGCCAAAGAGGCTGAAAGTTTTCAACCATCTGAATGATCTAAAAGCAGATCTAGTTTTACTGCAGGAGACCCACTTATCCAGATCAGCTGATCATCTCCTGTGCTGCTCACAATTCCCATTCATCTACTCAGCTAGTTACAACTCCAAACAAAGAGGAGTTGCTATTTTGATTAATAAAAATATGACTTTTACTCATAAGAACACAATTGTTGATCCAGAAGGCAGATTTGTAATTATTAACATATCAGTTCAGAATAAAGACTTCTGTATAGCCAGTATCTATGGTCCCAATGCTGATGAATCCTCCTTTCACAGATTCTTCACCTCACTTTCGGTTCACGCTGACTCCACAATAATTATAGGAGGAGACCTCAACTTGGTCCTTGATCCTGAACTTGACAGACTCAGCACAGCAGGACACCAGCGCACATGGCGTTCTGCAAGTATTTTGAAGCAGTACATGGATGAGTTGGGTCTCTGCGACGCTTGGCGCTCATGTCATCCAAACACTAAAGGGTTCACTTTCTTTTCTCCAGTTCACCACTCACAGTCTCGCTTAGACTATTTATTAGTCAGTAATTCTTTTTTAAAAGATATCAAGGATTCCAACATTCATCCAATTATCATTAGTGATCATGCACCAGTTTCTGTAAATATTTCTAGAGATCTACCCACACCTTCTGGCTTAACCTGGAGGTTTAACACTTCGCTGTTAAAAGATCAAGAGTTTATTCAAATCTTTAAAAAAGAGAGAACCTTCCTAGAATTTAATGATACTCCGGATATTTCACCATGTGTTCTTTGGGAAACAGCAAAAGCAGTGGTGAGAGGAAAAATTATTTCTTATTCAACAAATAAAAAACACAAAGAGAAAGCAGATTTATTAGAAATAGAAAATAAAATCAAAGATCTAGAGGCTGCTTGTGCTGCTTCTGCACAAGAACACATTCTGGGAGATCTGAAAAATTTAAAGCTTCAGTTAAATGACATCATCAATAAACAAACACAATTCCAAATACAAAAACTTCGACTCGAAAATTTTGATAACTCAAACAAATCGGGTACATTTTTAGCTAATCAGCTTAAAATTAATAAAGAAAAATCAACTATTGCCTCTATTATGGACCACACAGGAACTGTCACTCACGACCCGGTTAAAATCAATAAAACGTTTAAAGATTTTTATAAAAACCTATACACATCACAGGTCAATCCATCAGAACAAAGTATTAACTCATTTCTTAATAATGTAACTCTACCCAGATTAAATGAGGATCAAAGCTCAAACTTAGACTCTCCGCTCTCATTGGCTGAACTTCATGAAGCTCTGTTACTGATGCCCAACAACAAAGCTCCAGGGCCTGATGGCTTTCCTGCTGAGTTTTATAAAGAATTCTGGGAACAGCTGGCACAAACTTTTTATAAAATGGTTACTTTTATCAAGGTAAGCCAATCACTGCCACCTCACATGAATTCAGCTAACATAATCCTCCTTCTCAAACCAGAAAAAGATCCCACAATTCCTTCAAGCTATCGCCCCATTACTCTAATCAATGCAGACGTAAAAATTATTTGCAAAACACTCGCGCAGAGAATAGAAAAAATCACTCCTCATATAATTCATCATGATCAAACTGGATTCATTAAAGGTAGACACTCAAGTGATAACGTCCGCAGACTTGTTAACATAATAGATTTTGCCACTATTAAAAACCAGGAAACAACCATACTCTCATTGGATGCTGAAAAAGCATTTGACAGAGTAAACTGGAAGTACCTCATTGCTGCCCTCCATAAGTTTGGGTTTGGGGAATCCTTCATTGATTGGATTAAAATATTATATCACAACCCAAATGCTTCAGTCAGAACCAACAAACAGACTTCTGACAGGTTTTTTTCTTGGTAGAGGGACCAGACAGGGTTGTCCACTGTCCCCCTCTCTTTTTGCTATATTTATTGAACCTTTGGCTGCAACAATAAGACAGCGCGAGAGCATTAAAGGAATTACAACAAAATACAGTAATCATAAAATTAGTCTTTATGCTGATGACATATTACTTTTTCTAAACAATTCACATTCCATTAGTGAAACAACAACAATTATTAATGAATTTTCCTCTATCTCAGACTACTCAATTAACTGGAACAAATCAGTTTTATTGTCACTGAATGGTAATGTTGAGCAAACAATCTCAATCCCAGTCAAATCAGGCAATGTCAAATATCTAGGTATTTATTTCTCCCCGAAACTATCAGAACTGGTGCAACTAAACTACACCCCATTACTGAAAAGTATACAGGATGATCTAACCCGCTGGGTCAACCTGCCCCTGTCACTCATGGGTAAGATAGCCACAGTAAAAATGAACATTTTACCCAAAGTTAATTATCTGTTCTCAATGATCCCCACACAACCACCACTAAAATGGTTCAAAACATTAGACTCTGCCATATCCAGCTTCTTATGGAACAGTAAACCTGCAAGAATTAGTCTAAAAACTTTAAAATCTAGAAAAAGCTGTGGAGGCTTAGAATTACCTAACTTCCATAACTACTTTCTTGCCAACAGACTGCAGTACCTCTTAAGATGGATAAAAAACAATCCAGAAACCAACCCATGGATGGATCTGGAACAGGCATTTTGTGGAAAGATTAACTTGTCAGATCTACCATTTATAAGCCCAACAATAAAAAAACATGACTGCTACCAGAGTAGTAATATAAGTACTACTTTAACAGCCTGGTGGGATTTTCTTAAAATGTCAAACTCTTCACTACTACCATGCAAAATGACACCCATCTGGAACAACCCAGACATCCTGATAAATAAAAAAATGTTGCACTTCCCTGCTTGGCAAGCAGGGGGCATAAGACTACTCGAGCACTTGATTATCGACAGAAGATTCATAACACACCAAGAACTACAAGAAAAACATGGAATAAATCAATTCTTGGAATATCAGCAACTTAAATCTGTAATTACTAAAACATTTAAATCCAGTGACAATGACTTAAAATTACCAGAACTAGTTACCTCTGTGATTAATTTTTCATTGAATAAAACTCTCTCCAAAATATACAAACTCTTATGCAACTTAGATAACGAAGTCTCAATTCCAACAACAAAATGGGATGCAGACTTAGGCAGAAGTACAGACACAAGCTTCTGGTCAGAAATTTGTCTAAATACCTTTAAATTAACCAAAAGTCCAAACCTACAACTAATACAATTAAAAACTCTTCACAGAATTTACTATACTGGACAGAGGATGTTCAAGATGGGTCTCAAAAACTCAGACATTTGTGAGCATTGTGATAGTAATTTACCTGACAATTACATGCATGCTCTGTGGTTCTGTACACCTGTCCAGGCTCTCTGGCAACAGGTATGTGCTGATTTATCAGTCTGGCTTAAGGTTTCAATCACAGCCTCACCTTCACTTTGTGTGCTGGGTGACATGAGTGCCATCGACACAGAGGGAAGTTTAGCATCTATAATCTTCATAACTCTTTGTATAGCAAAAAAGACAATTTTATTAAACTGGAAAAACAAGAAAAATATTAGTGTAAGTCATTACATGAATCTGCTATTGGATCATATCAGCTTGGAAAAAATGTCAACTAAGAGCTCAAATAACTTAAAAGGAATTCGGGCTCTCTGGTCTCCCATAGCTAACTCCATAACTTAGGGGGCGGGATTTCTGGGTGTCGCCGCGCCTTGACTGTCTGCCGGGGTCGGGGCCTACCTGGTGCCTGGTGGGGGCAGGGGGGGGCGCTGTTGGTCGGGGGGTCTGGTCCGGCGCCTGGGTGGGGCAAGCGCGGGGGCCGCATGGTCTCCCGGGCCTGGGCGTGGGGGTGTGTGGATGGTGCATTGGGTGGGGGTCTGGCTTGGCTGGGGGGGTGGTCTTTTTGCGTGGGCTGGGGGGGCTTGCGCGGGGCCCTGGCCCTGGGGGGGTCTGCCTGCGCTGGATGGGCGGCCCAGCTGCACCTGGGGGCTGGCGTCACTCCTTCTCTGGCCCTGGGACGGGGTGGGGCAACCCTCTTGGGGCCTGCGATTGCTCCAGGTAAAGCCTACCATTGCGGGGTCTGGGGGGAGGGGATGTCTGTGGGCAAGAGGGGGGGTCCACTATCAGTACAGGACCCTAGGGGCTTCCTCGGGCCCGCTGGTACCTGACCAGGTAGCTACAGGGGCGGTGCTTGGGGGGGAGGGGCTGGGGCTTGCCCTGGGGGCTGGCCCCCTCTGGGCTCCTCTCTCTTTGTGCGGGGTGGGGGGTGTGGGGCCTGGGGGGTTGGCTTTCGGGCGGTGGGGCCTCTGCCCTGGGGAGACTTGGGCCCAATGCTGGGGGGGCGGGGGGACGGTTTTTTCATCATCGGGGGTCAGTTTGGTAGCTGTCCCCGACCTTCCCTCCTTCCTCATACGACCACTTATTAGGTTGGAAGGAGGGGCGTGCTTGCGGAATACCTCGAGGGGCCGAGCCACTTGGCAGTGGTCCACCCCTCCCATGGTCTCTGCACAGTTTCGCCCCCTTCTCCTGGTTTTAAATGCACCTTAGACACGTAGGATCCTTGGTGGGGGGTGCTAGGACATCACTGCCAGCAAGCAAGAGATGTCCTCTCAGTGCTCTACCCTCCAATTTTAACTGCACCGTAGACATTTAGGGCTCCTTGGTGAGAGGGCGATTGGACATCCCTGTAAGCAATCAGGAGATGTCCTCAGTGCCGTGCTTGCCAATTTTAACTGCACCCTTTATTACACACACCCATCAATCACAAGAAACACACCTCAACACACACACAAATACATTACACAAGGAAGGTGGGACTACTGATCTTCTGTCCCTTACCCCATCCCTGGTGGAGGGAACAGGGCCTTCAGCGGCGGTGGCCTTGTCTCCTGGGGGTCGGCCTCCTGGGCCTGGCGGCCCCCTCCCCGCGCAGGGAGAGGGATCCCTTTGTCCTCTGGCAAGTCCATGAGCGGGGGATCATATTCCATCTGAGCCTGGAGGGTGTCTGTGTCCTTGTGGTGCGGGTTCTGGCCCTTACCCTCGGGTGCCGAGCCCCTTCTGGGTCACAACATTAGGAGAGCCTGGTCAGGCAATGTACACCTTCGGGGACCCCCACTGCTCTTGGTCATCCCTTTTCTAGATGGGGGTAGCTGACCCCCATCGTGCTCTCTTCTGGATCTCCGCAGCTGCCTGGAGCTTTGGAGTGGGTCTCCCGTGGGGGGCCTGGGCTCGTACCCGGGGCTGGGGTGGGGGGATGCCCAGAACTCCTGGGTGGTGGTGGGCGGCTTGTCTGGGGTGGTGGGGCTCTCGGGGGTGGGGCCCCACGCTGGGCCACCTGGCGCAGTGGGAGGGCTGCTCTCCTGACTGGGCTGGGCCTTGCGCTCTGCGCTTCCGTACCTCACTGCGCTCGGGTGTTGGGGGCCCGTGTGGCTGTCCTGCGGGCCCTGGTCTGGGTGCTTGGCCGGGCTGCCTGGCGGGTGGATCTCCTCCATTGACCCCACAGTATGGGTGCGGGGGCGGGCCCTGGTCGGCGCTGCCGCCTCGGCGGGTGTCTTGGTGTGGGGATGGCTGGGGGTTCTCCCTCCTTTTTTATGCATTCCATCATCCACTTCAGCTTAACATAACATTCACCTGAGCACAGGCGTCGGCTCACCTTTGCACCTTCAAATAGTGTGCATGACAGAATGTAATCCTTTACATGTGTTGGTTGGTATGCACAAGTGTGTGTGTGAACTGGATGTGGACAAGTTTGTGAACACTCTCGGAGCCGGCAGGTATGTAACAGCTGAGTGTGTGGACAGGCCCTGACCATTTTAGACCAACATTCACTATTGCAATGGGTATAAACTCCAGCATTTTGTTGCCTGTAGATTAACAACTCTACCTTCCCTTCCCTGTAGCCATTCTCTAACTTCTATAATCCACCATCTCTTTTTCCCCCCCTCCACCCCCCAACTCTCTCCTTTTCCCCCTTTTTTTTATGTCCGGTCCAACAAAAAAGACACAAATAAAAAAATATATATATATATTAATAAAGTTTGGTTTAAATTACAAAAGGGGCTTATACCAACATACATTTTGTGTTCGCTATGATTTATAACCCCCGATTGTAAGAGTAAAATCTGTCTAATACAAGAGGCTCTCAGCTCATATCTGTTTGCTCAGCTGTTGGACAGGACAAGTTTAAAAAAAAAAATAAAATAAATAAAATAAAAGTTAGTCCAGCAACTGAAGTGGACTCGTCTATTGTAACTTTCTCCCAAATTGTTTGAAATAACATAATTTAATGCCTCAGAACTTCTGCATTTTAGTGTTAATATGTCACTGCATGTTATGAGAAAACGGCTCTTTTTGAATACCATTGAAATTGCATCATATTTTGATACATTTTGTTGTCACCCAGCACTTGGAGGTTTTTGTTTTTTTTTCCAGAATAATGTCCAGACCAACAGAAAAAAAGACATTATGGGTGTGGTTTCATTTAGGAATTGGATGTTATGGTTGTTTTACTCACCGTTGTACATCTCAGCCACCTCAAGTCCTTCACTGAAAAACCAGAGCACAGGTTAGTAAATGACCTCATGATGGGGTGTCATTTCGTCTGCAATAATGAGAGCAGTAGCCAGGAAAAGTGAGACTGAAGGCCGAGAATGCAGAGAGCAGTGCGTTCCTGCTGCTTCTGGGATGAGTCCACTTCCTTTGAGGAGGATGTTGCAATAAAGCAGCTTTTTGCAACTCTTTTTTTTTTATGATTCTTTTTTATGATTCTTTTTATTATGATGTAGTGGATGCAACCTGACAGCAGATGTTTTTATTTTATTACAAAACTGTCTAAACTGCAGATCCGACTGATTTTTGCCTAAAAGCAGGAAATACTCCAAAAGGAGTGTTGAGTTTCTGGTTGTAACAATAAATCTGCTTTTGCAATGAATAACTAACTGTACTCTATTCAGGTTCCTATTTGTTTTTAAAGGCTTTTGTCTGTTCTAAATATCAGCCGTTTAAATCTTCCTGATCTAGAGCAGAAATCAGACCGACATGTGGAAGTAAAATCCTCACTTCAGGATTTTACAGTTTGAGAGCTAATAAGAGCTAATAAAAGTGTCTTTAATGCAATAATTCAATTGAAAAACTTAGCAGACCATCAAAGTAAAAAGAAATCGCAATGCTACTTCAATAGTGTTTTTCTTGAACCTGGATACATGTTTTATATAAGTGCTGACAGACTGTGTGAGAACTTCTGAGTGTGGTTCGTACTTTGGAGCAATCTAAGTGGTCAAAGCGACTGATAGCTTCATAAATGCAATCAAACATTTCAGCACTCTCAGAGCTCCCAATGTGATATATGTACTTGCTGTTCAAAAAACACTAGTGTGTTATTCAGCATGAATGGGAAGTACCTGAAACCTATCTCCCTATCATAGCTTCTCTTTGGTTTAAGTCTCCGTGCTGCTGATGGTCGGACTTAGAAAAGATTGGCTAAACAAACACTTGAACACTGTAATCTGCTGGATTTAGGAAAGCAAACAGCTACTGTTTAAACAAGGACAGAAGGTAGTGACAAGAAGAATGAAAATTCTTTTCCATCCAGTGGCTTCCATGCAGAGACAAATCCATGAAGGCAAACCAGACAAATGAGTGAATGATGGTCAAATTGACTATGAAATGGTTTTCTATCAAAAGATTCAAATTAGCCTTTTATACATGGATGCATTAGTTTGGAAAACCTGTTTTATAAAAATAAAGTTAACATATCCTGTGAACAGGCATTGGTTTTATTTTAGGAAAAACACAATCGGACAAACGCTTAAGTTAAGGCCTTACTCACAGCTGCCCTTATGGGTGGATATGGGCTGTCTGCGGGCAAAAAATTGGTAAATCTGTACGCAGGTGGCTGTAGGTAACATCAAGCTTGTAGACCACTCGTTAGCCTGTAGAGCAAAAATGTTCATGATTTTCTATGGGCATGCTGCAGGTCACAGATTGTAGGGAACACTTAACGTACAAGGGTGAAAAGGTGAAATGCAGGCGTGTTGTACAGATTTTTCCGCTTCTTAACCCCCCAAACCCAGCACATCTCAGAAGTGGCCTGTTACTGCTGTTCACATGATTGCGTGCAGCCTGATTGCTACAGTTGAGGAAATTCGACAATCAGCGTATAATTTTTGTGGGAATCCTACAGACGCTTACCCATCAGCTGCACACCCCATGCATGCAACATCTGCACGCAGCCAGTACTTCCAGCTTACTAACAACTAGAGTGGAGCATAAGGACACCGTACGACAGCAATCACCCTTATATCATAAGTGCATGCAACTTAGATTCTCCTTACAAATACATCACCATACACTTACCACGTGCAAAACAATGGTTCCTTTCATTGTCATGACATCTCTTGAGGTGGCCCCACGAGACTCAAGGGAACTGCTAAACACTGCTGCGCTCCCCTTGAGATGTGGCAGCTCCTCTCTACAACCCTCCTTGGGCCAACCCCAAAGCCCGCAGCACTTGTCCAAGTCTGCCCCCCATACGAGTGCAGGTGACTAAGAATAAATATATAGTTTGACCTCCTGGCCTTGTTCAGATTCAATGACAAGCCTTTGATGCCATAAGAAATCCATCCAAAATGTGATATAATTTAAATTTAAACCAGCACGGAGATGACTATAAAGACTAAAAAGTACAGCAATGGAAACCTGAAGTAAAGCAGCAAAAAAAATGAAGTTTTTCTTGTGATTTGAAACATCTTTATTTTCTATATTAAATGTATGCTTTATAAACGTAATTTAACCAGTGTCCCCAACCACAGACAAAACATGTACAATCATGACAGATCAGCATTTAAATTCACTTAAAAAAAACATTCTTGAATACACGCCAAGTGCCCAGAGACATGAAAATGTTTTTTGTCGCTTAGACCAGAGGATATGAGTGAAACCCAATCCAATGTTCACCTCCTGTCACTGTTTGATTCCTTTTCTCCTTCAGACACTGAAAGATCCCAACCTGTCAGCCAGGAAGGACTTCCAGAGGGAGGCGGAGCTGCTGACCAACCTGCAGCACGACCACATTGTTAAATTTTACGGCGTGTGTGTAGACGGAGATCCGCTCATCATGGTGTTCGAATACATGAAGCACGGCGACCTCAACAAATTCCTACGGTAATTATTTCTCTCAGGGTCAATCAGTTCGCACTGAAGATGGCTCCTTCTAGTCACTTACAGTAGGAGGAGGAATTAGGTAATTATATGAAAAGGCAGAACCACTGTGTGGAACTGTGAGGTAAGTGACAATCAAAAGGTATGTGAGAGTGCCATCATTACTGGGGTAAGTAACACATCATTAGTGTTTGAACTTGTAAAAACTTCATTAAGGGTCCAAAAAAGCTCCAATTGTCTAAATTTGGTCTGTAATAAAAAAGTCTGCCCTCTTTGGAACTTTATTGAAGCTTTAATGTTTCTTTTGTTCCATATTTGTCAGAAGTGACCTCTGATAAACCTCAAAAAAGCGGCAGTGTGCCTCTACAGAGACTGCTTTGGTAATGGGAAGCTTCAGTGGAGCTGATGTGAGTCCGCTGAAGAGGAGTCACAGATAGAAGTGTGCTATTTCAAGTGCGATGACAGCAGCTGAGCGTGTGTGGGGTCTTTCTTGTTTTTGAAATTTGAGCAGTGGATGAAAAGATGACATGTTGTGATTGAGTGTGAGTGTGAGGGTGATAGCGTGTACGCCTGTGTGTGTGTGTGTGCACTGAAGGGTGCGTGAAGATTTTCTGTTGGGAAATCATTCCTGAAATGAAAGGCAATGTTGCGGATGATGAAATTCTTTCATGCAAGGTGCAAGACGTTGCTGATTCTTGGTCTGTTGGTCCTTTTGGTCACATTTAAAGGATGTGATGTGCCGGGAGTCAATAGGAGAATCTGATATGGCGGCCCAATTCAGCATTTAGATAAAAGGAGGGCAGCTGCTACTTAATCAGCCACCATTGGCTTGTCAGGAAAGTCAAAGAAGGGGGCACAAGCTAAGAAAAGCCACGATACTGCAGCTTTTACAGCATACCTCTCCAAATAGAGATGGAAAGACAGGTAGAGCGAGAGTGACAGTCGTGCTTCCTGACCCCCCTGTGTGAGGACTGGACTCTAATCACAGTGACCAGGAGGGGATGAGAACAGCAGGAACTCGGCACAGGAAATTACTTCCTTGTTGTCGCCCGGAAACTTGCATTCCAACTGTTCTGAAGGTTTGCATGAAATTCCTGACATATTGGAAAACGTTTCTGTGGAGAGAAAAGCCAAAGCTTAAATTGGCCGTGCAGAAGCATAACAATTCATCGTGGAATTAAAGCAGCTTGAGTGCTTGCAGATTATAGTTAATATGTTAATATTTGGTCATATTCTCTCTTTATTATGCTAATGGACCTCAACAGGTACCAAAAGGCTCCAGCAGGGAAGGGATGAGGGTGTATTAGAGCAGTAAGCAGCTTTGGGTTACTTTGTAAAGGGGCTGCCCCGTTCAACGCTCTGCCACACGGAATACACAAGAAGGGGTTCTACCTCCAGTCATCAGCAAAAGCTATGAAACTTCTAAAGAAGATTTAGCACAGTCTACCTCTTAAAGGTGAAATCCAGATTTGTAAGCAACTAAATAACACCTCTGTTATTCGGAAGGCCCTCTGCCTCCTTTATATTCTGACATCATCGGGTTTCTTCTGATGCTGAGGAACTGAACTTCTCTGTGTTCTGTTTGACATGCAGAGCTCATGGCCCCGACTCCATGATCCTGGTTGATGGTCAGCCACTGCAGTCCAATGGAGAGCTTGGCCTTTCCCAGATGCTGCACATTGCCACTCAGATTGCCTCCGGCATGGTCTACCTAGCCTCCCAGCACTTTGTGCACAGAGATCTGGCAACCCGCAATTGCCTTGTGGGGAACGGCCTCCTGGTTAAGATTGGAGACTTCGGCATGTCCAGGGACATCTACAGCAGCGACTACTACAGGGTAAGCTGCTGCAGCACAGTGGGAACACGCTCATCTTCCGGTTATAAAACTGTCAATTCTCCTGTCACGTCACGTCGCTGTCATCGTGCTCCACATTTCTTGACGAGAATTAGTGTAAGTAAATTTAGTTCACAGCACTTCGGAATTGGTCTCTAATTGGGCTCAAAACAGTTGTAAACAAAGCCTGTGGGGCTGCCATCTAAAATCAGGATTCTAATGGGAGAATGCTGTTGCTCTCGTGTGTCATGTTGTTTGCATGTTTATGTTTCCATTTTTCCTTCTTCTAAGGAGAGTAAAAATCTCTCCCATCCCCGGCGTGGCCTCGGGGCGTGTCGCCACGCCTCGTACATTCGATCGGGGCTGATGGAGCGCTTCGGCAGTATGCTCCGAGATGATCCTGCTGAGCCTCCAGCCTGGTGCCTAAAGGCTTGTTTATACTGCTTCTGAGTCATGTCTCCTCTACTGTTTAACGCGATTAGCAACTACGAATGCTGCAAACTAGGTGGAAACTGCTGGATTGAAGAATTTACCATTTTGGCTGAACAAATAAGCAGAGCAATTGCCGCAACAGATCTGGCTGCTGAAAATAGCCCGCTCCCATGAAACGATTTAAAGTGTTTCCGAGCGTGACCGCTGGGCCTCTGCGGATGCTGCTTGGGGCGACGCCAATAGTCACAGAATTCCAACCTGCTCAGGGAGCAGCTCTGCACTTATGGGTTTATTTGTTTAGAAATTTTAGGTAGATGTGCTCTGTGTCTCTGTGTTTTGGTCCAAAGCTTTACATCAGAGATGATCGTCATCAGAGCTCTACACTAACTTCTTTTCTTGGCTGCACCAGCACAAATGTTGGCTGCACCCACAGATTCAACTGTATTGCATTTAACAGCAGACTTTTACAGGGTCACTTCTTGTTCTTAAACTGCTGTTCATTTGCTCCTGCTGAAAAGAAGAGGGGACACTCGAGCGGGGCGTTTATCGCAGCATGAAATGTGTTTTATAGATGCTTTATGGAGCTTTTTCAGTGTTTTAACCTAAAATGTCTTAGAGCCGTCACAATTCTTTTATTTGCAACCATTGTCTTCCTGCAGTCTTTAAAGTAAACACAGAACATAATATTATGGGCTTAACTGTATCTGATACAGGAAACCAGTCGAGCCATTCTCTTGGACATGAAAACACCAGAGAGGGTTGTAGGATTGCACCCCTCAGAACCCCCAACTCGTCCATGTACTTTACAAAATGAATTGCAGAAAATTAGATTTTGGTTCAGTCATTAGCCTAACAAGGAATTTTATTCTTGAAAGTATTTGCCTTTTTTTTTCCTATTTCTATCATCTTCTCTCACTTGCTGCCCTAAAACAAACAGCAATGAATGATTTAATTAGAATTAAAATAAGTCAAATACAGCATTTACAGCATCATAAACTCCATTTTCCTCCATCTGCATTCTTAGACGCTTCACTCTTTTCTGTCTTTATTGTGACGTCCTCTCTTGTTGTGCTGTCAAAAACACAAATGTCACTGAATGTAACACTACTACAACATGCTCTGGTTGTTAAATGATCAAATATGTTCATATTTCTCACCTGAACCCCTTTCTGTTTTTTGAAAAACAGTTTCAAACTTCATTCGTTGACAACATCATGGAAAACATGGGTGATGTTGAGCGAGAAGCTTGTGTTTATGTGTATTGGAGAGCTCTACAGAAGCGCCAGAAAGCACGTCTCTGTGTCTGGGTTCACCAGAGTCTCTCCCGGTGCAGCAAGCTACACTCCTACAGCGGAGCTGCGCCTGACAGCCGTTTTAAACGGTACTTCCGTCTGTCAGGCCCAGTTTGAGCATTAACCCGAGAGGGGGAAAATAAAAAATAAAACCGGGGGATGTTTTTATTATTGTCTTGATGAAAATAAGAAAAACATCATAAACCCATGGAGCTTGTGGGATTGCCCCGTCTACGAGGGCACCCGCGGTGGTTCTCCATGGCCGGCGGGTCTCCGCGGGCCAGCATAGCGAGGAGTTTTGCTGGCGGTGCCAGGCAGCAGAGTGTCTTGCTAGCCCTGTCACGACGGCGATCGCTTGCTCTGCTGTCCACCAGGCGGCTGGTTAGCATAGCAGGCTCTTTCACTTCAGTTCCATGGGCTCTGTGACGGGCTTGCAGCCCGTCCAGAGTGTATCCCGCCTTCACCCAACAGTAACCGGACAGTCACCAGCTACTCCACGGCCCCAGCGAGTTGCTGGAGCGAGTTGCTCCATCCCAACAAATGGATGGAAGTTCCGGACGAAAATCCCTGCATCTCACCGCCACATTGAATCAATTTTCAAAGTTAAGTCAATGTTAAGATGCGATTTGAGGTGGCGGGATTTTGCTGTTGGGTGTGGTGTGGCGAGCATCTTTACATTGACTTAACTTTGAAACTGGCCGCCTCTGCCTCTCGAATTGTGTCCGGTGTGAATGCACCTAAAGAGTCTACGCCACTGCACGCCGGCGTAAGTGTTCATAATTTTTGGGGGACCTGAAAATTCCTCAAAAAATGTTTGTCTTATTTTATTGAATCTACTCTAATCATCTAAGGCTTCATCAAACGCGGCTAGCTTCTCACTCTCTCTGACCGCAGTGTAGGCTAATGGAGTCCCTACGCATACAGTAATATCTGGACTCCAGCCAATCAGAGGGGCTCTCAATCCTCTCACTCTCTCTGATTGGTTTAGACCAGGGATAGGCAACTCCGGGCCTCGAGGGCCGCATTCCTGCATGTTTTCCAACATACAATGCTCTGGCATGTTCTGATTGGCTGGACACACCTGAACCAGGTAATCAGTCATGAGTAGGGCTTGGATATCTGAAAATCATGCAGACGCTGCAGCCCTCGAGGCCTGGAGTTCCCTGGTTTAGACCATTACATGGGCTCAAAATGTGTCTGTTGTTGGACCACAGGGAAGCTTTCAGAGCCACGTATTTAAACAAAATGTGTCCCTGGAAGAAGTGGGCACACCGGTGCGATTTTTTATTGATCACACGTTTTAGGAATTAGGTTGCAATCTAGAACTCTGACCATTTAGCTGCAATGCTCCAGAGAAAATCTCTTCATCATTTTCAGTGAATATGTTGCAGATATTTTTGCAATATAAGTTTCAAAGCACAAATGAATTCTACAAAGCAAATGTGGAGCTGGTTGTTTCACACCATTGCCATTGTTTTGCCAACTACACATCTGAAGTATAACATTTAAAGTGCACAATGGGTTTTAGCATCATGCTCTTTGTGAGGGATGATAATTGAAGGTTTAGACTATGGCTGCTTTATCCAGGTCAGCTGGACGGTAACAGCAGCAAATGTTAGTCGATGAATCTTACAGACTTCTGAAATTTCTACATGGGCCAAACAAAGGAAAATAGATAAATGTCTGGGCTCTGTGTCATTCAGGCAAGCTGAAGTCAGTTTCTCCAATGCATTTGTTTTTGTATGGCAATGGTTCCTTATGCTGACATTTAAAGCAGTGAAATGTTATTTTCTTGTTGTTCTAAAGGTCTTCTCAGTTTGAAGTTTCTTCAAATGACAAAAAATACTGTTTTTTAAGCTATTATATACCAAAGATACAAAGCAGTTAGAACAAGTCTGAAATAATCTATTGATATTAATGTTTATTTTGTTTGTCTAGAGACAATGTTTTTTTAGTGCAAAATTACACATTAAGTTCATCCTTGGCAGACAGTAAACCAAACACGATGTGTGGAAGCTTGTAGATTGTTGAATTTGTGGCCAGATTAGGGAGACTCTTCGAACAGGTAACATTTTGTGCCCGCCTGGGTGTGGATTAAATGCAAATTGAGCAAATCTGCATCTATTCAGCAACCTTTCCACATATTCATGGATGATTCCTCTTACTGATCATTTCTAAACACTTCCTTCCACATGGGTAACTGCAAAATGACGTCCTCTAATACCACGGGACAATATTTGACCCCTATACCTAGCTTGTATGTTAGGAACAAGCACTGATTAGCCTTCGTAACTGTGAGTCTTTCACATACCCAAGGAGACACCTCCATGCCTGACTCGGTTTCAGGGTCCTTTGAATTCACCCATTTTAGAAGTTTTTTGTATCGTGAAACTTCACCGTTCTTGGTTGGAATCATGCAGACGTTATGCTGCTTTGGGGTTATTGTTGTTTGACTCCAAACCCAGGTGGTTCAAAGCTTCAGACTAAAAACTGATGGAGGACATTCTCCCTAAAGAATGTTTGGCAGAGAGCAGATTTATTTGTTTTTTACCAAATAGAGCTAAGTCATCAAATCTATTCAACACCACCAAGGCAAATCGGTGAAAGCTGATTTTGCTGTGGCGGATGGGATGTGCTGAAAAGTGAACAACAACTGCTAAAGGACGACTTGTTGTTAGTGGGAAAATTAACGAATATATGAGCCTTTTTCTATTACAAAAAAAAACCCCCAAAAATTCATAAGTTGCTCCTGAGCTCCTATGCAACAACAAAAAAAAAGTGATTTATACTAAAAAAATTAAAGATATAAGGACTTCAGATTTAATCGTAAAGCATTACTTTTATGAATTGAGTTTCATTTCATTATATTATTCATTATTCACTTATTTTCTCCATACCCTTTGGTTCCCAAATCCCGAAACTGCCAGATGTTTATCTTTTAGGACTGTGAATGAAAACAGTGTTTTGTTAGGTAGTTGTTTGGTCCTCACACTTTCTACCCTGACAAAGCCAGGAGAGTTGATGCCCTCAACACTTGAGGCTCCTGCTGGAAGTTCAAGCTGTTTGTGCAGAGGGGGGTGGACCTGCAGGTTGATACGGTGAATCTCTGAGCACACTATGGCCCAAAAACAAACAGCAGGGTAGCTCATGAATCTGCAGTCTGTTCAGGCTAGCGTATATCACTAACCTCATTTCTACTGGCCTGCAAGATCTCACACACACAAATAAAGGTTTAAATAAAAAATTAATCCATCTTCAAACTCAACAAGTTCAGTACTTTCATTGTTTTTCTTTTCTGAAAACAGTTTTTGTTTTGTGACAAGAGCAGCCAAGAAGAGAAAGCCCCCACAGCTAGAATCTATTAAAGAAAAGTGTCAGTTTGTGCAACTTTCTCGGCTGAATGTGTGCTTGTTATGTCACAGTAGCAGTAACCTCAAGGAAATTTGGACGCTTAAATAATTTATTGAGTCATCTGTGTGTTGAATATGGAGCAGAAGTGTTTTTAAGTGACAGTCCCGGTTGGAATTCAGTGTGTTTGTTTGTGCTTTGTGTTCCTTGCTGCTGTTTGGTGCTTTGTGATAGCATTGCTGCCCGCCTACGTTGAGGAATATTGACACAAGCCCCAGAAAAGGAGCTCTGAAGTGTATTGGCCACTTTCCCTGTGTACAGTGATTATGAATAGCAGTATCATGCCAAGAGCACAATCCACCCACTGCTGACTGGTCGCATCGGCACTCGCTGCCCTCCAGGACGCCGGTGTCACTTTCCAGGAGGAGGAAGCAACTTCAAGATAGAGACGAATATTGTCCTGAATCTCATCCATCTGTCACATCCATCTGCTCCACCTGCACTGAATATGTTTTTCTGTTGTTTAAAAAGAATTGTCTGCTGTGTCAATGTTTCATACCGCAGCCTCCCAATATATCAGATAAAGTTTTCCTGAGTTATGAATTATGCATGTTTAGGTGGGTATAAATGACAGCGAATACGTTAAAAGTGCCTGGGCGTTGGAGTCGGAATACAGATGGTTGACTGAAAGGCATTTGTTCTGTTTGTTTTTGACAAACAGTTTCTGACAACCCGTTACTCTTGCCCCGTCATCACAGGAATCATTTTCTGGCTGTGTCATGGGAGGTTTCTTCAATGAAGAGAGGGCTTACCAGTCCATCCGATGCAACACATTTGACAGCTAATTTCTGTCTGTCATTTTTTTTAAATAGCTTAAACATGAACAATGTTTTATCTGAGAGACTGAATGAGGATTTCAAAACAGACAATTCTTCACAATAATACATTGTATTTTCATAAAAACTTAATGAATTAAATTGGAAGTTGCTGCAGTTGTCTGTATCCGTTCAGGAAAGGCTACTAAAGGCATGTTCACTCTAGCCAATCTGACCAGCTTGATTTGTCAGTGTGATTGCACCAAAGCAACACTAACAAGGTCCCTGTTGCGTGTCAGGATGCTGCAAAAACTGCAAACCATGCCTTTCTTCATAACTAACTTTCAAGCCTTTGTATCTTTTATTGATGGTAAATCAACACATAGGCCATCCTACCTGTATTTCCAGTGCAATCCCCTCACGTGGGCTAGAATTGTCGGGTGCATCATTGGGGAGGTGTAGGACAGGTGAAGATTTGGGAAATAGCATGATTTAAGGAACAAAACAAAACAATGCTGGTCCAATTGTGGCCTAAGTTCTAAGTTAAGAATGTAAAAGATTTTAGTCATAATCTTATAATGAAAAAGTCTGTTAAATAAGAAAAATCCAAAATAACACAAAAAAACAAACAATAGGCTATTGTGTTTCAGTGTGAGTGGAGAACATTTTAAGCAGTTACTTCAGAATTGGTTTCACAAATAGGAAAATACTAAGTCTGTCAGTTAGTCAAAATTGTTTTCTTATGAATAGAAGGACAATGAAAAGAGTTTGCAGGAAACTGGGCCTCTTCAGAAGAAGATTCTTGACCCACAGGGAGTAGATTTCTGGCCGACGTGCCGTTTACTGTGTCAGTAATAGTTGCAAAGGTCCAAATGCATTATGGCATATGGATTCCTATGATATAAAAAACCCATAAATGGCTACATTGATGGATTTAAATGGCACGTGTATGGAGGTTTACACAGCCAACTATATTTTGTAAAAAACATGTTTTTTTCCTTGTTCCTTCTTACTTTTTACCATAGTTTTAAGACTTTATTCTTGTATTTTTTTCATGGTGGCCCTAATAATCTGTCATATCTTTCTGATTTAAAAAAAAAAGTTACTCTTTTTTCTGTCACAACCAGGTCGAATGTCAGTCGGACTTGAAAGCTCTTTCACATGAGAACCCGATTTTTGGTCAGTTTTTGAGCAAATGCCAATCCAAGTTTGCATTTCAGCCCCAGTGCAACTTGTGCATGTTTGTGAGGGATTTGAACAAACTTTCACCGCCCGCTGGCATGAAGCGTCCGGAGCAGATACCACTTTATCTTCACTTGGCAGCAGCGCAGCAGGTAGAACCCTAATGGACATCAGAGCTTCTAAGAGTGAACGCGTGTTTGCTGCCGGAAGAGCAGAGATAGCAGCTTGGTGAGAGCAGGGACAGTGAGTGTGTCTAGATGGTTATCGGGGCCCTTTAAGATGACTGGGGCCTCCCAAGGCTCCCTGCAACCCTGCGGAGCTCCCATCGAAAAAACCCAACCGGGCTGGTAATCTATCCCCCCGCCATGCTGCTGTGCTCTCCACACCCTTAATCCAATCATTTCCTTGCCACGGTGGGACAGGCAGAGCACTAATCGAGTTTATACAGCAACAAAAAAGCAGCAGACTCATTCCTCACTCACGCACAGCAATGCCAGCGTTTCCGAGTGACATTGAGTTAGAAAGATGAGGATAGTTACGGTGTCAATTATTAAGTTTTTATCATGCGTTCTAGCTTTTTTTTCTATGTTTTCTTCTGCGTGGCAGGCTGATTGCTGTGGCCTTGTCACAGAAACCCAAGGTGATCGGACACAAAAATGTATGTAGCAGCCATTCATCCACTTTTAAATCATTAGCATGCATCAGAGGAGGTTGATCATTGCAGCCAGTGGGCTGGGTGGGCATGAGATAAGTCATTTAGACTAACAGGAACTTAATTAATTTTGTTTAATCCTTATAAAGTGCCATGAGGGGGCAAATTGGAATACAGCCGCCTCACTTAGTCCTTTACCTCATTCAGCCCACCTAACTTAGCTTAACCTAGCTGCCTCTCTGAAGGGGCGGGTGTGTAGTCGCCGTATCAACATTAGCTTAATGCTGTTTACAATTGTAAAATGTGTCCTGTGTAATGAGCCCAGGTGGAGTATAAGTCAGTGCTCATTTGGTCATTAGCTTGCAGTGAAACTCCTGCAAATGAGTTTAGGGGAGCGTGTAAGGTGAAGCTGCAAGATTCTGACGATGTCAGTAATGCATGGCATCAGAACTGCCTGAAAATGCATTCCAATTGCCATTTTGTATGGTTAACAGTGGGGACAAACTACTGTTTGCAATAGAGGAGGAGGGCGGTCATCCAGCTCAATAAGACTGACATATCAACAGGGAGAGGCTTTTGAAATATGCACAGTGAACAAAATCAAAATTTGATTTTTTTTTCCAACCTCCATAATCAATTTTCAACCATTTGGCACTTCAGTAAATGATAAGTGACGGCTTCCAAACGTCACTACCATACAAATCCCCGACTGGTCAAAGTTCAACCTGGTTTAACTTTGAACGTCCATGTAATGGCCACGTGTTTGTACGTAGAGCCCAAAAACGGTTGTGGAAAGATACGTAGCTACACATGAACATATGAGTTTCAAACGCGGGCGCCTGCACAAATGCGCATTTTCATTAGAAGCGGCCGTTCTAATGTGCATTGCCATGGACGGTGTCCAGTAATTTTAAATAACACGAAGAAAGCTGCTTAAATGTTTTAAATAAATACAAGAATTTTGGCTGATGGGAAAATCTCAATGTGTTTTCTTTTCTAAAAGATCTTGAAAAACTATCAAACAAAAACGTAAACTGGAGCCCTTTTCAAATATGTTATACTGAGATAAATGTAGAAGGTAAAGAAAAAAGACCTAAGTAGATTTTAGCATGTTACTGAAATAGCAAGCAACACTTAAAGTTGAACACTACACAGACGTTGAAGCTACTAAGTGGAGTTTGGTGAAATTTGTTCGACGATCAAATGAATCTGATTGTGCTTTATTGCACAACTACAGGCTGATAATCTGTGCGGCTGCATGCAGCTAAAAGCTAAAGCCACTTTCAGCCCTCGTGGTACGTCTGATTGAGATTAGATTCCATTTTGTTTGAAGGGTAAGAAACAAGAGCACAGATGGATAAATGTTTGTTTGGGCAGGCCGGTGTGAGATGGGTCCCTCGATGCATTGATGGATGGGTGGTTCTGATGATGGATTGATGTTGGATGTGTGTCTGATACGTTGCTGGAGTAGTTTCAGCGACTTACAGATAAAAACCTCAAAGGAGCTTAAAAATCCATCTTATTTTTATCTTGAAAAAACTGTCAAGGTAACAAAAGCAAAGGTGATAAACTCAGACAGATGAAAAAAACAAAAATAAAACTTAATGTGATAGGACTGCACAATCAATTTAGCTCCACTGCTTTTGCATTGCGTTTACAGTGCTACACAAATACACAAGGAGCAAATCTGGTAAAAATTGTTTGTGTATTTTTTTTTCTTTCTTAGCAGCATTTTTTGCTGGAGATAATCTTGTGATAAGATAATGTTAATATTTTTGTTGTTGTTAAGCACCTGAAATCAATAGACAAATCCCCACTGTGCAGCTGCAGCTCTGATCACAAACATATATTATCTAGGCATACTGTCAAAGGTATACTTCAACTTCCAAGCCGCACAATAATTGTCAGAGCTGATCCCAGCCTCGTATTTCAAGCTGTAATTTGCAATATTTCACAGTTAGTTCCCACATCTATCTTGTCGGGCTTGATGCAGGCCTGATTAAAGCCGACTCACTGACACAAATGGGAAATGGATATTTTTTTAAAATGCTTGCTAATGGAAGATTGTGATTAATGGACAACTGTTCAATCGATTAATACCCAGCCGTAGAGGATTCCAAGCACAGGGAGTCTTATGTGTATGTTCTTAGAACAAAGTCTGTCTGAGCTGGAACTCAGAACGTTGGGTGTTTTAATGCTCAAATTTACAATTTAGGAAGGTTTGAGATATTGATTTCCTCTTCCCTTCAATGATTTCTTAAAAAAAAAACAAATGGTTGGAACACATTCACTTCTATGTTGACTGATCACGTTTGCTTCAGAAGAACCACAGAGGAGCGAGGAAATGCTTTGTCATCGTAACCTTTATTCAAACTGGGAAATTAATCTTTCCAATTCTTGCTTGTGAAATGAACCAGAACAGATGTAACTTCTGTGCACTAAATGAAGATGCATTATGAAGAAACAACCTGCTTGGAGCTTAAATTTACTCTAGTTTCAAACAAGACTGTCAGTACAGATGCTAACTACGGTCAGTATAACTTGAGATCAAACTAGACAAAAAACACACCTCAACATACACACACACAAATACATTACACAAGGAAGGTGGGATTACTGATCTTCTGTCCCTTACCCCATCCCTGGTGAAGGGAACAGGGCCTTCAGCAGCGGCGGCCTTGTCTCTTGGGTGTCGGCCTCCTGGGCCCGGCGGCCCCCTCCCCACACAGGGAGAGGGATCCCTCAGTCCTCTGGCAAGTCCATGAGCGGGGGGATCATATTCCACCTGAGCCTGGAGGGTGTCTGTGTCCTTGTGGTGCGGGTTCTGGTCCTTACCCTCAGGGGCCGGGCCCCTTCTAAGTCTCAACATAGCATAGCCTGGTCAGGCTATGTACTCCTTCGGGGACCCCCACTTCTCTTGGTCATCCCTCCTCTAGATGGGGGTAGCTGACCCCCGCTGTGCTCTCTTCTGGATCTCCGCAGCTGCCTGGAGCTTTGGAGCGGGTCTCCCGTGGGGGGCCCTGGCTCGTACCCGGGGCTGGGGTGGTGGGATGCTCAGAACTCCTGGGTGGTGGTGGGCGGCTTGTCTAGGGTGGTGGGGCTCTCGGGGGTGGGGCCCCGCGCTGGGCCGCCTGGCGCAGTGGGAGGGCTGCTCTCCTGACTGGGCTGGGCCTTGCGCTCTGCGCTTCCGTACCTCACTGCACTCGGGTGTTGGGGGCCCTTGTGGTGGTCCTGCGGGCCCTGGTCTGGGTGCTTGGCCGGGCTGCCTGGCGGGCGGATCTCCTCCGTTGACCCCACAGTATGGGTGCGGGGGCGGGCCCTGGTCGGCGCTGTGGCCTCGGCGGGGGTCTTGGTGCGGGGATGTCTGGGAGCTCTCCCTCCTTTTTTTTTTTTTTTCATTCCTTCATCCACTTCAGCTTAACATAACATTCACCTGAGCACAGGCGTCAGCTCACCTTTGCACCTTCAAATGGTGTGCGTGTCAGAAGGTAGTGCTTTACATGTGTTGGTTGGTATGCACAAGTGTGCGTGTGAACTAGATGTGGACAAGTTTGCGAACACTCTTGGAGCAGGCAGGTATGTTTGTAACAGCTGAGTGTGTGGACAGGCCCCGCCCATTTCAGACCAACATTCACTATTTTAATGGGTATAAGCTCCAGCATTTTGTTGCCTGTAGATTCGCAACTCTACTTTCCCTTTCCATTAGTCATCCTCTAAAATCTATTATCCACCCCCCCACCCCCTTCCCCCTTTCCCCCTTTCTTTCTCCGTCCGGTCCAACAAAAAGAACACAAACAAAATTAATATTAATAAAGTTTCATTTAAATTACAAAAGGGGCTTATACCAACATACATTTTGTGTTCCCAATGATTTATAACCCCCGATTGTAAGAGTAAAATCTGTCTAATGCAAGAGGCTTTCAGCTCCCTCTGTTCCAGACGGCGTGTAACAGTTGGTTTTCTTTAGTGTTTTCTTGTCTTTTCCTACAGCTTAGTTTCAAGTGGTTTCGCTATTTTTAAGAAAGTGACTATTCACACGTCATTTTTTAAATATGTGCGACCGGTGCTGAACTTCTTTCTTGGCTGCACAGACCCAGAGGAGGGGTTAGGGTTACGGTTAGGGTTAGGTTAATACGTGCGACCAACAACAACATATAGCCTGGGACGCACTTAAAATACGTGCAGGTCATGTGTATCTTGGGTGCACGCATTACTTGTGGCCAACATAAATTTCCATTTGTTTTTGTTCTGGTTGCATGTAAATACGTGTGAATAACATGAGCCGCTTTTCTTTTCTTTTTTTTATTTTGGGGTACAACTTTAAAAGACAAAAGGGTTTTGTTGTCTATGCCTGTCATTTGTTATCCTTCTTGGTCCTTGACACTGAGTTTTATAGTTTTAACCAATTAATTCTTCCACACTGTAACTTTATCCCCAGTGTTGACTATCGTAACTATTAAACTGCTAATAAAAATTCTGATGCGCAGAAAAGCGTCCTTACGCCAATAAGCAACACTTTAAAGTAGTGAAGTGCTCACACAATCAATTTAAATCAGCTGATTCTGTCTTGGAGAAAAGCATCTTTGCACCAAAATGCATCACTTTATGACCCACTCCAAAGACAATGGTGTTTTTGACATCTTCTTGTAGCATTTATCTTATGATGGAGGAGATATATAAAATCCTGTAAGATTAAAACTGCAGTTCTGAGTTTCTGAGACGAAAACTTGCTGTTTGATAAAGCTCTGGATTGTGACGTGATAACTGCCAAGGGTGGGCCAAGGTCTCTCTTCTCTGCTACAATTCTGAAGCATCCACTTGTATAAAAATAGATCCATGTATGTCTTCATTTTCGGTACAAAACTATACGGCTGGAAATCTCTGATATTTCTCGCCTTTTCTCTTTTTTTTGCTATGCTATTGTTAGCTTGGACTTGTGAGGTGCTATAAGCTCACGGGAGAGTGTGCAAACAATAGGCTGATGAGAAATTAGCCGAAGGGTAAGTTAGCTGATTGTGTAAACAGTCCAAGAGTTATAGTATGTTAAAAAGCGTGTGTTATTTAGGTGTCCCCAATGATATTTCCAGTATTAAAGGGTTAGAGATTACCACTAAGTATGGAGCAAAAAAGAGCCATAAATTACAACAAACTCTAACTTCTGACCTCAGCGCTTTTACTTCCACAACTATTTTCAATAACTTCATGATGGGATTCATATGTTTTTCACATATCTTCTCATGTTTCCTTTTCATGTTGACATTTTTGTCCCTCAAACGCCATCACACTCATTTTTTTTCTTTTTTTGGTGGTACTATTTTTAAGGAGAACTGTGAAACTGGACCTAATTGTGAATTGATCAAAACTCGCTTCTCATTGTGTCCCTTTCTGTCCAGTCACTAAAAAAAGATGTTTCTATTTTCATTTCAGGTTGGAGGACATACCATGCTCCCTATCCGCTGGATGCCCCCAGAGAGCATCATGTACAGGAAGTTCTCCACGGAAAGTGATGTCTGGAGTTTCGGAGTCATCCTGTGGGAGATCTTTACCTATGGGAAGCAGCCTTGGTTTCAGCTGGGTAACAATGAGGTGTGAACATAGCTTAAGCACGAGACACAAACCTCCACATTTAAAAAAGCATGTTGCTCAGCTAAAAAAGAAGCTTTATGATTACCAATGTAAACAAACACCTCCCTTCTGAAACCCTAATGTATCGCCTTGTGTTGATTCTTCTTTCTTTGAGATGCACCTCAGCCAACAAGGTGATAAATTGCTGCCACTTTGCTGCCAGAGAAGATGGTGCATTACAAAACCCCCATGATTGGTTTGTTTATTCATTGGAGGCCTGCCTTTGACTCGATAGAATTCAATTAAGATTACTCTTGTAAGGGGAGCTATGTTGGAAAAATGAAGAAAGACTAAAAGAGGAAGCAAGCATGTGGTAGACATTAGTATTTCTGCTAAAATGTCAATGCAGTTGTGAAGTGATATAAACTGTGATTTCCACAATTCTGCGCAGAACCTCTGAGGAAATTTAGCAAAAAAAAACAAAAAACATTTTGATCGATGCAGCAATTTTGTTAGGAGATGCATCAAATCCCCCTTATGAAATTCATGAGGATGGGCAGGAAAAACTATTGCACTGATATCCAGTCTGTCTGTCGTGTTTAATTCCTCGAACAGTGATGCATTACTGTAACTATTATTAATGACCAGCAAAGACTGAGGAGCAGTAATAAATTAGGGTTTCAACTGGTTATTGTGGAAACCAAACACACTTTTATTCTGTACCATAAAACAGGCGTGCACCTTTAACTCATTGTAGAGTTTATGTAAAGTCTTATATGCAAGATACCATAGATCTTTTAATTGTAGCCTTGGAGTTTATTCACAGTGGGCTGGGAGTTTATAAGACAGGCATGTATTACAGACAGGCTTTTATTCCATCACAGACAGAATGGTGATGGTTAATGGGTTCATTTTGTGGTGAAATTTGGTAACAAAATGCAGACAACATCAGATGAACATTTCAGGACTTATTGAAATGATGAGAACATTGTATTCTGATCTGATCAGCACTGGCTGTGAACGTTTCTGTTCTCTTTGAAGCGTCATCAATCTCCGTATTAAAAATCCTCTTCGCTTTCATGGGAATCATTTTCCAGGTGATGCGTGCACCTTTCTGCTCAATGATTCTTGTTCCAACCAGTTCTTCTAATACGTCGCTCACGTCCTTTGCGTCTCCACCAGGCAGCCGTTTGCTTGTTGCTGCTTTTTCTGCAGCCGTCTTCTCAACATCACCCATCTGCTTACGCCATGCTCGGATTCGTTTAGGATCCACCCCAAAATGTGGTGCATAGTCCTCACCAGAGTGTTCTTTGGCGTATGCCACCCCACGAAATTTAGACGCTAAATTGAATGAGTGTTTCTTGGCCATCGCTACATTGGCTCAAAGTAATTAACTTCCCTAGCAGCATTGTGCTGTCTTATTGCATTTGGTACCAAGAAAGCAACTAAACCACTCGTTGTATAGTCTAAGATTTTTTAAGTAGCCAGTTGCGTTTTTGCCTTTCTTATAAAACTACTGTGCAGTACATGGTACAGCACACGGTAAAAAAAGATTTGGTCAAACTGTCAACTAAGAAGATCATTGTACCACAGCAATCCATTTCATTGAGTCGTGTCTATAAATGATCAAATAAGTAAGAATATGTTTTAGTCAGTAGCATCTTTCTCAGCTAAAAATCACAAAGTGCTTCACAATAGTGAAGACATAAAATTACAATGACTCACCATGCACATATTCCAGAGTAAACTAAGTAAATCACAGAAAAATGTAAAAACAGATCAGTTAAAAATCTCTTTTGAATAAAAACATCTTAATCTGACTTTTAAAACACTCAACAGAGTCGATCTGTTGTAAAGACGTGGAACGACAGCTTAAAAGGCAAGGTCACCGCTGGTTTTGTAGCAGATTTTGGGAATTTGTAAACGTTTTTTGTTCGTAGACCTCAGGGACCAGGTGGAAGAGCTGGGGGTTAAAGGTCAGCAATCTACGTGGCAGTTTGTCCATGCAAGGTTCTAACTTTAAAATATCTAAGTATTTAAAGATATCTTTTGAGGTGAAGCGTAGGATTTAGGCCTTTAACGCCGGAGATGTCACCGACCACACCAAAATCAAACACACTCTCCTGCAGATCTCATTACTAATGTAAAGTGTTGCATAACAGTATATTAAGTCATTTTTTTTGTCATCTCTGTGACATAATCAGCTGATTCACATTGAATGTGTGAGCACTTCACTACTGGCAAGTGTTGAATATCAACGTAAGGCTGTTGTCCTCTGTTTCAGCTAGAATTACAATAATTGCGTAAACAGTTTTATAGTTACGACAATCGAAAGAATGTAAACACTAAAGCTTAAGCTCCGGTGTTAAGATATGAAGCCATAAAGAAAGTAACACGTAAAACACAACTTTCTGGCAGATTAACAATAAATCTACCGTGAGGCCACATGTCACCAAACATCTTTAGGATATTTTTCTATGGAACAGATTTTATTATTTCATTCTATTATACCAACTCTTCCATGTTCTACAACTGCAAACAACCCCACACCATGTGTGTTCTAATACTGATGCTCTTTTTAAAAAAAAGCTGTTTATTATGGGACATCTTGCAAAAGAAATGACCTGTTTTTGTTGGTCTAGTGCCAAATGTAACAGTTGTTTTTACATTGTCTTTTAAGAAGCTAAACGTAAGCTTTTTGCATGTTTTCCAGGCAGATATGGTTGATGTAGCTATAAAAAAATTGTATTTATATAGTTAACTAATCATTCAGCTATGTGGTGTTTGAATTATTTATTTTAAAACAATTGTGGCGCAAATTTGACATTCCTGCGTGGGTCTGAAAATGTTGGCTGATCACAGTTCAATGTTTTTTTAAGTGTCAGTAGCAGAGCATCCGGAAGTTTATCTGCGCTCTTGTGAAGTGAAGCGCTGGATTCTGCATTTGTGGAGCAATCAAAGGCTTCATGATTATTGTGAAAATCACAACCAAGCTATGCGTCCCACTTTTTAAATAAATATATTTTATTATTTGCAGATAAAAAGTGTGTTCCTAAACTCTGTTGTTTTTTGCAGTCAAATTCATACATTGCAGCACAAACGTGTCGTGTCACAGCCCAACAACAACGGCTGTTTGTTGTTTACAAACTAGTGCCAAGAAATCTAAACCGTCTGTGTTGTCAGGTGTTTTGTGTTTACTTCTTTACTCTGCTGTTTATGATTGATAAATGCCTAAAAGATACTCTTCTGAGGTCCTTCACGATTTCCATCTTATGAGAGCCTACTCTACGAAAATAGATTCAACAGTTAGGAAATTCAGCAAAATGTGGAGCAAAAGAACAGCGTTTTCCTTGCTGATTTGTTTGAATTATTCTTGTTCACGCTTTTCACATTTTTTGGATAAATGTTTTTTTTTTTTTTATCTTTTGTTATGTTTGGTTATTGTGTTTGGTTATGGAGATTCACCTGAAAATCCTCAGATCATTTTGCAAACTATCCTAAGTGAAAGCAGCAGCACAAGAGAAGGCCTTATTGCCCACCTCTGTTCTTCCTCCATAAAAAATAGGGTGATGGGAACAAAAGCTATAGGTGTAAAGTTTAAAACGAATGTTATATCAGGGTTAAACTCCAAGCCTTCAGTGTCTGGATCCTGCTGGTTTTTCAGAAACACAGCCAGACCTGCTGCTGATTACCTGGTTCAGGTGTCTTTTTCCAACAGCAAGCTAGTTGTGAAACATTTTGGACACTGCTCTTGTGTTGGGGAATAGAAAGGATGACAGAAAATGTAAAGAAAGATGTTTGTTAATATTTATACCAACGTCTATGTCTACAATTATGTTTCAAGGACCAATAACGAGAAAAGTGACTGATCTTAGATAATCTCAAGCGATATCATCCAATGTCGTGTTATTGTGATTGATTCGTGTTCAAAACTCCTAATTTATTTAATAGAATTTTAATGTGAAAGAATAAAAAATCTTCAACAATGCTAAGATCCCAAAAAATTGGAGATAGAAGCTCAATACAACCTTTTTTTTCCAAGTTCAGGCACAAACATGAGAGTGAAGACTGTCAAAATATGCTTGTTTCTGAGTACTGATAAACATTTGCATGTTTTTTCCAAAGTGTTAGCCTTTCAAAACTTAATTAAAAAAGTTATGGTTTTGACATATTTACACTGTGCTGACATTTTCACAGCATGGAATTTGATGGTAAAATAAAATGTCATAAAGAAGGAATTTGAGTTCCAGCAATGATAATGCTCCTGCATGATGCCTTTAAAATGAAATTTAAAAACTGCTAAAGATTTCTGAAGAGGGAAAGCATTTTTATTGCATAAGAAAGAAGCAGCATCTATTTAGGTAAGCCACAATAGTCTGGCATTGAAAGTTTCTAAAGGCACACTGCTACGACAACAGTGAGTCATCTGCCCGATTAATGCACAAACCCAAAAAAGAAAGAAAAAACTGCCAGGTTTTGAACTGCATCTTACACAATCCACAGTTTTTAGTTTTCTGCTTATTTATCTGTTATATCTGTCGACTTGAAGCTGTTTTCTTTAATCTTTGCATCATTATCTCAAATCTCAAAGGACGATCTGCTCTGTCTCTCCACTTTTTCATTTGAACATCAGTGGACAATCAGTCAATGAGAATGGACGTCTCACTTTGTTGTTCTGTTTCCTCTACAGGTCATTGAGTGCATAACCCAGGGCCGGGTGCTGGAGAGGCCACGGATCTGTCCTAAGGAGGTGTACGACATCATGCTGGGCTGCTGGCAGAGGGAACCTCAGCAGCGGCTGAACATTAAGGACATTCAGAAGGTCCTGTTTGCCATGGGAAAAGCCACGCCAGTTTACCTGGACATCCTGGGCTAACAGCATCCCGTGATGGCTGGGTTCCTCGCCAGAAGTAATGGTCAACAGACATACATGACAAGACAGCCCTCACGAATCCAGGAATAACCAAACCAACCTGCTCCACTGTCGAAAAACACCTGTTTTGTTTGGGAAGGACTTAAGTGCCTGCAACACTTTTGGATATAGTGGATAAAACAAATTAAAAAAAAACACACACTTTTACATTTTGTTTACTTGCATATATGATGTACAGGTTTGAAAAAGACTTTTTTTCTTTTGTTGAAAAACTGCAAAAATACACAAACAGAGAAAGAACCGGGTTTGGGGAATGGCAGTGGAAAGATGGCCACAGCTTGGCGATATAAAGAGAATACAGTAGAGTTTAAATCTATCAAGGCTTTGGTTTATTAAATATATATATATATATAGAGGAGAGAGAGAGAGAGAGAAATATTACATATATTTTCTATTTATTTCTTTTTGTCAAAATGTTGAAGGGTCTGCCATTTGTGTTGCCAAGGGCTTGGCCCTGTCCACCACCAACAAACTGGCAAGGACTGAAGATGGAAGCCTTACTCTCTGATTGACTGCCACTGCGCTTCGAATGGCAACTGTGGTCAGAAAACCGCAGCACTCCGTAGAGGGCCTACCCAATCAGACAACCGACAAATCTATTTTAATTTAAAAATAATGTACATATTGTAAAATTCTATGTGTCAGAATTATGTTAACTTATTTTTTTCGGATGTCACTTTGGTTCTTTTCCAACTGTGGTCTGGGTGGCGACACTACTGAGCTTTGGTCTGTGTTTTCATCCTAATCCAGTGGCGATTTCTTGTGGGGATCACCCATGTCGGCGCTGGTTGAGTTGTCCAACATGGTGAAAGCAAATGACATTGAATGCTGGCACTGAATCACAGACTTTGTGGGATGACTCAGAGCCATGCTTGTGACATGACACTTTCTGAAGAGGTGACAAACCTCCTTTTAACTTTCCAGTTCATTTGCTTTTTATAGCAAGAATGAGTTGACGAGTACGATCCCACATGACACCCCTCAATCACAAACACGCGCTTTGTTATTTTCATGCTTTTTTGGTGTGAAACTGTTTAAAGATTTTTGTAAGTGAGAGCATACTCATCATTTGTCAGTCCCAGGTGTGTTGCCTTTATATGTTAAAGGAGTGGTTTAATGTTTGGGGAATTATGACTATTTGCTTTCTTGCTGTAAGTTGTGAACTTTTCTCTTTGTAAGATGCTACAGGCCAGGACACCACACTTTCTGCTTATAGCATGAAGACTGGAAACAGGAGAAGCACCTGCCCTCAATCAGTAAAACTAGTTAGACGGCATTATGGAGCACATAACAAATTAATAAACTGCTAATTTACATTGGAAATTTGGCTTTAAACTGTGTGAATTTTCCAATGCAGAGGTGGAATTAAGCTAAATTAGCTTGAGTTTGTCTGAAATTGTGCAGAATTTTTCAACAGAAGTCTCAAGATTTTAAGATAAAAATGATTTGTTTTTTCTTTATTTCCAGCTGTGAGTAATTTTGCTGCATATATGATGGGGCATAAACAGATGGAATAATTATTTACGCATTAACCATACAACTGAGTTGTAACAATTCGACTCACTTTAAACACAAAGGCTGCCACACTTCACTGATTATTTTTATGGCAGAAATTCCCAATAATGGCTGCTTAAAGCAGTTAATTACCTTTTTCACATGCTAGTAAGAGATGATAAATGGTTAGAACTGCTAAAAGATTTGATGTAAGAGGACTAATCTGTCATTGACAAACAATATTGCATTATATTTATAAGTTTAAAAAAAACTTTTGTCGTTATAAAGGATCAAGGATTAAGAATCAAAACTCCAGAACAGAGAAAGAAATGTTTTTTCTTTTTTACTTTTACATCTCTTTGAACTGCATTGTTCCGTGTAAAATTGTTTGTTTTCACACCAAAGGCACCATTTTTTTAAATTTTCTATTGAAGATTTTCTTTTCTTAAAAATAACATCTTGAACTGGAAGGTTTTACAGCAGCTTTGCTGCTTGTGGATATGTTAGTTACTTTTTTTTTGTTATTTTAAGAGTTGTGTTTAACTGTAGGCTATTCACAGTCATAACATGATTTTATGGAGAAAAACACTGGGAAAAGTCCAATTTAATTTGTGTTTAGCTTAAAAAGCAAAAATTCCTGTTAGGGTTGCAGCTGTTCTCTGTCGTCTCTGAGGTTCTGACAACGTTTAACCACTTGTATTGTGTTTGGGTTTCAAAAGTTTCAAAGTTTTGGTTTCGGAGTTTTTAGGTTCCAGAAACTTCAAAGAAACATGGGTTAAGTATCTATTAATGTAACAGGTTAAGTGAAAACCTTACTTTTGACTTTGTATTACAAAAGTGGGGCAATTATTGAATCTGTGATTCCCAGGAGAAAATTATTTTACCCAGCCTCTGTACATTGTTAAGTAATGTCAATACCCTGTGATTCCTTTGTTATTTCATTTTTCTTGACATGCCTCCCAATTAATTGCAATCTTCAAGACCCAGGGGCACACCACCACAAATAAATGTATTGGTTTCTTGGTGACCTATATTGTGAAGTGTTGGAGGCAAAAATCTCCTGGAAAGAAATGTAGGAACACTAAGGAAAAAGAAGTCGCATCAATTTCGTGCTGCTAACTAGTAGAACTTTTACAGCTCATTAAAATGCTAGTTCAACAGAAAGAAATTTAAAATGGACAAAGGTTGTTCACCAGCTTCAACTCATTTTCTTGTTAGTTTAAGAAAAATGTGTCATCTAAATGCTACCAAAGCTTTCTTTTTCTCCAAACAAAGATGTCTCATTAAATTTTAAACATGCTAGCAGGCTGCTAAGCTAGCAAAACACAAATTCTCGTCTTTAGGCTAAGCTGTCCGTCTGCAGCAGAAGGAATAATTGGCATATCCTCATTACATGGCAAGAAAGCAAATAAGTTAGGGGGGAACTATAAGTATAAATATTTCTGGTTGATATCTTCAAGATACAATTGTCTTTTGCTTTTTGAAAAGAAACGGTACTTTGAATATGCTTTTTTACTTTTCTGCTTTTTTCTTTTTTCTCTCCATGAGCTGTTCATGAATGATGACAATTTTGCACATGTGTATCACTTTGATAAAAAAAAGAAAGAAAATCTTGTTCCTCAAATAGATACTTGTTGATTTGTGGCAGCACTCTGAAATTCTTTACTTGAGATTAATGACAACAAGAAAAGATTTGTACCGAAATGAGAGTGAAAATAAAAGACAACTACTGCATAAATAAAAAGATACAGACCTAAAAGGAGCAGCTTATGATGAAGCACTTACTTGGGAAAAATCAGCTCCATTTTCATATCCTAAAAGTTTCACAATGAATGACAAACCTCAGGCAACTATTTTATTTCATGTTATATTTCAGTAAAGCGTGTTACAGGATGGAATTCTGCGCATCTTCCTTGTTATCGTTACATGAATTTTCACTGTATCACAGTGTTGTCTCTGTTCCCCTTGGGACTATGTAAAGCATTAAAGAGCATTCAGTTATTTCAAGTCTTTTATATCAAGAGAAAGTTCAAATCCATTGAGTAACCTAAAGCTTTGAGTTATTGTGTAAAGATAAATGCTTAAAGGCGTTGTGACAGAGACCGTGAGCGTTTGCAGGGTATTGTAATCCTTACATAGTGAGTTGAACATTGTTTTAAGTTTTTTGTTTTTTTTCTTCTTCTTGGATGAACTAACTAAACTTTTTGAAGCAGAGTTGGCATATTACCATGTACACGTTACAGAATATAAAAATGTGGTACAACTGCTGCAGTACATAAAATACCGCTATTCCATCATAGATCTTTGTATTAATGTGACTCTTAAGAAAATGTCTTCAAACAATCAGATGATCTCCTTTTCCATTTTGTCCTGTCTGATAAAAGTGTGTGAATTTGACAAAAGCCTTGTGTTCCTCTAACTTTCAACAGGATGTGTTGAGTGTTCCTGTTTTTTTTCTGATTTTCTTTGTGCTCCTTAAGTGAGAGAAAAGGGGGCCTTGTCCTCCTTATAGACGAGAATTATGCCAGCAATTTATATCACAGTCTTAACCTAAACTTTACTCCTTTTCATAAAATAAAGCTTGAGATGCTCCACTTTTAGGAATGTTAACCACCAAAACAAATATCACTTTTAAACCCCTAAAATTGCCTAATTTCTTAAATATGGTTTTGTTTAAAGCTGAAATGTCTTCCCAATGTGAGCTCTTCTGTACACAAACTCAGATCATTTCAATGGAGGGTTGCATTTTCCACAAGTCTTAGTCACACACACCTGTACAGGGAGTTGACCCATACAGGTGCATGTGGGTTTTTGGGATGTCAGGGCCCATTAAGGGTTATGGGGGGGCAGTGGCTGCATCTTAAGGGGAGCACAGGTGTGTCTTGTACTTACCTTGAGGCTCGTGCGACCACCTCAAGGGCCATCATGAAAATGGAATGTGCGATTTTTGTGGTAAGTGTATCATAAATGATTCATAAAGAGGATGTAAGTTACACGCACTTACGACGTACGGATGATGCTGTTTTATTAGCGCCCCTTCGCCACTCTCTTGTCATTGGTGAGATGCATGCACTGGCTCTTTACTGACCACGAACAAATATTGCACGCACAGTGTGCAGGTGATTTCTAAATGCCTGTAGGACGACCATAAGATATTTGAACTAACTTTGGTTTGATTGTCTAATTTCTAATAGTCAGGCTGCACACAAGGAGCACACAATTAGAGTATCATTTGAACAGCACTAACAAGCTTCTAGCGTATTGCTTGGGGTTTAGGAGTGGTTGAAAAAATGAAAAAGCCATACAAACTCCTGCGTCTCACCTATTTCACTCTTATTTTTACCTTACGTGTTGTATAAGTGTTCACTATGACCTGTCCCCTGCAGCAAGACAAAATGTGCATTAAAATTATTTGGAGTCACCAAGTGGTCCACGACTTGCCCATTTTCCACTGCATATCCACCTGTAAGGGCAGTTGTCCTTGTCAATTTCAAGCACATACTGAGTCATGAACAAAAATCTTGTTTGATGGCTTTTGTATCCTTCCAAATCCTTTGAACTGAAAGAGCATTTCATACCACCTGACCCCTAAATAATTGTTTTGGATGGTGTATGGTATTGGGACATGCAGATATAGCGGACAGACCTGATTTTTAAAATCTAATGCTAATCTCAAACCAGGCTCAGAATCGTACGGTCAGGTGACCACTTCCAATGAAAAGTTTAAACACAAAGATATTTGAGTCTTGGGATTCCACATTTATGTTCATGCGTTGCTAAGCAACTCCGTTTTCAGGCTCGACGTGCAAAACATGCGGCCAATGACCGAGCGTCAAAAGTTAAACCAGTTGAACTTTGACCAATCAAGGACTCGTCTTTTTTCAAAACGCAGAAACCCCAGTGTGCTTGATTTTCACTTAAACATTTTGTAAGGATTCTGTTTGGTTTTTTACTTGTGTCTTGGTTTTGGTCATGTGTTGAGTGAGTTGCTCCCCATCAGTCAGGTTGGTCCTCCACAGCTGCTTTCATTTCAGTTAATTTCCCTCAATCTATTTTCTCTGGTCATCTGTTCTGCTGTGTCATCTTTTTGTTTTGCCATGGGTTTTCCTCTTGTTCAAGCTTATCTATTAAATGTTTGAGTTTCCACCACCAAGTCTCCTGCATTTTGGGTCCTACGCCACCAGTTCCTGACTAGTTTTGCACTTAACTCTGTTCAGCCTTGTTTCCAACCCCTTCAATTGTGAGTTAATACCAGCATTTCTATCAGTCAAACATCTCCAAATAACATTTGACTCTTAAGCATAATTTGGACAAAGAACATCATAAAGATCATGGAAAGCAATTCATTCAAGGCTGAACCTCCTTCACATCTGTTGAATGTGACCTTAAGACATTTAAACTTACAGAAAAGACCTGCCACTGGGAATACAGCTAAGAAAGAAAAAAAGTGTTTTTTTCAAATCAAAGACTTATCATCTGTCACAAACATGCGTTAAACAAACAAAAAAACAATTTGTAGCAAAATGTCCAGCTATGAAGGCTGCTATCACTGTGCTGTTTCAGCGGCCTTCTAACAAGAAAGAAAATGGAGACACATTCAGCACCGAGGGATTTGAGGTCAGTAAGCGGTGTGTTATATGATGTGGTTCTGTAATTGTTTATTGATTTACAATTACAAAGTGTTTTGTGTGCTCCGACTGTGTGTGTGTGTGTGTGTGTCTGTGTTGGTGCTTATAACGGTCTGGAGTGTTTCTAATATCCAGTGTCAGCCTCTGTAGCTTTTGCTGCTCACTAAAGTGCAGGACAAAATATAAAAGACCATCTTCTTCTATAAATTGCATTTGATAAGGCTGACTTTTTCCAAAAAACGGACAAACGTCTGACTTAGGTTGCAACAGTGTTGCATCAAAGTTGGATTGCAGCATTGAAGTTGCTGCTAATTTATCCATGAACATGCTGATTTCACTGAGTACATTGGTGGGTGGGTATATTCATTAAGTCTATTGACACATCTGCAGCTACGTTCACTTAGCATCCACTTCCAGTGAAAGTCTGTGTAAATGTTTCTGGCTTCTGCATTCAAAACTCTCATGTATCGCTATGCGCATTTTTAAGATCATTTTCGAGCTCTACAAAACGCACATCCACTAAACGTGCATTGAAAGTAAAACCAGGTCTTACTTTGAGAAAACTGGGACCTTGGATTTGGTAAGGACATATGGGCGGCATCCCTTTTACTTCAAGGAAATGCCAATAGCTTGAAGATTGATCATGGAGGAGAAAAGAAATGAATGCAATTTGTTCCATGATGGAATTATTTGTCACCAAATTGTTGATGTATCAAGATTCACGAGATTTGCACCTATTTTTGCACCAAGCTTCTTCCAACTGTATTCCAACTGGTGGCGGACATGCGCTAGTAAACTGTAGAAAAGAAGAAGAAGTTCCTGCTGCTTGTTCTGTGTGAACACCTTATGTCGAACACTTATCACATGCCAAATGTGGACGTCGCATTAGACTAAAAACTGGTCCAAAACCAAGTGAGGAAAGAAGACGAAGGAAGGTAGGATTGATCCAGAATAAAGTTTCAAACCACATCTCCAAGGACAGCATGTTGAACTTGAGTCCAAGCAGGAAATTCTTTGGTTCAGTTAGTGATTATCACTGTGAGAATTGTGCACTGATATTGTCTTGACTTTTTTGGTCATGTTTTGTTTTGGATTGTCCCTCATCAGTCACTCCAGGTTCATGTTTATCCACAGCTCTTTTCATGTCTGTTAACTGTCCTCAGTCTACATAAGTGTCTGGTTTTCAGTTCTCTCTGCTCAAGTCATATTGTCAGGAACTGGTGATGTGGGACCCAACATGAAGGAGACGAGGATTAGTTTTCAGAAACTTAAACATTTAATCATTATTTTCTTTATGACAAAACCAAGGAAGCAACAAAATAGTGACAAAACGGATGACCTAAAAATAAAGGACGGAAAACCAGACACTTAAAGACTCCAATGAAAATTGTGTGTTTGGTGTTTTTAACTTGTTGTAGAATTTCTCTGATGATGGAGGACATATACAAATATGATTGAAATTAAAGCTGCAATTCTGAATATTTCCTGTTTCAAATAGTGGTGAAACAGGAGCAGACATAAAAACCTAAACGTTTGAACTACTGCTTTTTTAAGATACATCCATTTGCAGACAAATACACCCATGTACGTCTTTGCTTTTTCCCATCCCAAGCTCGCATCTGGCTGTACGACTGGATAGCTACGGTATTGCCCTCTATTTTTGTTGTACCAGTAATTTTAGCTTGGGGTTGTGATAAATAGAGTGTAAATAAAGGGATGATGGCAAATGAGCACAGACTTACTTCCTGCCCACAACTCAGAGGCAAATTTCTAATGAACTCCTGTTGCTCTACAGAAACGATGTCCTCGAAAACGACATGGTTTTTTTAATATGTATTTTGACTAAAAACGGCATAATCATAACTAAAAGACCAGTGGGAACGCTTTTACAATAAATAAAAAGATGATCAGAGTGGGACTTTAAACACATTAAAGACAAATGTGAATGATCATCCACATTGACCTGGTGTGACTGAGACTGGGGGATAACACACAGCAGAACATGAACATCAAGAAATATCCTTACAAAAGAACATAAAATTATTAAATCAAATATTTGAGGTAAATGTGTTTCCAAGAGCTGTTTTTGAGGTCCTGTTTCTCACCAGACAATGTTTTTTTTTTTTAATCCCATTTAGGAACTTGAAAATGGTCATTTTTGGGTCATGCTAAGTGTTTTCCTCTCCCTGACCTCCTTACCTTTGTCCCATTCATTCGTCATTATTTTGGCTCAGCCACAGTCCCACGTTTAGTTTGCTTAGTGAAGACTGTATTTCCATCACCTGGCTGCCTGCTGTGTGTGTACTGTTTTTGGGCCGTCTCCAGCGCTCCAACCAAGAAAGCTCACCTTGATGGAAATAAAGCAGTTAGACACTGCGGCTCACAACATCTGAGTGTGTCAATAGTGACAACAAGCAGAGTTCCTCATGGTGTGTCAAAGGGCTCCTGATTTCACTGCAGACTCACTCAGTACTGGACCTGTTTCACAGTGTTTTGTCCCAGTTCATCTTTGGGACGGCTAATAAAAAAAAAAAAAAAAAAAAGGGCCAGGTTGAGTGAGTCCTTCTCCTGAGGGGACTGTGAAATCTAAACACATGAAATGAGACGTGGCGTGACTCATATTTTCCTGCGGCGCCCGTTTCCTGAAATCCAAATTGGGAATGGAAATTTCAAGATGACGTTGACACCTGCTTCTGAGGGCAAGGAGTCCAACTTTGACGAGCACTGAAGTAGACGGCAAACACAATCCCCAGCTGTACTCGTCCCACTGCGATGCGTGATAGAATAAGGTCACCAGCGGGATGAAAATCAATGTTACGCAGTTGCACAGAGTAGTTGGTGTCTGCTGGACCGCACGTACCAGCTGACCACTGCACATTGCATGTGTCATGAAAGCTCCAGCTGAGTGTATTTAAAGTGAGAGTACTGCTGTGTGTTTGAGGCAGATTGCTTTTTGCTCCTCTAGTATTGCTTGTCAGTATTGAGTGCTCCAATCTGAGTGACAATCCAAGCCTCGCCCTCCGCCGTGTCTTTAAAAAATACGAAATGACTACAAGGAAATGATTTTCTATCTGTGCTGGGGATGAACTGTCTTGTTTTGTTAGAATAATCCTGACTGAATTCAGCTGCGTCAGCTCGCCTCAGATAAGCAGGTATTGGACTTTATTGATAACTGTGGCAGATTTACGGGAAACACAAAAGCAGGAAGCTGAAGGCTGAAGGTTTTCTGCTTTTTGCCACTCTGATGCAGAGGCAAGCTCATTTATGACAGGGCGTTGAGCAATCAAAAAGAAAAAAACACTGGAGTGAGGCTCATTATTTTATCCGGAAGCGTGTCTTCTTACACTCAGAAGCTCTGACCTTGGATGCACAATTTCCTGATGCTTTTTCATCACAAACTGTTTTATACGATAAGTTGAGAAATCATAATCTTCCGTTCGTCAGAGCAGACTGCAGTGCTATCTAACTGTAAACTGTTTTTTTTTTTTACTTCCTCAACTTATGGTTGCATCCCCACCACCCAGGCATTCTGCCTGGGACTAATCCCCCAGGCTTCCTTATCAAAAGTGATTGAATAGTGCCCTCGGTCCCAACAAGGCACACTAGCCGTTATCTCCCTATTTTCTATTTCTGTGTTTTTCTCTCTCCACCATGTGTCTGTATGGGAGACCTGTTACTGTTTAACCCCCAGCAGCATGCACATCCTATCCCCAGTGGACGTGCGTTTGAAACATGAAAGACTCTGAACAAAATGGAAAATTTCCACTCCATTTGCCATGCAGCCAATCAGTGCTCGGTGACCCAGATAAGGAGTGTGATATTGATGATGACAGCAATGAAGACGTATTTTCACCACAAGCTTTCTCTCTAATTAGGCTGATCCCTGGAAAAAAAATAAATGAATTTTGACACAAAATGCAAAAGAAGGGTTGGGAGGATTATACAAGCCACTGTGACAGAGAGAGAGATGTGCGGGATCAGGGGGGGATTTGGAGGGTTTCTCAGGGTTAAGTGACTCCACTAGTGAGGAATGGGACACAATTACCAATGAAATGAGATTTTGTGGCAGCAGGTGCCTCCCAAATACGGTGCTTGGTCAAAGTAATTGTTCAGGGTCAAGTGGGTGATACTTTCTGATGATGCCTTGGCTTTTCTGCATCTTTTGACAAGACCTTGACTGTACACACAAAGAAGAGCCCAGAAAAAAAAGGCAATGTGCATGTTCAGTTTGTTTTAAAAGTGGGTTTTAATAGTCTAGGATTTTGGGGGTTTAATAAAGATACTATTTTTGAAAAAAGAAAGGTAGGAAAAATTCCTACAGGTCTATCTGTACCTTCTATTCTTAACTGATGATCACACTGAATTTGAATCATTCTAATTCACTCAGACACCTTTTATTTTTACAGTTGTTCTTAACATTTTTAAGAGCCCTTTAAAACACCTATTCTTCCTGGAATAAGACAGCCATAAAATTATAATAACCTTCACTGTGGCTCTAACTTTTATGCCATCTCAACGAGATTTTGGTTCGAGTTTTATTTTGCTTTATGTCTGTTATAACCTGCAGAAGTTGGGGGTGAGGAAGAGGCTATTTAAAAAAATGTCTATGAAGACTGTTTTAATGATGGCCACTTGGGCATCAGAATGGCTGTAATCCTTTCAAACCATAAAGCTGTAATCCTGAAGGCTTTCATTACTATATCAGAGCCACTTTTATCACCACTCAACTCTGCCATTGATTCTGCTTCAGCAGGCTGCACATCTATATAATACACGTGCAGAGTAAGTCTGATATTGCTGATAAGGCCTCTCAGTGGCAAACAAATGAATGGTATTTATTTGTGGGAAGGGTGCAAAAAAATGAAAGTATCCTAGCATATAAATGTGTAAAAACAAACATTTATTTTTTTAATTTTACACAATCAGATAAAGTGATATGGTTTTAAAATATAGTCTTTAATAGGTGAAGTTAAAGTAAAAAAACAGCAACGCTTATGCATCATTAAAAAAAAGCTTTAGATGTTTGTGCACACTTGTTTTATCACCCATTTATCCAAGAGACATTTTTAGAAACGTTCAGCAAGTTTTTTTTTTTTTTTAATTTCAGACATGTTTTGAAAACAGATTTTTGTCAGAATACTCCTCAAATAATTCATGTGAGGTTGTTCATGTGTCAAAGGTTCCATTATTCTTCAAAAAAAGTTGATCTAAAGCTTTTTTGTAAAAATACAATCGGCTAAAACCTTCAAAATCAGTTTAAAATGTATAAATAATTATAGTAATACATTAAAATAACTTGTAGCAACTGTTGTGTTTTACAGCTTTGCAAAACATACTTTTTAAATTTCTTTTATTAAAAACAAAATTCATAAACAACAAAAAATAAAATTCAGGAGCACTAAAAACTACTAATAATTTGTTATTATCATATTTTAATTCTATATTTATTTTTTTAGGACTGACACATTCACTGCAGTACCGTATATCTTCCAATAGCTGCCGGGGCGTTTATTTAAAAAAAATGTCGGCCGACCCGACGTTTATTAGAGACCAGCGTCTATTGGAGAACGACGTTTATTCTGTCACAAACATAACGATGATGGTTAATTGGTTCATTTTGCGAAAAATTCAGTCACAAAATGCAGAAAACAAAAGATGAAGGTGATGGTAGGAAGGGGGGTGTTGGGTCTTAAAGGACCCCGGCCACTATTAGGGACCGGCGTCTAATATAACTAACACCAGTTTGACCCGGCTTTTATTGGAGACCAGCGTCTATTAGAGACCGGCCACTATTGGAAGATAATCCGTATCACGTCCACACCCTGTGCATGCAGTTTCATCCGTACACGTCAACCCGAATCCAGGTCCATGTGACTGTGGCTTAACCAAAAGTTAGACAAATAAAAAGAATGGACCATAGTTAAGAGATCCTATTGCCATGCTAGAGTGAATGAAGGGAAACATTGAGATGATATTAGACAAATTGGATGATAGATGATTATGGAGCAAAGAGGTGTACATTTTGCAAAAAAAAAGGAAAAAAAGGCTCAAGTAGAAAACATAAAGCCAAGGAGGCAGCTTGAGACAGAAAGGCTTCTGTAACAAAGACAGCCTAAAAAACAGTGGAAGGGAGCTACAGATGAAAGGAAAGAGGGGATTAGTGTGTTTTAGTGTGAGTTCAGAGCTAGACTGGCAGCTCTGAGAAGAGCAGAGAATCTTAGAAAAGAAGAGAGGTTCTCTGGGAATCCTCACAAAGTCATTAAAGCTTTCTTCAACATGGAGGAAAGGGAAACAGTAAACACGTTCAAAAGTGAATTTGAGGTTTACTTAGAAACACCTCTAAATAAAGAAAGAAGGAAGCTGGGTATGCCCCCTATTGGATTAGTGGACCATCTGATGAATGTCAAACCACCAGGTCTCACAGACCTGGAAAAATAGTTATAAAATAATAGTTCCAGCCTCCTCCTCCTCCTCCGGGCCTAATGGTGTTTCTTACAAGTTTTCTAAGAATGCACCAGATGTTCTGTGATTTTTAGAGGCTTATGGGACTGTTCTTAAGTCCTGGACAAGAGCAGGAGGAATATATTTATTCCAAAAGACAGGCTTTGTCAGCGTAGGGCAGTTTAGACCATCTCCCTTTAGAATGTTGAAGGCAGGATTTACTTCAGCATAGTAGCTCCAACGTTTTCTGTCTATCTAGGAAACAAAAACTCCTGGCTTTTCAGGATATCCTAAACATACAAGCATAATCTGGGATACCTTTTCATCTGAGGATGAACTTTATGGTGAATTTAATAAATGCTAGCGTTCAAAGGCTCTTGAGAATTAAATGTTTAATTCTGAGTCATATATCAATTATTCAAGAGCAGATAACCTTAAAAGCATCATACAGTGGTGTAGCAGGAAATACAGCTAATTTGAAAACAGATGCTTTAGCTTTCATGCACATTTAGAAAGTCTTGGAAAGCATTTTTGAAGACAATGCATTGTTAATATGAAATGAAGGAAAGTAATTTCCCTTTTTGAGAGCAATCTTGATCCACTGAATCTTGATCTAGTGAAATCAGAGATAAAGGAGACTGATATTCAGAAAACCTTCTGGTACTCAGGATTTAACCAATTTCACTTTTCTCCAAATTTGAACAGTCTTGTGAAAAGCAATAGAAGATTTCTGTCTCTTTTTGTTGAGCTGAAAAAATGGTGTCACTTTCTTGTCTTATCCAAAGAGAGGAAATGAATTGGAAAGTCTTCCTTCCTTCTAGTGAAGTGGTTGTCCTTTATAATCATATATTTATTTAGCTTTTTCTTACTGTAAGCGATCACAGCTTCTTAACACATGGGCGCGCAGAGCGGTTACTGAACCTGCTATCTTCTGCTCAGAGGTCAACTGCCCTACCTTTTCACCACGGCTGCCCAAACTATGCAAAGAAGAGAAATCAGTTTTCAGAACCTGCTTTGTCCTATCTGAAGTATCAGGGCTGCTGAAGCCGACCCAACCAGCTACTGTTGGGCGAAGTCGGAGTACACCCAGAACAAGTCAACAGTCACACACTCAAATGCCCACCTATGGGCAATTTAGAGTCACCAACCAAGACTACAGTCATATATCCCAAAATGTCACAGTGTGACGACCTAAATGCAAGATATTCAGCAGGTAATCGGGAGGCAGCAGTCGCATTTTTACATGCCACACAGGAGACAGCTGAGGTTTTAAGAAAAAGGTAAAATAACACGAGTGGAACATTTTTCTCTAAAAGCTGACGTCGATCATTTTAAGATCGTGCGGTGGCAGTCCAGTGACAGGCGAGGATGACGCCATTACAGCTGAATGGCCACAGGACGGATTACCGGCAAGCAGTATCTCTGATTGGACAATGTTTAAATGTCTCTGGACGGTGGTCACCTTTATCAAGGGCCATTGGCCACCAACTGCCCAGTAGCCCAGGGGTATATAACAAGCGGGCCATTCTGCACGCCTGACGGCCGCCAGACTACCACTGTTTACATTTATGACCATGCCAACAATTTTTTAAAAAATTGAGTGGCTGGATGACACACTTGAAAATTCTGCAGATTCTTCCTCATCGCATAGTGGCAGATGTATTTGTGACCACTGTATAATCTGTAAAGCATGTTTTTGGACTGTAAAAGGAAACTGGAGTGCCAATGAAAAACTAACCCATGCATGGGGAGCCACCGACCTCCCCTCAATCGGGAAATCAAGTTGGTTTTATCTACCAAATACCGTCAAGTAGCTTCTTCTTCCATCAGATAAAAGTAACTAAAGAGGAGGATTATATAGGAGAATATATGGTGCATAACTAACGGAAGAGTTTGAATTTAAACATGATCATGTTGACCTTACTTGGTTTGATCAAACCAAGTAAGGTCAACAGCCAAAACACAAGCAGAAATCTAGATGCATAGTGCTGAAATAACAAGAACATGCATTTCTTCCTGTCGGAGGAGAGAGCAAGCAGACGCCACCATAAGTTTTCACAGCAAAAAGGAAAATGGGGGACGTCACCCCCACAGCAATCTGCAGCACACTCAGTAGGTGTCGACATCTAGATTAACCCTGGTGTGCTGGGTGGGATTGCTCTGGAAGGCAGTGTCTTATTAAAATGCACACTGGGAGCTGGTATCCAATCCCAGGCTTCTATGCACTGCTCTTCATTTTCTGCTCTGTCAGTCAAAGGGACATCAGTGCAGACAGAAGCTGTGAGGAAGTCAGAAACTTGGCTGGAACTTTTAATGCAGCAGTCACTGGTTTATATTTATTTAGGTTCATCATGGAGAAACGGTGGTCTATTTTGAATAACATTTTCAAAACTGTTGATTTCTTTTTATATTTCTACTAAATAGACTTCAGATGCCATTTTGGTCTGTTTACCAGAAATGCCAATAGACTAATAGGACACAGACCCCCAGCATCTTAACAGTTTTTGTTTAATGACAAATGAATGGGTTTTCAGATGGTGTAAAAACTGGACGGGTTTTAGACAAACATAGAACGAATAGAGCCAGCATAGGTTTGGGACTCTGGCCTTCAAAGATTCGCATTCACTTCAGTTAGAACAAGCAGCTGAGGCATTTTCTCATTTACGAGTGTCACTAAATGTATCTTCATGAGAGCATTTGTGAAGCTGGTAGATCCCCTTTGTTGCCATGACAACATTTTTCGAGATTATTTGCATAAACAAAGTTACAAAGGCTGCCATAATTATTTTGTCAGCTAGACTTAAAGACGCACACCAAGGAAAATTGTGTTTTTGCAGCTTTTAACATGTTCTTGTGGCATTTCTCTAATGCCACGGTCACATATACGACTGCCACCGATGGGGATACATCGCTAAAATATTCAAGATTAGCTGCCGCTGCCCACATTTTTTGAAAGTCATTGGTGTGGTCAGTCTGACATGTATATACATGTCATATATGCATATACATCTATATACATGGATGTGTATTCTACCTGCTGAACGTGCACAAAGTTTAGTCCCTGACTGGTTGACATGATGCGGCCACTTCCTCAGAGTTTAGATTTCTTTTTCACTCTGGCCCACCACGCCCGCCACTTAAGTCTCGCTTCTCAGATTGAGCTGTTGCCAGACCTTTTAGGGTTTATAGTGAATGGGATGTTGGGAGCGAATCTAATGAATAATGAAAGTCACAAGAAATCCTGATTCTTAAGACAAGCTCAAATGACATGCAACAGTTTGGAAATTCTGCCTGACATTTGTCAAATCCCAACTACCAGCTACCATATCATGTTTTATTTTAAGTTTTTTTGTGTTTCATTTAAATACATATAGTTAATAGGATTTGTTAATTAACAAAAGTATCTTTGGTTGGGAAAAGTGAAGTTACAACCCTCAGCAACCTTGAACAAAGGGATGCAAACAGAGAAAAGGTGAGTTTCTTCTGAATGAACGAGTTCCTCATATCAAAGCAGTATAGACAGTGATAGACAATAAAGAAAGTTTAATGTTGCCTGCAAGACTTTATATTAAATTCCCTTCAGGTTACTCCATCTCCGTTTTATTACGCTGCGCAGCCCCCTGATGGCTCCCCGGCTTTCATCTGTTTCTCATCAGTTTTACAGCGATCAAAGAAAAACTTTGGAGGCAGAATTAACCTTGAAGAATCAGATACTTGAAACACTTGAAACACTGAAGTTGCATAAGAACTAAAGAAATGTAAATGTTTGACGAGAATTTGGAAAACAGAATTTACATGGAAGCCATGACCGCCGACTGATCAATGTGGGGAAAGTCTTTTATTATCAGCTGTTTAACACAAAAAAACTGCGTATGAAGTTATGTTCTTCTATTAAACTTCCTTTTGTTCATACAGTTAACATTATGATCATCTGTTCTAGTAATGTTACAAAAACCTGTTTTCAGAAGACCCTTAAACTCCTGATTAAAACTGTTAGGAATCAACTTTTTGAAAGTTTTCATTTCTTACTTTTTGCCTTTTTTCCCTCCTTTTTACATCAACTTTGAGGACACGAAGTTCAATTGCTGTCCAATATACTGAGCATCCCACTCGCAGGCGCAGGAATGATCAGTGTTGTTCACTTCACCTGTCAGTGGTGATTATCACAGGCCTGGAAAATCTAAAGGCAAAAATGACAATCAGTCAGGATCCAGGGTTTTTCCATTTCTTTCATTTTATTGATATTGTTTTTTTTTTATTATTATTATTATCCTCATGATTATTTTAGATTATTTTATGTTTACAGATGAGCTTCCTATTCTCCACATTGTTATGATCACAGCAGGTTTGAGTTTGTAATCACCACAACTGGTTCTGTTTCACTTAATTAGATCATTCAGTGTATTTAAGTCCATGGCCTCACTTGTTGGTGACTAATTTGTGGTCTTAGTCTTATGCAGTCATGGCAGAAGTTTCTGGTTTCTTTTGGGATGGCCTTCAGCCGTGTTTTGTTTTCTTTTGTTTTTTTTTTAAATGTTTAGGTGGTAGTTGTTTCTCATTTTATTATGGCCCACAGCAGCAATCCCAGACTGCAAGGACCATATTGTTTTCACAGTTGTGAACATTTCTGTGCCTTTGAGTCAAAATTCCAACAACCCCACCCCCCCGCCACACGTATAAGTCCCCAAAATGTGCACACACCTAGTAAAAATTGAAAATGAATATTTGGCATAGTGAACAAAACACCCCCCCACCACCTACAAGACAATGACATCACGGCGATCGAAACCGTTCAAGAGAACTTTTAAAATTATCATGGGATGGCTACATGACCTTCTGCTTGGTGGCAATTTTATGGCACAACCTCAGATTTGGCGAATTTCATGTTTCCACATTATGTAAAAATGACAGTTTTGTTCGTCCGATTTTCAGAAAATTACACACGCATGCCACTAGCTTCATTCTACCACCACAGAAGGTTCACTGACCTTTGACCTTGGGTAGAGGCCACCACATTGAATTGTCAAAAAAAGTACATTTAGTACCAACTATAATATTTTCGATCTTTCTTATATTCACAATTCATTATACAAAAAGTTTAGCTAGTATGCATTTTCTTTGACTTTAAACTGCTTATTTATATTAGATAAAAATCACATTTTTAAATGGGTGAACCCACACTAAAGTCCAGTTTTCTCATGAGTTGTTTTCATTTAAAGTCTGTGTCAAAATTGTACATTTTTCACAGTATTTTCCAGTTTTGCACACAAAGCAGCTCAAACTAAACAAAAGAGGTTGATATTTCAAATCAGTACAATTAGATCATTAAATGTGAAGGCTGTCCATACAATGACCAAAGCTGCATACAGAAGCACTTTCACCCAGCAGGTTAAGTAAAGGCTTTGTCGGCTTGAACTGGTTAAAGAGGAGAAGCTGAGATGACTGAGAGCCACTCTTAATGGCTTTAAGGGTCAAGTGTAGGCTCACATTACAGTTAAAGAATCCCATTTTTACATGTATCTCAGGCTTTTAGACACTTTTATTGATGCAGCTCAAGACTGAGTCCATTAAGCTCAAACGGCCTGGCTACATAAAAAGCCTTTTCAGGCTTGCATTCTACACACCTGAGGGAGCAAACGCATCGCTTTGGCCTCACAACCTGCAGCACGTCTTTCTTTTTATTTCTTTATTTGAAGTTGTTGCCAAAATATCATCGTCTACAAACGGTTAAAAACCCGAGAAAATGTTGCAGATGTTACATTGGTTTGTTGGCTAACTAGCTGAAACATGCCCCTCACTCTCCACCTCTGTCCATGCCACCCTGGTCAGAGCTGCATGTGACAAATTCGTGAAGATAGAACTCTTTCAAAAAAGTGGTCACTCTTTTTTGGTTGCCTGGGGGTGACAAACAAGTCTGTATAATCTTTAGAATAATTTGCAAGTCAACTTTTGGATTTCCTGGCAGCTGAGGATTCATGTAAGACATTTTCACAATATTCCATTAAAAACATGTGCAAGCAACCAGAAGATGCCACTTTTGTGAGCTGGCCACATCAGCACCGTTTAATATCTACAAACTTAAAATCCAACATTTTTTCCAAGTAGCTTCTCAATGATGCTTGAGGAATTTTGCGGTAATATTGAAATCCTTAGAGGGAGTTTTATTTGTAGAAGGTATTAAAGCAAATGAGATTTTTTTAAATTCAAGAAGGTGGCCTCTTCCTGAGGTCAAAGGGCAAATAAGGTTGTGGTTGTAGACTTAACACGGTGGCGTGTGTTTAAAATTTTGTGAAGATCACAAAGTGGCCGCAAAGCCGTTTGTCCTGTGGCCATCCTATGATGATTTCAAAACTTCCTTTGGGAAAACCCCGACCCAGGTTTTTTGGTTCTGCCAGTGGATTTTGAAAAACTTTTTTTTTTTTTAAATCCCTATAAGAGATTCTGGCCCCATTCGATTTTTTTTTTGTTTGTTTTTTTTTTTTTGTTTTGTGTTGTTTTCCAGTTTCTCCCGCTGTGATGTCATCACTTTTGGTAGGTGGTCGTTCACTATGTCAAAAATTCATTTTCACTGTGTACTAGGTGCTTCCACATTTAGGTGTGTTTGAGTGTGGCAGGGGTCAAGCTTTCGCTCAAAGGTGCAGGAAGAAAGATTTTCAAAAACAACCTGGTCCTTGGGGTCCAGGACTGGCGTGGGATATAAACAGTGAAGTGGGAATCTGAAACTGTGCTTCGTGGATCTCTGAGTTGTTAATGATCAGTGAATGCCCAACCCTGGATGGTTTTAGGGATTTTTACCTTTCCAGTTTAATCCTGATGCCTTAAGTTCAGTTCCTTATAAAAATGTTAGTGGTGTCAAATGATTGTGTCGATTACAGACAAATTGCGCGTTATTTATTTTTTTTTATCGCATTTATTTTATTTTTAATCTATAACTCTTGCCATGTTCTCAAATATAAAACACGGACCCAACTACTTTCTTGCATGAACCTTTTATTTATAGCCAGCTAATAAAAAGGTCTAACATTGCTGTTGCTACAGCCATTAACTATTATGTAAGGGACAAAGCCTGACGAGGTGTTTGGTATTCATGGGGTACACGGAGGACTGATCGCATCGGATGGTAAACTGCAGCTTAAGTTACGTCGACATATGTACTATAAAACATATGTCGATTAAATATTTAAATGGAAATATTTGAATGGAAATATTTTTTGGAAAGCTACTTTTTATATCTTAAATTAGGGCTGTCTGGACCTGATGTTTTGTTTTTGTTTTTGTTTTTATTTGTTGGAGTTTGGAAACAAATCTCCCGTGGTGGTAAAAAAAGTTAAGGTTTGGAAGTCTGTTATAATAGGAATACTTCATTCAAACTGTATTTTGATCTTTTACTGTGACACATTCAACCGAAAACACCTCAAAATGAGGCTTTTCTCAGCAGTTAGAAGGTTAGATTCAAAAAGAGTAGTTAGTTTAATGACAGGTCATGATTAAATAATGGCACAAAAAATGAATTGCATGACAGCACTAAAAAATATTTAATCTATTATTTTTCAGAATATTTGAGAATTTATACTTAATATGACCTTTCTGATGATTTAGTTAGCATTTCCTTTTACTACCAGCGTGCTTGTGTTCCTATAATTGCATCCTTCAGTTAACTGAATGATCCACAGGGCTCCAACAAAAAAACTGATGCAAAAACATATCTCCCATCTTTCATCACAAATTGAAACTCTGCTGAAGCCCCACACTCCACTCTGAGCTCCTGCATTTCATTGGTGCCTGGCTCAGATTCATATTCAGTATCTGGGTTGAATTTCCTCAGCTGAAAACCTGCTGACTGGTTGCTCACACAGCGTGAACAACATGATGTTTCAAACTAAATCCCCGCAGCAACACCACACCCGTCTTATGCTAAAAATTGCTCAAAGTCTGATGGAGCATTTCTTTCTCATGAGGGAGCAGAGATTCACACAGTTTTGAGACGACTCTCCAGTGGCCTCTGGGCTTTGCAGCGCATGCAAGATCTTTTAGAGATGAAATGTCTCACTTATAGCTTACAGGTCAGCAATTTTATAATTTGTGTGTTGGCAAAAGCAATGCTTTTCCCCTTGTATATACAAATAAAATGCCCACTCTGATCAACTTTTGATTTATTTTCAAAGTGTTCTCAGTGGTCTTTTAATTATGACGATGCCATTTTTAGTCACAATACCTGTATCATTTTCTAGAGGATAGTTTCTGCAGAGCGGCAGTAGTTCTTTAGAATTTCACATCTGAATTGTGGGCGGGACTGTTGGCAGGGAGTAAGCTAGCACTCATTTCCCATTGTCCCTTTGTTTACACTCTCCCAAGCTAGTTTACGGTCCCTCATAACGCAAGCTAACATTCGTGGTGCAACAAAAATGTCAAGCAATGCAATATCGAAGCTATCCAGCCCTAGGGTTTTTAGCCAGATGCCAGCTCAGATGAGGAAAACGAAAACATTAACGGATCCGTTTGTCTTCATTCATTCATTCATTCATTTTCCAATCCGCTTTATCCCTTTCGGGGTCACGGGGTTGCCGGAGCCTAACCTGGCTACTCATGGGCGAAGGCAGGGGACACCCCTGGACTGGTCGCCAGTCTGTCGCAGGGGCCCGTTTGTCTTCAAGTTGCCTTATTGGAATGAAGCGGAGCAGGGAGCATGTGGCCTGCCGATTTGCTTTTTCAAACTTTATTTTTATAAAGTAAGTTTCAAACAAAATGAATTGTCTGCCCCTGATTCCCAATGATTTGAATAATAATACTAAGAAACTAAGTTTTAATGTTAACTTTCTTGCTAGAAGAGCAAGGTAAAACACCAAAAACATAGTTTTCATTGGAGTGACCCTTGAAAATGATCAAAATATTTTTTAAATGCTAAAAAAATAACATTTTGATCATATTTGGTGCTTTTAGATCCTTGAATATACAGGTCGCCCAGGCCTGTGACCTTCAAAAGCAATTGAATCTGAGATTTAGAACATGCATGAAAAGATTAGAACCAAATTAACTTGAGGGGTCTGAATAATGATGATTCCTGAAGACGCCTCTTCCTATTTGTGCAGCTTTGATGACACATGTTGGTCAGTTGGATTTTCTGTTCATTTTCACCTCATGCTTGAATATTTTTTCATATTTCTGTTTATGAAATGTGTGTTTATGTGCTTGTTTGTGATCCTGCTACACCTGATGATAAGCAGATGTGCATGTTGGGTTTCATAGGACTTTAAATGACAATACTGAGGTTGCTCCTCAGACCCTGTAACATGAATGTAAATCCCTCAGCATCACGGCACGGCGTCGACCTCAAAGCCACAGACTCCTCATCTTTTGATCCTTAGCTGCCCCTTTTTTTTTGTCTTAAGTTACACTTAACTACTAAATTTAGCCTTTGTTAGAAAATAGAAACCTTCTCTTGATATTTAATGAAAAGTGCAACAATCTGAGAGCCTCTTGGAGAGGTAAAAGCCACAGTAAATTATGTAACGAGCAATGGAGCGCTCTCCCTGGCCACACTGGTGTTGCTTACCCCGCATTACTTATTCAACATGTCTAACCTTAGAGATGGAGAACCACAGCTAGGCTTCTTCTCCAGCTCAGGATCAACATAAAAAGCGTAGCTCTAAACAGACTGACTCTTACAGTATGATTTGTCTTTCTGCACGTTGGATCTGCTCTGCCCCGTGTTGGCAGGATTTCACAGCTTTAAGATGCAGAGGAAGTGGAGTGCCACCGGCAGCAGAGTCCCTGGCTCCTCCATATGCTTTTGCTGCCCTTTGATCAGCAGCGTCTTTGGAGGACATGTTTTTATTTTGTCTTTGAAATGTGCGGCACTCAAGCTTTCACCTGGATGAGATGATTAGTATGTACACCCGGCTGGAGTTTAATGCCTGGAGTGGTCATTTCACATAAGCTGTGCAGTGGCTGAATGTGGACGTTTATGATTCCTTTGTGTTTCTTCTCCTTTGACATGTTGTCAGGCTGGAAATTCACAGCAGCCTGCCACTTTTCCTTGCAGCAAAGCTCCTGATGTGCCACAAAACGAGTCGTGTCATGAATAAACATGCCGGCGTGAAAAGGGATGAGTGTTGTTGGAGATGAGATCGACGGTTTACATGTGTTTGAAAGGAAGGGTCGGCAGAGAGGAGACTGACAGGGTCAGGGAGGCCAGAAAAACAAATAAACCAAAAGGGCAAAATTTAGCAAACGACATCCGACAAATTTGTCTGAGTGTTTGAAACCTATTTGCAGTATATTCTGCTCCTACTGCTCGATTATTGAAATTCTCAGAGCTTTAACTTCCTCGAGGCCTCCCCGAATGGTAAACTGAGCTTCAAGAATTGCCAGGAAAAAATCAACAAATGCAGTTTGAAAATTCTGAAATAATTCAGAAAAAAGTGAGCAGAGGAAAAGAACTGATGGAGTTCTGAGGCTCTGACAGCAGTTGAAAGGCTCCTGCTGATCACCTGCATGAATCGCAAAGGCTGGATAATGTTTCTGTTTTGTTTTATTTGTGTGGGGGGTTTTTTTGTTAGCTGTTTATATCCATACACAGTTATCATGACATGTGGTTTAAACCTTTATTTTTTTCTTTTTATCAAGACTTCTAATCTAATGTTATTTCCTTTTTTTCTTTTATTTCCTCTGTTTGTGCACTAAGTTTTCCTCCTTCCTAAATAGGAAAAATCCAAAGTGTCAGAACACCAATTCAGTTAACCACATGAATAAAATAACCATTTGTCTGGGAAAATGTATAATTGAAATCGAGTTTTTATTCAAATTAACAATTATTTTGACCTGCACAGTCTCTGTAAGTTTGAATCAGTAAATACATTTTTTTAGTGCTGCTTCTGCCGAATGAAGCCTTAAAGACCCACTCCGATCCTCTTTTGATCTGTTTTAAAAGTGGTCTCTGAAATATTTTAATGATGATTATGCTGTTTTTAGCCAGACTCCAAAACCGGTGTTGTTTTTTAGGAGATAGTTTCTGCAGAGCGGCAGTAGTTAAAGTTCCCATAGATAATCCAATATCTTACTGTCATTATGGCTTGTGGAGTGCCTCAGGGTTCTAGTCATGGAATTCTGTGGTTCATTTTTGGGTCAGACTTTCCACACTTAATTTTTCTTGGTTTTGCAGACTGTTATCTTTTTGTGGCTTTTTCACCAAATTACCTTTGTCCCTTACTCTCTGATGCTGCATCTGGAGCAGCTAAAGTCCTGCTCAGTCAAACCTCCTTCAGTATAAACGATAAAAGGACAATTTATGGTTTATGGAAGCAAGAAAGTAAAGACCGGAGACCTGAAAGAGCTCATTTATGGACAGAAAGATACCGTAAAGATAGAAACCTTGGTGTTGTATTACACTCAGACCGGAGTTTCAGCGCTCACATCAGCCTTTTACCATTTTAAATGAAAAAAAGCAAAAGTCTGATGATTCAAAAAGTTAAAAAAAAGAGATTCACACCTTCAACTCCAGAACTACTGTGACAGACTTCTGTCTGTTCTGTTAGAACATAACTGCCAGAGATGTATTTAAAACCTAGCGAACAGATCACTCGTCCTGCTTGTACAAGTCTTGACATTGACTGCCAGTTAAATACAGAATTTATCTCAAAGTAGGGTTGTGCTGTGATGCAGTGGTTAGCACTCTTGCCTCAAAGTGAGGAGCTCCTGGTTCAAATCCTAACTGTGACCATTCTGTGTGGAACTTGCATGTTCTCCCTGTGCATGCGTGGGTTTTCTCGGGGCGTTCCGATTTCCTCCTGCAGTCCAAAAACATACTGTGCCAGGTGTTTTTGTTATCGTATGGCCCTGTGACAGACTGGTGACCTGTTCACTGTGTAACCCACCTTTAACCGACAGTGGCTGGGTTGGCTCCAGCGACCCTGAAAGGGATTCAGTAGGTTCTGAAGGGGGGGGTGGACGGATTTCAAAATGAAGCTGCTAGTTTATAAATCATTATCAGAGCATCTCAGGGGTCGCCACAGCAAATCAGCTTATTATAGAGCCGCGTTTTGTTAATAATTAGTCAGACAGTGTAAACTACAACATAGTTTATACCAAGAGGAATTAATGAATACTCTGTCTTATAGGTTGTTCCTCCCATGCTTAACTTCATAAGTAACTAAACAAGAGAGAAAAATGTAAAAACTGTTTAATGAGGGGTTTCACAGCTTAAAACATCAAAAATCCTACTTTGCAGATTTCACTTTCATGTTTTGCTTTGTTTCGGGGTTTTTTGTCCTGTCCAGCAAATGCTATGGTGGGTTATTTTTAGACATTTACTTCATCTTAGGCAAAAGACTTTGATATAAATAATTGCTAAAAACATAATTATCAAGTATCTTGATAAATCGAGGTGAGACAGACATGAATTTTGATTAAAATGTGTGAAATGTAGTGATGCTACAGTTTTACTTCTACACTGTGGCTTTCTTGGCTCAATAAAGTGAAATATTTTCTAAAAGCAGTATTTGGAACTTTCTTCAAAAAAAATTAAAACAACAAAGTAAAGCCAGATCTTTTGAGGTGTGGCAGAAACTGTTGTACAGTTACAGACTTTTGTTAATTGATTATATAACAAGATACTGTACTGAAAAAAATCCATGACTTGTTACATTTATTTGCTATTTTTCCTAAAACAGATCTTTTCTGTGCTTGGAGTTGTATTCACCAGGCAATTTGTTTGAGATGTAACTTTTCTCTTGAAGCTCAGGGGGTAAACTAGGAATGAGAAAGCTGTTATTTCCCCTTGACTGAGAAAACATATCCACACATATTGTGCAACAGTTTTAATATCATATAAAACAGCTAGCAGGGGTCTCTTTGATTAACATGGGGGAATGAGAACACCTCATAAAAAATTGAGACATTTTAAGGGGATTAAGGATTCATTTTAACAACAATTATATTCAATTGGATATCGTCAACTTATTTCATTTTAAAATGATTTCATTATGGTTCAGGGCAATTTAATGAATAACTTGCCTTAGACGGATCAATCTGGTTAGATCATGAGAATATAAATCAATTAAGTTGAATAATCGTTACACACCTAGACATTTTAGAAGTTCCCATTGAAAGCCGATTGAAGTTATGATCAACAGTAGACACCCAGCCCAACGACCAGCTGGCAACCTGTTCAGGGTGTACCCTGCCTCTGCTTAGCAGTGGCTGGGATAGGCTCCAGCAACTCTGTTACTACATAAGGGATGAAGTGGATTTGCAAGATGGATGGATGGATGGATGGATGGATGGATGGAGTAGACAGCCAGTGACACTCTTTCATAACACTCTTGAATGCGACACCATGGTCAAAGGCATCCCCTTAGACTCAACGTCACTTTCATCTCAGTGATGCAAGTTTCTTCATGTAGATATGTAGATGCTCTACTTAAATCCCAAAGTTTGACACACAGTTCCACAGGGCTATCCATTAAAAATGATAGAGCATGCTTCTGGAATATTGCAGATTTAGCTTTTTTTGAATACTTTAAAAAAAAAAACGAAAAAAAAAAAACCAGCAGATCTACAACCAGAGAAATTTGACTTTTTTTTCTCCCATAAAATGCTGCAGCAGACCCCACTTTTCCAAATAGCTATGTTTACCTGAAAAAAGATCAAGTGTAAACCTGTTGACTGTAATGGAGAGTGTCACTTTATGAAATGTTGGAAATTACCAGGTGTAGAAAGAAGTGCACAAGCCCTTTGAGCGAAACGTTGGCACACAATGTAGTAAACACCAAGAACGTGCTGTAGCCGTGATAACAAATGTCTCCATGAGGTTGCAAGTGTCCTCAAATAAAAAGACGCTGGCTTATCTGTCAGCCGCAATGAACATTTACAGGAACAGCACAAAGGGAAATGTTTGCAGACTGGAAACGGAGCCTTTGGAGTGTTTGAAATGCAGACTGTGTTTTATGGTCTTACAATACTGTTTCTCCTCTCCCTGCTGCAGTTTCATCCCTCACTGGGGAGTGCTGTTAAGAATCTGCAGCGCTGTTTCTTCTCATCTTTCTTTTCTCTCTTTAATCTCAACCCATGTTTGGTTTTACATCGAGTGAAGCGTTTCTTCTAAGCCTCGGTAAAGAAAAGTTATTTTGACTCCCAGCAGGTCTGAGGTGTTTTCTGGCAAACTATCTCACCAACAAAGATCTACAGCTCCTTTTGTTTGTTTGTTTATTACGTCAAGTTGACTTTATTGACTTTAGAAGAGAAGACAGGTAGGGAATATGAAAATCTGTGGGTGGAGTGGAGTCCTTGCAGAAATTATTTTTCATAAATTAAAAACGATAGCATTTATCAAAAGAATAAAAAACCTATTAGACATCTCTTCTACCCATTGGCTCTTTTCTGTCATTTTTGAAAGAGTTGTTTTTAGATTAATGAGATCTGTGTACCCAGAATGCTTCAGGCCAACATTGACTTTTAGCTGTTTACTTGACTGTCTTCCCCAGGAGCTGCCAGGCCAGACAAGACTTTATGATGCCATTAAGCATTACCATCAGCCTGCTGAAAGACTGGCTCTGGCCAGTGAGTGAGAAGCAAATTAGAAAAGACTCAGACAATATGACTGCTGACAAGCATGGAGCTGTGGCAGAAGGTGAAGACAGAGTCCAGACTTTTCTTAAAATAGACAAAGAAAAAAAGAGGACTGCAAACTATTCTCCTCTTCAGGGGAAGAAGAGCGGGTTACCTATAGAATCAAATTGATTCTGATTTTTATAAACAGATGGCTCACGATATGTGCTGTCAGAAAGCGAATCAATGAACAAAAGTAGCTGAGCAGTTGGAATAAAAACCAAAGAAAAAGACACTTCAGACTGTGACCTTCTGCCTGATAATGTTTGACCTCCTTTTGATCACAAAACCATCAAGGAATTGAATCTGCCAAAGATCTGTCGAAGCGCTCTGTGGGATTTGAGACCAAAATGTTAGCCGCCAGTACTTGAAGTCCTTTGAGCTGCAAGGTGGGACTCCATAGATTCAACATAGTCCTCGTTTACACGACATATGAAATGGTGAAAATTAATCCTAAACTGATCTTTGCCCAAATAGTATCTTGAGATTGTGCCTGAATGAAATTATTTGATTTTATCAATTTGCATTGGCGACTGTCGCTCCCACAAAGCAGAATCACATTTCAAATGAGTTCCTGTCACTGCAAAAAATAGGTCTTAAACGACACAGGTTTTTTTTTATTTGAGCTAAACAAAAACAGCATAATCATACGTCAAAGACCACTGGGAGCAGTTTTACAACAGTAGTTGGAGTGAGACAAACTGTTCAAGAGTAACGGTAGTTGAAAGAATGTCATCATTGAAGTTAAAGCTCTGGTGTTAAAGGGTTAACAAGATCAGTCAGAAAGTGCTTGTTTTTTTACAGATACAACTTTAGAAAATCATAACATTTTTCTTCATTATAGTATCTGAGTGGACTTTTTCTTAGACCCCCACCACGGGGTTTCATTGGGAGGCAGCTGCAAATGTAGTTTAGCGTAACATGGATTAATTGACTGTATGTGAGAGTCTTCGTCTTCGTACTTTTGTTAAGCTTGTCTGCTGTTACTATTAGCAATTTCACCAGTCAAGCTCTCCTAATCTGAGAACACCAAGTACACTACATCCAACTGCACTGTGTGAGGCCAAAATAACTACATCTGCAGTTAGTCCCAAATGGAGACGCTATCTGGCTGAGACAAATGAACACAGACACAGAGAAAACTGGGAGCTCCCAACTTAAGGAAGAACCACAGTAAAAACTGGCCTCCACTGATTTTTTTTTTCCTTTTTTGCTTTTATCCTCAGTTGACTCTGTGAGCAGATACAAAAAGAAGAATATTATTAGATCTTGTCTGATCAGGGTCTTATCGAAAAAGACAAGAGAACGGAGCATAAGGTGCTGCTTGGGTTTCTTCTGTTTTTCTTGCAGATAGAAAATGCACAATTTCATTTATTTGTTTTTTGATATAAACCTTTTTGTGTTCTGAAAAATGCATGAACCAAAGCATATACCAGAGGAGGAAGCACATTGGCATAACAGTGCAATAACTGATGACCAAAGTGCACACTGGGCCCATGAGTGGGTCGGCCCAGAGAGGCGTCTGAGGACACTCAACCATTTCAGCTTAACAGAAGCAGCTCTGGAAGATTTGCACAGGTGTGGAAACTGGTCCACAGAGGTGACAAAGAAAATGCAGCGTCTGCTCGCTGCTGTGCTCCCACCATGTTTATTTCATGAGTGCAGGGGAACTTATCCATCAACATGAACCTCTTTTAGGTTCCTTCACTTACCAAGCTTTTATTTTCATATTGTAGACGTGCAGCCATGTGAAAACGTATCCGTATCAGAATCCGTGTTTGATCCGAGACACTTCTCTGAGACATCCATGACTGTTAAAACACTGGTGAGGATTCAGATGTGAAATGCTTTAGACAGAAATCATCTCCCATCCATCAACACATAAAGCCCTGCAATAAGTGTGAAGGCTGGCGCTGCATCATCAGCCATGCATACCACATCCACGTCTGGTTTGATGGATAACTTTGTGACATCTCAGTAGATTTCACTGAAGCCCTTGACCTTTATCGGCATGGCCCACTTCAATATACCCAGCAATGAAAGACTCCATCTCTTTAATACACAATTGCTTTCGTCAAAGGCCTCCACCGGACATGCAGTAGGAACCAGCAGGTTCTGAAAGGTCCTACGACCTTGTACGATTAAAGCTTCAAAGGATGATAATAGGATTAGCATTTGATTAGTCTTTGTCTTCACAATCAATTCAGGTCAAAGGTTTTAATCCACTCCATTGTTTATGAAAGGTTTGATTTTAGATAAATGAACGTTTTTAGACTTAGAAGACCCAATCCGTAAAACCTGCTAATGAAGCAGCAGGAGTAAAACTGATGTTACTGTCATCCACTGCAGAGCATCTTTGATCTCTTAACCTGACAGGAGGCTGTTGTGATCCTTCCCTAGAGAGGCCCCCTTATTTGGCTGCCATCTGCCCTGAAGCCTCCCAAATCCCAACGTTTCCCTGACCTCAAACCGCGGCGAAACCCACAAGTCTTAGAAAGCCTCTGTAAACTGATGTTTCAGGACCAACAGACTCAGAAACCATTTCAATCTTTAGGCTGTGAACATTCTAAACACACACGCATACACACACTAATCACTTCCCACTACAATGCCACACATTCATTTTTTCACACTCTGCCAGCTGTACATATGGGACATCTGTCAAAAGAAAAGTATGCAGAAAGACAAAATTGTGCACAAATAATTACTTTGTGCCCAGCTAGGCAGAAAAATATGAATACAACATTTAGTTTTGCGTTTCACATGTCTAAACGTATCTAAAATGTCCCTACCATGGAAACATTCTAAAAAGTTACAGTTCTATTTTAGTTTAATAAATGAGCCTCAATACGCATGCTCACTTTGTAATATCGACGTTTTGGGACTCGATGTAAATGCCTGTAACCCTGTGACATATGTTTGACAGTAAGTTAACGGGAAATTTTGTATTCAAGTCATGTTCAAAACGGACACATTAAACGTAAAGCTAAATGTTGCAAAGTTGTGCAGTAGTATATTTGTGCACAACTTTGTGTTTGATGTAATGTGATGTAAAACACAAATACAAGTGCTGTGTTTCCTTTTCTTACACATAAAAAATGTAAGTATATCAATTTTCTAGTAGCTGGTCCGTAAAATGCACTTCTTTTCCCAATAGCATGAAGAGATCTCCAAGAGGCTTGGAGTAATCTCTGTAAATTGTTTTAACACGTTTACAGGTTTCTGTATTCAACTGATGAAGTCTTTGTTTTTGTGCTGAACGCACAAACACAGCTGTTCCAGAGAATTACTTGTTTTTTTATGATAATGTGCTTTCCCCTAAAGGTCTAGTGCCACTTGACATGCTCATTCCTAGCAATAGCTCTCTAAAAGGGACTTTTCATGTTTTTAACGGAATCTGCTCATTACTTATTATGAAGATAAACTTTAGACTCACATTTGCCTTTGATGAATAGATACAGTAAATGCATGTGGTTATATATCACATCTTCTATATGAATAATAGATGCAAATACATCAGTGTAGCACACAGAAATATCACTAACATGAAACAGGAAAGCAATGACTGTTTTTGAATCAATATAAGGCAGATGCAAACTGGCAGAACTTGATACATAAATGGTGGCGTCGTTGTTCCCTGGAAGAGGTGAAGGTTCTTCCAAAGAAGACCTTTCTGTTTAGTGTAAAGATTTTTGAAAGTCAGCAGCAAAGAAATATAAGACATTTAAACAATGCACAATTTCAATCTATAAACTTCTGGATGTGTTGAGGACTGATAGGAGGGATTGTTCCAAACCGTACATGGCAAAGCTGCCGGTAACATTGCATCTGATCCTTCTAGACTGCAGCTGCAAGACGAGCAAAGGTGACACTAAATCGAAATTTAGGCAGCATTTGGATCTCCAATAGTTTCCGTTTAGTCAATCGGTGATTAAAGATCTGCTCTGATCATTTGTTGATCTATTTTAGAAGTGCTTCCAATGGTCTTTTGGTTATGATTATGCCGTTTAGCCAAAATCTGTGTCGTTTTCTCGGTCATAATCTCAAGAGGCAGAGTGAAAGTAGTTTATTAGAAAGTTCATTGCTGAGAGCTATCTGTTTACATCCTGTCCTGCTATCTTACTGCTAACCCCTCGCACCCCCAACCTAACATTACTGGTGCAACAAAATATGGCAAGCAATATTAGAGCTATCCAGCTGGACAGTTTGGAGCCAGATGCCAACAAAGACGAGGAAAACGAAGAATGAAGGATTTCCTTTAATTCCCAAAACTATGTTTTCATCTTGTTTCTTGTGGTTTTTTTTTACAAACAGGTCACTTCTCTCAGCCCACATCCTTCTGCCGGTGCCCCCACTGATAGTTTGTGTATTTATGTTCTTTTTTTTTTCTATTTTAATCGCGGGAATTCAACTTTAAATTTTACCTTAAGTTTTAGGTGTGGCGACTGCGAAATTACAGTTTTTTCTTAGAATAGTTTCCCAAAAAGGCATTTCTCCTCTGGAGCCCAGGGGCAGTAGTTTCATTTGCTTTTCCCACTTCTATCCCTTTCCGTGGTGCATTGGGTGTGGAGGATACAGAGGACAGGGTTAGATAGAAGTGGCTGATTCCCTGTGGTGACCCCTGAGGGGAGCAGTGGAAAGCATAAGAAGAAGATTAGGTCAGGTTTAGTTTTGCGTTTCCAACCTCCCTGCTCTCTTTTTGAACTCTCTGGTGAAACCACAGTGTGAGCTGAAACTCCTCACTTCAGTGTTTCTACTTGCAGACAGCCCGCCTACCGATGGATTCTAAGCATTCAAGTTTTGCCCTTTTTTGTGGTTTTAGCAAATCACACTCTATGTTCTAAATTGAATGAGCACACTGAACACTTCAGCGAAGTGTGCTTTAGTCTGAAGAAAATTGCAAAATCAGACACATTAAAAATGTAAAGAGAGACGACTGAACGCAAACAAGAGTTTGGAGAACTGTAAATGCATAAGAATACAGATGAGAGTTAGACATTTGCTTTGTTTTTTGTTAAAACCAGGATTTATTGTTGGGTTTTTTTTCAGTTCAAAATGTAGCATTTCTTTAAATTATAAAAGAGAGAGCATCCCTCTCTACATAGTGTTAACTACATAGTAATAATACACAGATAACCTTCATTTTCTCCTGATTTTGCTCTTAGGACAAAAATATTTCCTTTTTTGTCACCAAGATTTAGTTCTGTGAAGCTGCTCTGCTGTTAGTCTGCACCCCTGAGAGAGAGTCTGTCATTCATAGCCACACTGTTTATTTTTTGACCTTTGCATTTGTTGTATTCGTTTGTCCTTTAGCCAGCTTTGCTATTGGAGCTGAGTCCTCCGAGGCGAGGCGAGGAGGGTGAGATGAAAGATTCATACGGGTGCGCTGCATGAGGGAGGTAGCAGGAGATCTCCACCAGGGAGTGTTAATTAGGATTTCCCTTTCCCAAGCAATCAGTCTGTTCTTGACATTTCATCTCACTTTCTCCTAACAAATCTCCCTACGACTTGCAGAGACAGGCAGAGAGGAAGTGCTTGACCTTGGCTCACTGTTGTGCTGCTCTTAGCCCACATTAGCCTGTGAGCCCACAATCGCTTTCAACACCAAACATGGGAAGAACCCCTCTCTTCTGAAGATAAGTTGCTCTTCCGCAATTAATTCATGAAAAAGTAATAAAACAATACTCATATAATTGAAATCAGTCTCCAAATGCTTAACTCTTTGGTAAATAACATTGTCTTTAACATGGAAGTGAACAGAAAATTACTCCCTTTTGCAACTTGCCCCCAATGGACTTTGGTGGAACTGCAACATGGGTTCCTTCCTGGTACTTACATTCTGAAACAGAAGGTGGGGATAGAATAGATAAGAACAAAACAGAGAAATTAAGAATGTCTCTTCCTACAAACAAAATATTGGGCTTTTTGGCTTGATTCATGACAAGACTAAGAGGAAAATGTACTATTCAAAGATTTGATCAGAGACGTGAGAGTGGCATTATGAAGGTGCATGAAAACAAATGTAGAAATGGTCACCATTTAGTTTCCTTTGGGTACCAAACCAGAAACCTCCCTTTACATGACACATATGTCTATTGTCGTGGAGTCAATCTATAAAAAAAAAAAAAAAATCAGATAAATCATTAATCACAGTGTTTTATTAGGTGAATTCTAAACGACAAAATGCAGCTTTTGAACAAAAGAAGGCCTTTTCTGAAATGTTTTGATTTGTAAAATGTTAACTCAGATATCCCAGAAATGTCACTTGTGATCAACAGTAAGATAAGCAGAACTGTAAAGACTTTTATGTCTGCAGTATTAGTCCAAGAAACCAAAGATCTGTCGCAGAAAAAAGTCGCCTCTGACCTGTAATTAATTTCTGTTAATAAATATCCACGCACTCATTTTTTCAAATTACTCACGTACGTTAACACGTTAACATTGACAGTCTCCAGGAGTTTTTGTTCCCTCATTTCCCCCCCATTTACCTCAGCTCCGGTGCCTGCTGTTGCAGTATGTAATTACCAGCAGTAAGAAAGGAAAACTAGTCATAGTCAAACTAGTCATTATGACTTGTCATAAACTGAGGTTTCTTGCTGACCAGGAGGCAGATTTGATATTGTGAGCCACTGTAATGATGACCAAGAAACACCACTCCAATTTAGCTTCTACATTTCTTGTGGTGGAACATTCTGGTGAGGAATATGTGCCACATTTTGGGGTAGAATCTAAACGTATCCAAGAATGTCGCAAGCAGCCTTTTGATACAGAGATTGATGACGATTCATAGAGAAAAAAAACGCTCACAGCCAGTGCTAATCAGAACAGAATACAATCTTCTCATCTTTTCAGTCCTGGAATGCTCATCTGGTGGTGTTGTCTGCATTTTGTGACCAAATTGCCCCTGAAAATGACCGCACTAGCCATCACCATTGTGTCTGTGGCCGGCTGCCACATTTTTGGAAGAGACACTGGGGCTACTATTAGAAGATATAATATGCAATAATAATGCAAAATAAAAAAGAAACAATGGGATCCTTCACACCGGTGATGAAGCCTCCTCATTGGTTGTTATGGGATCTCCCAGGTCTCCCTTTGCTTTGATTGGGGGATCCTGTAGTAGCGTCCTTTGTGAATAGGGTGGTTGCTAGTGGGGACAGGCCATTTTTATTGATAACTTGTTTCATTCTCTTATGAAAAGTGCTTTATAAATAAAGTTTGATTTGCTTAAAACAAAATAAGTTCAGATTCAAAAAGGTGACTTTGTATTTAATATAGAGGACACGGAAGTAGGTTTTAACTTGAAAAAATCTTTTGAAAAAGAGAAACACCAACTTTTGAACCAAGTTCTAAAAACGGAAGTTCTTTTTTTTTTATATATATTTTTTGGTTGCTGGTTCAGTAAAGTTTTAACCCAGAATGATGATTTCGAAACTGCTAGACATCAGCATTTTTTCTGCGGTCAAAACATTTTTTTTGTTGTGATTTTCCTTTAAGTCGTTAGATGTTTAGACACCAAGACATTGTCGCTCATACTCAAAGTGTCCAAAATATGTGTTTTTATAGAAATAAACCACATTTTCCTGTTTCTTTAGTCCGCTGTATGCATACCTACTTTCACACAGCCAGAGGCACTTTTCAGGAAAATAAACACTTATTCAATCAAGTTCCACAGAAATGGGAAGAAATGCTGTCATGCAATAACTAAACATAACAAACACAAAACACAATTTAATGTGACCAAATTTAAAACCTTCCTTTATCATTGTGAAAAAATGAAGCAAAGCATGTGGAGGAGCCACAGAAATGTCTTCATTGTCCTCATCTTCCTGTCTGTCATTTGAAATTGGGTGAGGTAGACTGTATTATTGGACAACAGTGCAAGTCTGAGCCAATGATGTGAGTCTATGATAGATCTCTTTAATGCACACTTTATGGTGAGCAATCCCCTGCAGAGAATTTTTCAAAAAGCTGACAGGGTGGTTATAGGTAACCTGCTCGCAGAGAAAGAAGAAAATTGGTGCTCAGACCCCAGTTTTCAAGTCGCTCTCAGTACTCAGCTGCGTGTTTTTGACCGAGCAGAAACAGATGACAGAATTTCCTCACCTTTTAAAGATTCCATCATGATGGGAACAACAGAAAAAGGAAAGACGAGCTGAGGTGTTTGTGACAATATAGGTGACACTCTGTGGCCTCCTGACACCGGGCTTCAAACCCATTCTCCCCCCCTGTCTGGACACGCTCAAACCCAGCCCTTTTTTATTACATTGCTGTTGACAGGAGCCGAGCTTCTTTGATTACTGCGGTGAGCCCCACATCACATGACGGGTGATCTGAGGGGTCAGCCTCTGCCAGACTTTGGCAGCATTGCTGATCAGCTCATTAAAACCATTATCAGTGTGATGAGTTTCACAAGTCAGATTCATTTGTTTGAAACATTAAAATATGCACTTTTGTTTTGATGATCTTTAAAACACAACCTTGGATTTTTTATTTTTTTATTTTAAGCGTATTTCTATCCTTTTCTTTAACAAACCTCTAATAATTTTGCTTGAAAATGTCTAAAAAAAGTGAAAAGGCCACTCATTTGTTGCTTCAACACTGATCTTCAGATTAGATTCAAGTTGTCTACAAGCGTTCAGAAATTCAGGATTATAAAAATAGCATGAATCTGAATCTGGCTCAAAACTATTGCTCGCCATTTTTGTCGCACTGTTAGGTTGGGGGTGTGAAGGGCTGTAAGCAAGCAGGAGAGGTTGGAAACAGATAGCTCAGTTATGGGTGACAGGAAGAGGGTTGGGGGTGCCAACAGTCCTGCCCACAACTCAGAAGCCAATTTCGAATGAGCTCCTGCCAAATTTTGAAACCGGGCTCCAGTGGTCATTTGAGGAACTGCAATATTTGGTGCTGACTTCAAAATTAGGAACAGAAATCGAAGGCTTCTTAAAAGTAAATTCTAGAAAATAAAGAGCAACATCAGTGAAGCAGGAACAAGATTTTAATCCCTTTTTTTTCATCAAAATGAATAACTATGTTTTATGCTTTGATTAACACTTGAAAAGAGATCTGTTATAGTTTTTTGCACTTATGAAAGGTCTTTTCTGCTTGTGATGCAGGACACACAGCAGCCCAGCTTCATGTTCTCAGGTTCTTCATGCTCAGCTGTGATGTCAGAACACTGCGGCACTCGGATTGGTTGACCTTCACCTGTGCAGATTTGTAATTGTAAATCTTTGTGCAGCACTCACAAACGCTGGCTTGTTCTGAGAGCAGATCAGAACAGAATAAACTCATATCCCATCTGTGCACACGGGACTGAATTATTAATCAATGGAAGTGTACACAAACGTACAGTCCAGATTTATGCGCAGCGCCTCTGTTTTCCCTGTGATTGGAGATGAGTTCCATGGTACTCTGCTGTCATGCTAACTCTGGAAATGATGCCAAATGTTTATTTACTGAAAGCTGTTCCATTTTCACAGAGCACAGAGACTTAAACACACACAGGGAAACTGCATCCTGCCTTGGTGTCACCGCATCTTCACGAGAAATTGCAAAGAAAACATCTGGCCCTCCATAAATTAAAGCAAATACTGTCAAGCATGGAAAAACACACAGAAGAATGAAGCCCAGGCTTTCTTTTTTGGACCATATTTCTTTACTGTGGGCATGCTGCACTTAATAAACACTGTTAGTATGAGTGAAGAAAAAAGGTGCTGGGGAAACATCATCACCGCACAAACGCGCTAAAACCCAAAGGAAACTGCAATTAAAAACATTTGGTCTTGAAAGTTGATGCAATTTTCTCCTGACACACCCAAATCCCTTTAATGTTGGGCTGCAATGCAAACAGATTATGCAAACAAAGACATTTGTAAAGCTTTTGGTCTACACAGAACCAAACTGAGAAAACTTGAAACAGGGGGGAACCTTCCCAGAAATGACAAACTTAAATGACTCCAGTGCAATACAGTCTGATTCTTTTACCTAAATGGATATACTTTTAGTTTTTGTACTATATCACTTTTTCAATAAATGTCTATTTTTTACATCACTCATAAAAACACCAATTCAGAAGCTCCAGCTCATAAGATAAGAATGGATTTAGGATTGGAGTATTGTAAAACTTATAGTGGAGCTCATATTTGTCCGGTTTGAGATTGCTGACAGACTGAGCCCACCATCCTCACATTTTAAAATAGTTTTTTTTGTTTGTTTTAAAAGCCATCAAGGCACAATAACTTTTTTTTTCAGAGTAACTTAAATTACTTTGTCCATAAGGTGAATTTTAATTGTGTATGCATTGTTTGGAGCTATGTTTACTTTAGCCCTCAGTGCTTTGAAGCCACCCAGTGTGCAGACCTGCAAAAGCTCCTCTGAGACCAACTCATTCTGTCGTGCTTGTTAATTCAGGGTCGTGCAGCTGTCTGCGAGTGGCAGAAACACCCCGAAATGAGCTAAAGGACAAGGAGTGTTTGTGGAAATACCAAGCTCTGACCTGTGCAGCGGCGCTCTTTTAAAAACTCACTGTCAGCTCGCTCAATAAGATGTTCAGAAACTCCACACACAGACCTGCTCAGTGGTAAAATTAAGGGAAAAAGGTGAAGTGATTTTTTTTTTTTTCAAAAGAAAGCAGTCCTTGTGAGAGTACACTTCACACATCACAGAAAACACAGGATACGTCTGCATCTATGAGTAAAAAAAACAGGTTCATGTGAGCAAATGAGGAGTTTCCAAATGAAAAACAGTGTCTTTTCAAAGTCCACAGTTCATCTGGAAGTTAAGATTATAGTCCTACAACACAGTCGTTCTAATATGAAAACCGTTAATTAAAGATCCTATTCTTTTTCCCAGTTTCCCATCATTCCTTTGGTCTGCAGTTTTAGGCGCTCTTCCATCAGAGCACGCTGGATTACTTTCAGCTGTGAAACTCGATAAGGCATCAAACATTTCTCCACAGACATTTTAAACAATCCCCATCTTGAAGGACAGAAACTATTATTGTTAATATTACCAGCTTGCCTGCAATTAATTTGAGCTTCATTCTTGGCAAAAAAAAAAAATATTCTTTTAGAAGTAAGAAACCTTTTATAAATCTAATTTAAATGTTTTCATGTCTCTAATGTTTTTTCTGTCACAGTCTGTCAGCGTCTTTCTCTGAAATTAATCTTCAGGTACATTTTTAAGACAACCTGTTCAAAGAAATTGGCTTTACACTTTTGGAAGTTGTGAAAACTGATGACTCTGATTGCCTTTTTGTGATGGGAGGCTCATCAGACACCACTTTAGATGGTCTTTTGAGAAAACATTAGATTTGCTGAAGGAAGTAGTGCGGCACCTTCAGATTTGTTGCTTCTCCAGGCACATGTCCCTTTTAACTGCAGTTCTTCAGTTTGGCAGTTCATCAGCTCGTCTGATCACCTGGGACTGAAGCAATGATGGGGTCGTTGGCGGTCAAGCAGAAACAGCAGTTTGACTGTCATTATGTGGGGCAACAGGGAGACAAACACAGACTCTTACTGAAGGACTCTCAGTGCACACGTTTGCTCACATTCTACTACATTTCTTTGGATGTTCATGGATTCGGTTTTGGGAGTTGCAGACATAAAAACTGCAGGTTAAAAGCAAAGAGGTTTAATACAAGGAAGACTGACCACAATAACAAAATATTTTGAATGCTAACATTCAGGAAAGAACGACAACTTTGTTACTTTAGAAGAGGAAATAAATAGCATCTGTCTCGTACAGGACCCTTCAAAATGAATCACATATCAGTAGAAATTTTTAGAAGTCTTAGAAATCGCTGGAGGATGACATTAATTCTTAATTAGCATAACTAGTAATATTTCAAACTAAAGTTGCAAGAACTAAATTTCTATTCACTTGCAGAAAAGAAAAGACCAAAAACCACAATTCTTTATTTTTAATGTATTATTGTCTCCTTGATGTTCTGATTTTTTGATTCTGTCTTCTTTTTACTCCAGTATTTAATAAGTTTATTTTGATTCCCTCTTAGTTTTTGTTTTTCCATGTTTGGCCCCTCTATCACGTGTTTTCAAACACATTAAAGATCCACTCCAATCAAAATCGTGTTTTGGGGATTTTTAACGCGTTCTAATTTCTGATAATAAAGGAAATGTATTAAGAACATCTGTATTAAAACTGTGTTTCAGAGTATTTCCTTTTCAAATATGGTAAATCAGGAGCAGAAAAAAAAAATTTTTGTTTGAAACCGATTGTAATAGTTGCGTACAAACTACAATTGGCAGGCCACAACCTCTCTGCTCCGCTCCATTCTGATGCATTCACTTGCAGACAAATAGATCCATCCATCATTTCCTCGTCCAAGCTGGCATCTGGTTTAAAATAGTACAGCTGGATTGCTCAGATATTGCTCGTCATTTTGTTGAACCAATAATATTAGCTTGGGGTCGTGAGGGACTGTAAACTAGCAGAAGAGAATGTAAACAAACGGATGATGGGAAATGAGTGTGGCTCACTCTGCGCCAACAGCCCCACTCATAACTAAGAGGCAAATTTCGGATGAACTCCTGGCGCTCTGCAGAAACTATGTCATAGAAGATGACACGTTTTTTTTGGTAAAAACAGCATAATCCGACCACTGGAAACACAAAAGATCAAAGGATTAAAGTTGTAGAATTGGAGTGAGACTTTAATGAAACTGTGCATTTTTGAAGTTACGTCCCATCAAAACCAAGACCACTTAGCAAAGCATGTGTAATTTTAAGAATATATCACTATCACAAGGAAAACCATGATATGTGTGTTGCTAATGTGTTTAAGTTTAACTTTACTTTGAAAAATGACATTTCATTTCCAACAGGGCCTTACTGTTGCATTTGTGCAGATCTAATATGAATCACAAATTTGATTTTGTTGTTTTGGATCTCTCTTCAAAGTTTTGGTGCTCAACTTTGGGGTTTATTACATTAGATTGTCAGCAAATAATTCAATTCCATTATTTTGAAATGAGCGTTTCAGCTGATACATTTGATTCACTGCAGAACTCCAATAGAGAGAGACTGAAGGGCATCACACAGCTGCTTTGCATTCCCAAAGTGCCTTTGGAAAGTTGGTCTGCAGCTTTAATTTTCAACAGGAAGTTTGGACTCAGCACTTCAGCTTCTGTGGGCTTTAACTCTTTCCCACGCTGTCAAACTCACCTGCGTCCACAACCATCTTCACGTCTCTGGACCAACTGGATCTGAGCTGCCTTCTAACTGCGCCGAACAATTATTTTTTTCTCTCCCTTGTGTCTCTTCATCCTCTAAGTTGCATTCTGGGAATTATTCTTCTCTCAATTGTCACCCCTTCCTAAAACTTTCAGCACGCAGCCCCCTAGACAACCATGCTGGACTCTTGTTCCTTTTTTTCCATAATCTCAATAATAAGCATATTTTTATGGAATAAAATGGAAAACACTCTTTAAAACAAAATTGTAGATACAGCTGAAATATTAAACCTTAAACACATAAAGTTCCTAATTCAACTAGCTATAAGACTTATGGCATCAGTTGTTCACATGAAAATGTATTGTTTAAAAAAAATATATTTTTTTTTACTTCCAAAAAGTTAGTTTTTAATAAAAAAACAAATATAAATTGGAGTTTATTTTTAATTCTTTCTTGAAAAATCCAATACTTGGTTTTGTGCTTCTGACTTCTTACCATCAGCTGTCCCCCAGAAAAGGTCTCTGACGACGACCCTTTAATTGTTCATCCGTTTGGGGGGATTTGTGATGAAAACAGAGCGCTCCTCATGTATTTTGTGAGCTGGTGCACACAACAACACCTGCCCTTTAAGCCTTAGTCACATGCATCCAAATAGTGGTTGGCCTGTATGGGTGCTGCAGGTCTTTGGGTTTTCTGGGTCTGTCGAGGGTCATAGAGAGCTGAGGCCAATTGTCATATGTGAGGTAATAGTATCATGAAGTATTTGAAAGGATAATGTAAGTGACACACACTTTTGACATAATGGAGATGCTGTTGTACGGTCCTCTGATGCCACGCTCTAGTCAATTAGTGAGGTGCACGCACTGACTCCTTACTGACCATGCATTTATGCCGCATGCATGGGGTGTCCAGGTGATAAGTGAGTGACTGTAGGATGCCCACTAGAGGATGACACGGGAGTGGTGGGAAGTTTTACTTGCACTTAAAAGACTGTTCAACACTTTACAGGAACAAGTTCATCTCCTCAATTGGCAACCTTGCACAGCTATTGTTGTTCTGCATGTTTTTTTTTTTCCACAATGGCTTTTTAAATGTATTTTGTGTAACTTCTGCCTAATATATCACTTATGCTAATGTTGAGTTTCCTCCAGTGGAATGAATAAAGTTTATCTTTAAGATAATTAAATCATGACAACCATCAAGTCTGCATTAACCAAATAAACATCAGTCCAAGAACTACATTTTTATAGATGGGGAAATAACTGTTCACAGGTGCCCTGAAAGAATCAATCAATAATTTCCTGATGGAGTTTTTCTATCAGCCAGAGGGATCTGCGTCTGAAGGGAAAGGCAGTTTATGTTTTTTTTAATTTTATTTTATCTAAGAACAGAGTTTAATGACATTTGGTATCTGGCCCACAGCGCCAAGGCTAATGTGCTCATTCCTGTTCAATTTCAAGCACACTAAGCACATTTTTTTCTATGATAATACACATCTGTAATGATGACAACATTTTCTAAAGCTGAACTAGCTTCTGAAACTGCAGGAAGCTCCAGCTTTTCCTTTTTTTTCCCGAGTTTAGGGCTTTTTCTAAGAAAAAGACCTTTTGTGTGCTCACAGATCCCTCTATGGGTTCAATCAAGCATCACAATGTTAGGTCCAGCATCAGGCCTGGGCTGTTTTTGCAATTTTTTTCTTTCTTATGGCGCTTTTGAGCAAAAATGTTGCCCTTGCCATACACAAAAAAATTCACCAAAATTTGCACACACGTAGTACCTGATGAAAATGCAAATTGGGCAAAGTGAATGACCCCCTCCCTTCAAAAAATAAATACATAATAAAAATAATGATGATGTCACAGCAGGCAAAACCGTCCAAAAAAAAATACACTGGGCCAAAATCTCTGACAAAATATTTTAAATTCCACTAATGAAACAAAAACACTCACTCATGTCCACTCACTCATCGCACCTGATGGCCATGCCACACTGCTCGAGCTTTAATTTAACTTTTAATTTTGTAAATGTACGTTGTTTTTTTTCTTTCTCTTTTTTTTGCCTTGCTTCTGAATGCATGATGAGCAGCAGAGCTGAGATTGCGGGTTATGAGCTTGAGGTGAATGGCTCATAACTCGAATTAAGCTCGAATTAAAAAGGCTTCAATCAGAAAACACATCAGGGAAACCATGATGCTCAAAATGCAACTGATGGACTCAGCCTGGCAGCTCTGGGAGGAGATGATCTAGAGGAGACAGATGTACAGATGGAGAATATTGACATATAACTTAAACATCTTTTGGAAACCAAGAGAGCCAACAATCAGCCGGTGCCAGAAAATTGCTATGATCCCAAAAGAAACACACTCTCTTATGCAGGATAAATCATGAATGTTTTCCAGCGCCAGTAGAGAATCCATCTCGCTCCACTGCTGTTTTACAGGCAGCAGTTTTTTTCTACTTTTCTTTTTTTTTCTCTTTCTCCTTTTTGCAAAAGGGGTTGACAGCAAACAGAGAGAAACAAAATTGTAGAGTTTGCACCTTTGGAGGGTTGTCTCAGAAACCTTAAAGATTTACTGTTTACCACAGTTTGATCCACTTAATCCAAAAGCATTTGGAGAGATTGAAAGAACTGCATGATTATTTTCAGTTTTCTGTTGGTGTGTGCGGAGAGACGACAGGAAGTCAGCCAACCTCACCAGCAGGAATCATGGTCGCACATGTTTGTAAGGGAAGAACGCAAATATTCGACATGTTCAGAATTGAGCGGAATATGTCTGAATACCTTATGGGGAAAGCTTTCAAAACATATGTGCCAGTGAGACTTCAATATGAAATGTGCAGACTTCAAATATGAGAACCAGATCTATTCTATCCATGCATACAATGCAATGGTTTTGCCACTTCGCACCCAATGCAACAAATGTAAAGAGTTCAAATCTTAATATCTGTAGCAGCAGTTAAACCCAACCAAAATTTAATTAATCATATGTTATGTATTATTTTACGCAAATGCAAAAACTAAACCAAAACGGTACAAACACAAAAAATATGGATTGATGGTAAATGTTTTACACAATCATTCATCCTGATCAGACTCCATTCTAACTAATTTTTCATCCGCTTGGTGTGCATAGAAAGGGGTGAACTGGGAGCAACGCTAGGCACAACCCCTCCCTCTGTCCCGGCATGAAATGACAGTGTATGAGAGGGTAACAGATTGTTCAAGGCAATTGTGTTGGATTATTTACAGCCGGTTGATAAGAGATTAATTATGTAAGAAAAAATAAGACAGACGAAAATCAATGTGGTGCTATCTGTGTGACAATTGCTCATCCAGAATCCATAACACTCAGACGCACAAAGAGAATAACAGAATGAAAAGAGAAAGAAATTCACCTTTTTTTCAGACTAAAGGAGAACAAAAAAGCTTTATTCAGTGAAAGTTTCTCCAATGTTTACATAATCCCATGAACAAACTCACTGGTGTGCTAGCCACTGCCTACACTTCAGACCTTTGTGATCATTCATCGAAGCCTAAAGTCCTAAAGTCACATGCACCAGTATAGGAGTTGGCCCATCTGGGTGCTGCAAGTTTTTGGGGTTGTCCAGGCCCGTGGAAGGTTGTAAAGAGAACTGGCTGCATCTTAAGGGGAGCACAGGTGTGTTTTGCAGTCCCCTTGAGGCTAGTACATCATCAAACTAGAATTGTCTTGTGTATGGAAAGTATTTTGTACTTGTAAGTTACATGCACTGACATACAGGTACAGTGTCTTTACATTGCACTTTAATAGTTAGTAAAGTGCGAATACTGGCACCTGATTACGTGCCTGCCTCTCATCTTCTTCACCCTTGTGTGTTGTCTAAGTGCTTGCTATGACCTGTTGCTCACAAAAAGTAGAAAAAATGGGCATGAACATTGGTAAATGACGTATACTTATATAGCGCTTTTCTACCTTCATTGAAGGCCCAAAACGCTTTACAGTCACGATCTCCTTCACACACACAATTCACACACTGATGGTGGCTCTGCTGCCAAACACTGGTGCCAGTCTTCCATCAGAGGCAATTTGGGGTTCAGTGTCTTGCCCAAGGACACTTCGACAAATGGGCGGGCAAGGCGGGAATTGAACCTGCAATCTTTCAATCATAGGCCGACCGCCCTTTCCACTCGCAGAGCGGTCTATGACCTTGATAATTTGTGGGGGCCACCCGCGTACCCCTTTCCCATATTTTGAATACAGAGACCCCCATATCCACCCGTAGGAGCAGTTGTGACTAAGGCTTAAGGAATTGTGAAGATGTCCAACAAAACAATCCAATTTATGAGGAAGTCAAGAAAAAAATGATTTTTTGGATGTTTTAGACTATAAAGAATCTGTGTGTGTATGTGTTTACTGGGTTTAGAATTATCACATTTTCATCAATCTACAAATCAACATCATTTACATATTGCAAAAACACATTTAATATTTTTTTCCTGAAGTCCTCGTTAAGCATGTTGAGAACATATACAACAAGAAAGACGAGAAGTGTTAAAATTTCAAGATGTGTTAAAGCTTCATTTAAAAGTGCATTTAAATTTTTCTTTCTTCTTCAGATGTCTAGGCCCCAAAAGAGATGAATAAACA
>BSAI01000104.1:24412939-24629224 GCA_036245035.1 Adrianichthys oophorus
AAAAAAACATGAAAACAGGTATGCGTGTGTTTATTGGGTTCAGGTTGATCCCAGTTTTGTCCATGAACAAACGAGCTTTAACATGCATTTTATTTGCTGAGTCATTTTGATCCATAGCATCCAAAAATGTCTCCTTAAACTTCACATTTTTAGTTTCAACACCTTCAAACATTTTCAGTCTATGAATACTTGTTTGAAATGCAAAGGAGGTGCTACCATTTATATGTCTTTAATTGAAAGTATGTCAAACTTGACCCGTACACAATAGAAGTGTCAGGGGTGTTAATGTCTGCTTCAGTGCGACTTCTTAAAATGATCATCAGAAGTCAGGACTCTTTGAAAACTTTCACTGGAAAGTTTATTTTTGTCTTGTTAATTTCAAAAACACTGTGGTGAGGAGAAGTGCTCTTGAAAGTGCCCCCGGTTCCTTTAGGTTTTCTGATATGTGACAGGTTTCTCATTTTGGGTGTTTCTTCTGTGGTTTGAAGTTCTTTTATTCTTCTGCATAAAGCATTCTGTTTCTGTTTGTTTATTTTATTTCCACTTCCCCTTGGGTGCAGGCAGTTATTCAGGAGAACAAGGTTGCCCAAAAAAACTGTCATGTTTCCTAAAATAACGACAGAAATGGGATTTCAGGACATTTGTCTTACAAGAGTCTAGCTATCCTGACAACTTGTGTTTAATGTAATGTGAGTGTTTGTGTGCTGGAAAACATTTAATCTTCATAACAACTTGTTCAGCTTTGTGTCAATTTTCAAAAAGTTATATTTATAAAGTCATGTTTAAAGGTGGGGATGCAGAAACATTTTCATTGTACCGAAAAACAAACTTCAAGCAAATATTTGTTGTGTTGCCATGTTTATTTATTTACAAACCACAGAGTAGAAAATTCCTCATCACGGTGAGGGGGTTTGCCCCATTGACTGTATAAGAAAAGTGGACTTAGTGACCCCTCCTCCCTCGCATTCGAAACAGGAAGTACCTGCTGGTTCCAAGAAGCCAAAATCCCATTGACTACTATAGAGAAATAACCAGCTGTTACTAAGTCATTCTGATGCCTCAGTAAAAGCATGTGGGGAAGGCTGGCCCCCACCAGATTCAGATTCTACTGAGCCCCCTTTCACTGAAAGATGGACTCGGACCAATAACTGTTGTCGGGCTACAACATGGCAACGTCCTTATCACAGAAAAATGGCGACTGAATTGGATTCATTACACTGGAGCCGGAACTAAGACATTTTGCTACGGATGATGGCACACTCACTTGATTCGGTTCTCTAACACAGTCATTGGTTTGTCCTACAATATGGGTGCAAAGTGAATATAGATTACTAACAAATCAATGCTGATTAAGGGGAGACAAAGCATGTTCTTCTTTACATGTCAATTTTTGCTGACACGGCATGCAAAGACATTAGACTTACGGGTGACTGTACACTCCTGGAAAGGTAATGTTGGAACAAATACTTTTTTAAGAAACACTTTGCAGTCTGGAGCGTTTTTGATCTTTTTTTTAACTGCTCTACAATTTACTCGACTAGTTTACCCTTAAAGCAGTTTCTGTAGCAATGCTTGATTTTCATTTGAAACAAAATTTTTGCTCAACCCCAGCCTATTTTTTCCCAGTTTTTTTTTTTTTTTGGATATACTAAACGATAATGCCACAATCAACTTCCCAACACCGCTAATCACTAGAGTGAAACACCACCGGCTGCTTTATAAGGGGGTAATCCGACGCTCAAGCAAGCCCTTCTGGGGTTTGGATGACATCTTGACCAAGGCTCTGGAAAACCCTCGTGTGAAGCTTAACTCGGGATTGCTGTCTGTTGGGGAGCATCATTCTGGTGCCTCACAATCCCCAGCTGTCTGTGATGGGAGTCCCGCACTGGCCCCTGGATCAGTGTGCCATCCTGTCCTCATCCTGGGAGATGCCACTGTCTAGCATGCCAAAATTAAGATGTGCCACACACACTCCCTCTCAGAATCATCAGTCAAGGACATTCATAACTATGCCCACCAGTAAACACCCTTCTGCTTCAACAGTCAGATTACATGCAGGTCCCAATGACATTAGTGATGACATCAGTCTGAGACTTTGAAAACGGACTTTGCCACATCCAACAGTTAAACTTAGAATGCATCATACCTGGACCACTACCTGCACCCCGTTACAGAGACAAAATGATCTCAACTCCGTCAGCTCCATATTTGTTAAAAAGTTATTGCCACTGCTTAAATAATCACCAGATTGACAACCTCGCCACATTTTACAATCGACCTAACCTTTTCAAACCAGATGGCTTACATACAAATCATACAGGCTCTTATTTCCTCAGGATGAACATAGAACTCACCTTCCACTCCTGCACTGCTCCTTCCACCTGATGGTTTGACCAAAACTCACACATTCCCTCCATATCAACGTCTTTTATTCAAGTACACATCACTAGCAGGTATTGTAAATATCTACATTCTACACACCGGCAGTAACTACAAATGATGTTAGTTTTGCCCAGAACAGATAAAATGTTTTGCGTGCTTTTACAATCTTTAAACATCCTGCTGTCCCTCACAGTCAAAAAAATGGAACATGTGGACCCACTCCAGCCCAACACACACAGTAACATGTAGTGTGTCCATTTTTCATGCAAAAAAAACGACCAGTGTGTTGACCAGGCTACTAACTGCTTTTTACACAGTCTGGTCGGTGCTGAGCAGATGGACTCTTTGGCTGCAGGTAACTTCTATATATATTAATAATGCCAACAGTTTGCAGCTGTCCCAGGACAGCAAAAACTGAAGTGATGTCTTAGTACATTTATGCTAAATCGCTATGGTCAAATGAGGAATGCTGGGGAGGTTAATGATGCTCGCCATTGTTGTTTGGCCTCACGCAGAGATTGAAAGCTGAGTGAGCTGTAAGGCCAGCTCCTTTATTTTTATAGACATATTTTCAGTCCGTTTTCAAACCATTAACTTTTCATTTCTCGCAATTGCACACATTTGTGCATGATTTTTTTTTCTTTTTTTATTGTCTCCCATCAGGAACAGCTGTGGATGGAGGCATGATATTTGCGGGTATTTTGTTGCATTCATCTCAATGTGAAATGTTGTTAACACTTTAAAGGAATTTACTAAAATTAAACAAAGACTCACTTTGACTGTTTACTAAAAGTTTATTTACTTTATGGTTGTTATGAAAGAAAGCAAAAAACATGTAATTGATATATTTAGCACAAAAACTAACAAATATAGCAAATAAACTAACATTCAGAAGTGAAACTTTCAGAGCTGGTGATTCAACTAACAGCTGAAAGTAGATTTATTTATTTTTAAATTCAAGCAAACTTACTTTTTACTTGTTTCTGCTCCTTTGGGAGGCTTTGGTGCTTTTAACATATTTTTGTAACATTTTTCTAATGACAGAAAACATATATAAAGAAAATTAGGCTAAAGTTTGCATTTCTGATTTTTCTGCAACAGGAAGGGGAAGACGGGGTGGGGTTGCTCTACGCTAGCAGTGCTACTCAGAGGCAAATTTCTAATGATTTTTTACTGCTGCTCTGCAGAAACTTTGTTACATTTTTGCTCCTTTTATCCAATATTTAATCTGCTCCAACAGCTTTTTTTCCATGGGTAAGGGGAGACGGTAACACTTTATAAAAAGATTCCTTAACAAACTTTATTAACACATTTTTTAACTGTCTTTGTCAACATTATACTGAGTGTTTTGCAGCATCTCATCTAAAGTTTTACTGGGGAGAGAAATGTACATTTACTGGGAAAATTCTGAGAGTTGTCTTTTACCACAAAGGACTGATGCAAACTTGTCTTTCTGTCAATGTCATGCTTCCATTATTTAGTAAATAAAGGCCTGGACATTTAAACTCCTCCAGCTGGAGAAAGTGCAAACAGGTCAGGACTTAAGGGGCCAAAAGGAGCACATCATCTGCAAACAGAGGAGATGGGATTCTAGGGTTCCCAAATCCAAAACTTGAGATTCCAGTTTTGTGCCAACTATGCAAACCAAGCTCTGGGGATCACAACTGTTTGGGTTTTTTCCCCCCACTTATTCTCCAAACTCTCTTCTGCTGAAATTCCAATGTTGGCATCAACAGGAGGCTGAAGAGTGTAATTTACATGTAATTGGAAGACACCAGTTTTCTTTTTTCAAAGAAGGGAACTGATACAGAGAGGGCTGTTTCACACAAACACACATACTGTTTCAGTGCACACAGAATGAGGTAACAATGTAGCTTTCAGTCCAACTTTTTCACACCTGCCCTGTTCTTGTCACATGTTCAGGTGTGGCAAGGTCAACCATTCAGCACAGAGCAGCGCAAGAGAAAGAAGAGCACTTCTTCTCATCAATCCTCCAGTTTAGGGTCACCAAAGTGTGCATGTTTTTGCACACTTTGCATAACTCCTGCATCAATATGTCATTTATAAACACAAAGTGCAAAAAGAGAAAAATAGAAAGTGAGCATGTGAATAGAGACAGGAGCAGTGAGTAACATCATATAGTATATGTGAGCTCCATTAGCTGTTCTACTCCACCAAAACAAATAAAAGCTTCATTGTAGCCATAAAAGCCCACAGGTGGAGGGGCAGATTTGGTCTAGAGAACTTCAATATTTCATTGATGGTAAGACACACATGAGCCTTGGACTCGCCATATTTATTTTATATGGGTATTTCAAGCAAATATGCTCGTGAAAGTGGAAGATGTCATCTGTGAAAGAGGCACACCAAAGTGCTTCGCAAATAGACTCAGAGACAGAGTCTTTGTACCTTCAGCTACTATAAGATATTAATGAGGACACAAAAAGCCGGAAGTGGGTCATATTGAAATGCGGTGAGAGTTTTCCTAAAATCCATATTTAACTTAATTTAGTTTGACTTCTCACACCAGAAGTTTCTGATCAGGGCACTTTTAACCAGCAGTCATCCAATTCAACCTCCTGGTAAACATGAACAATGACAGAAAAGCAGGAAGCCAAACCTGGATATAGATCCCAAACAAACAGTCTTCTTATTTTGCTGAATTGCCAACTCTGGTCATTGGCTCCTCTGAAATCAGACACTTGAAGATCACAGTGGCTACAGTCAGAAGTTGTCACGTGCGGTCTCATGCAGAGAGATGGCATCCATCTCACTGTGGACGGTGCCACTCTTCTTTCTAGGAACATGTCTGCTAGCATTAGTCGTGCAACCTGACAAGACGGGACCCGGGCACAGAGCAGCAGTTTACAACTCTCCCCTGAAGTCCTTTTAGCGCTGGGGCAAATCCCATACAGAGGTAGTCGAGCAGCTCCTAGCTTTCGCTTATGTGCCAAAAGGCAAGTGAAAGGAGTGAGATGCAGAAACCTAAAAGTAATAGCTACTAGTACTCTCAATCCCAACATGCACATTTATGATGTCATTAAATGTGGGTTACTAAACAGATCCATTTCCTCTAAGTCCTTCTTAGTCAATGAGTTAATTAGTGATAACAAACTTAGCCTAACTGGCAACAACAGGATGACAATGTTAGGCTGAATGAAGCGACACCCCCCCCCCCCCCCACCCCACCCCACCCAGTTATAATAACTATCAGAAATCCAGGATTTCAGGGAAAGGAGGTGGGTTAGCAATAATATCCCAGTCTAGCTTTCTTAACACTAACGTCATAAACAGTTATAATTCATTTGAAAACACCAAATTGTCCATAAATCACCCAAAGAGGAAAACTCAAAAAGCTGTTTTATTTGTAATTATTTATCGCCCTCTTGGCCCGTACTCAGTGTTTTTAACTGAGCTACATGGTTAGCAGGAGCCAGCAGAAGAGAACACATTACTCCTGTGTTAGCTTCACTTCACTGGCTCCCAGTTGAATTTAGAATCAAGTTCAAAATCCTCCTGCTAACCTATAAGGCCTTGAATGGTATGGCCCCATCCTATATTAAAGATCTCATAGAGCCTTACCAACCAAACAGAACACTTCACTCACAAAATGCAGGACTGCTTGTGGTTTCTAGAATTTCTAAAAGCACAACTGGAGGAAGAGCCTTTAGCCACCAAGCTCCTGTTTTATGGAATAAGATCCCAGCTCATGTAAAAGAGGCCGACACAGTTCTACATTCAAAGTTAGGTTTAAAACATTGCTCTTTGGACAGTATTGTCGCCAGGCTAGCTAGTAATCAGAGAATATCTAACTTACTGCTGCCCTACCTCACCTACTATAATGAAGTTTGGGGGAATAATTGCAATTTTCATGGCATTCATTATACATACTTCCCCACGGAGCGAAGCAGAGGGAAGATGGTTTGATTTTTTATTTATTTCTTCATGCCTCTGTTTGGTGCAGTGTGATTCATATGTTGTCCCCGTTTCCCACTCCCCTGGAGAGAGATTCCAGGTGGATTGTCTGTGCTCCTGTCTTTTGCCGTGGACCCCACATCTGGCTCGTCTCTCACCCTCAGCTGTCCGAGTTAGATAAGCTTTAGCTTATTCTGTTAATTTTGTCCAGCAACCAGCTACTGTTTATATGTTTATGACTCACTTTATGTTCTTTTGCATAAATACCAGTGTGAAGCCCATTGAGATGGCTATGGTTGTTATATTGGGCTATACAAATAAAATTGAATTGAAAGAAAAATATCAAAGAGCAGTCTTCACGGTAGACCTGTCAAGGCCTCCTGCTACATACCATGAATCACTCCATGACAATAAACAGAGAAGGGAGCCATAAGCAGTAGCGTCACACCAAAGCTCATACAGACTAGAAATGGAGACTTTAAAACAGAAAAATACTTTTAGAAAAAAAAAAAAAAAGAAGGTTAAACTGGTAAAACAATCTTCGAAACTTTGGCCCTCTCAGGTTTTTTTTTTGTGTTTCATCTTCAATTTCCATCAAGATGTGAGACATTTTGCACGTGTCAAAAGATTTGATTAAATATGTAAACATTTGTTTCTATGTCAATGATCACAGTAATTTTAAATAGTTAACTCTGAAAAATGTCTTTACATTCCCTGCTGTTTGGTGTGTAGTAGCCAGGGTTTGGTCCTGTAGAGAAAGAAGCACATCCATCAGAATGATGCACTAATTAGGAAATCCAATCAAACAAAACTTTAAATTAAAAAAAGCGCTTCTCATATTTTGCGCAGCTCAAAATGCTTTACAATTAAAAACAAAAACAGAAATTCACACCCCCCCTCCCTCCTCCATTGCTGAATACTTATAAAAGAAACTTAAACTTGAGGTGTGGCTCTGCCGTGAGGAATTGGTATATTGAGAATCTATTCAAAGCAGCAGCCCGCTCAGTCACAGGAGCATTGCCACAGTGCCCACCCAGACCAGGACAGCAAATAGGTCCATTCTACAGTTGTGAGCCAGCAATGTTGGACCCCAGAAGGGCGAGAACTGTGGCAATAGCCACAAACCATGCTGGCAAGCCCTGGCATAAAGGATCCCCATGGCAAAACACTGGAACTAGAAGCATGAAAACAAAGAGGTTACATAAATAAATAGGATTTACTGGTATATAGAGGCATGAAATGAAAAATGAGCTTGTGCACAAACCATGGAAACATGGTACCATCATACAGACACACCACTCATCTCATCTGAGAATCAGATGTACTGAGCTTTTATCTGAAATGGATGAATGATAGCTTTCTTTTAGAAAAACAGCACACAATACTGCTGTGTTGCATGCTCTCTGAAGGAGCCCTGTAATGACGTAAGGGTCCTAACATTAACTACTTGTGTTATCATAAAGTAAATGTCCACTTTTTTATGATTCTGAGTGAATCAGATTAAATGAAACATCAATTTATGGAGTGCTGAATTTATTTAAATTTACCTTTACAAACTAAAATGAACACTTTTCTCTCAGGGTGTGTGTGTGAGAGTATATGGGGAGTTTTTTTAATCATATGTACTTTTCTTAAGAAAATATGTCTCTGAATTATATATTCTTTTTCTGACACATTTTAATATCAAAGTTATTGCCTGATAGATTGTGAGAAGAGATTCAGATTTGATCAACTCTGAGCGGAGACACTTGATATATTGTCTCGGACTTTAAACACATATGCAGCGACTTGGGACTTTGGTTTTATAACTATGTCTTAGCTTTACCCTGTTTGGTGGCACAGATTCATAACTAAAGTATTTAGAAAGCTTAGCTTTGTTTGAGATTATTTTTTCTGTTTTCTTCCTTTTGTGGTAGTAAACATTTACCTTTTTTTTTTTTTAGTTTTAGCTTTTGCCGTTTCTTGGTTTTCTGTGCAGGCCGTATGTGACTCCGCCCACTCATCTGTGGATTGCTGTTGAGCAGTCACAGCTGCCTTCACTTTGATGATAAGCCACACTGCATTTAAAGTCCCACTTCAACTTTATTTTTTTATTGTAAAATCAGTGGTCTTTCAATTATGATTTTGCAGTTTTTAGGCAAAATCAAAAAGTCTGTTTTTTAAGACATATTTTCTGCAGTGGTGCAGGAGTTCCTTGGAAATATTCATCTGGGTTGTGAGTGGGACTGTAAGGAACTCTTTCTTAGTCAGCTTGTCTTTTGTTATGTCTGGTTCTCTGCATGTTCAATAAAGTTATGTTATTCAATACTCTTGTGGTTCTCCCCTGCTTGGTAGTGATGGGAAGATGAAGCTTCATGAAACATTGAAGCTTTTCATCTAATTGGTTCACTTGAGTGCAGTCAGTGCTTGTTGAAATTTAATTTTGTCCTCTAGTGGTACATTTACCGAACGCAAAAATATCAGTTGAACTAGAAGTGTGGCATTTAGTAGAACACCTGTGGATAAACATGTCAGCAAAATAGAGAAGTATGCAAAACATATACATTGCATTCTACTTTGTGTGTGTTTTATATATACTGGTGTGAATAAATGAATACATTATTTCTTTATTCAAAAGGACAATTTAAAAATTATGAAAATGATCATTAACAGTGAGGTGAGGGTTGTGATGAATTTAGATTTTATAGGTGCTGAACTGGTATTTTTAAGGTGGGGGTTGATGTGTGAAAGACCCTGGTTGTTTTATTGTACTTATCTGGGTGTACAAATTTTCTTTTTTTGTTACCAGGTAAGTCTATGAAAAAGTGCTGTATAATTTATAGTAAAACATGGAAAGTACCTAATATAATTTCACTACATAAACTCTATTTTTTTTGTTAGCATTATTAACATGCCATAAAATATAGGTTTGCTAAACGTTTTATTAATAGTTTGTGCTTCATGAAGAGTTTTCTATTTAAGGCAGATTCTCAGGGCTCACGCTGACCTGGACATTTTTTTGGAGCCAACTTGAGCAGCGATAGCCTAGTGACTTCCCTCCTCTGTTTTATGGCTCTGGAAACCCCTCTATAATTGCTTTATGAAGCACCTCCAGCTCCACAGTTATGTCGGGAAGTGAGGTTGAGGGGAGTTGTATGAGGTACTTGTAAAATCAATGTTTTTAGCCAGACTGGAGCCGGAGCCGGTGTTTGGCTGCTCTCACAGGACCCCTGAGATCAATAGTGAGGCAAATCTTCTATTTAGTAGCTCTGTGGCTCATTGCTGTCCCAGAAAATACAATAACTTATCACACACTCATTAAATGATTGAAAAAAAGAAGCATTTTATTCCTGTAGATCTTGGTATTAGTCTGCATCAGTAGCAGACAGAGTATCCAAAAATTTAGTAAAAGGAGTCATCCAGATAATTGGTCATTAAAAGCAAAATAGTAATCAGTGACAGTAATACTCAAATACTCTAACGGTATGATCTTGTGTTCAAATGGTGCAACACACCGCTATTTTACAAACATAATCATCTTCTCTCCCTGAGATTCCAACATCCCTCCACATCCCAAGAAGCATCGAAGTGCGGTTGTACCATTAATGCTGAAAATTATTTAATACTGATATTTAACTTTTAATGCAATGATATGCCAATATTAATACATTGACTTTATGTTCACTACCTATAAAACATGGAAAAGTATCTAGACAGCCTGGTGTAACTGAGTTAGAGTGCTTGTTTATCATCATGAATCTATTTGAGTAAAATTAAAACGATTCTGCTGCAGATTAACTACTCTGAGGGGAGCAAGTTTTTACAAAGTTAAAGATAAAGTTGGAGAGGCCAGATGAGATGGTTCGGTCATGTAGAGGAGAGAAAGTGAATATATTGGTAGAAGGATGCTGTGTCTAAAGCTGCCACCTAAGAGGTCCAGAGGAAGACCAAAGAGGAGGATTATGGATGCAGTGAACAAAGACATGAAGGTAACTGGTGTTTCAGAAGAGGATGCAGAAGACAGGGTTAGATGGAGTAAGCTGATTTGCTGTGGCGACCCCTGAAGGGAAAAGCCGAAAGGAAAAGAAAAAGAAGAATAACATAACTTAAGTTGAAAGAGTCGTTCAAATCTACCAGAGTAAATGTTACCTTGTTTTAATGCTGTGATGAACTGGAGACCTGCTGTCATCTAACGAGATCTGGCATGAGGTTTGTGGCCTCAACTGCAGGTAAAGCAGGTAAAAAACACGAAGCCTGGGATGTCATTGATTCAAAGCTCTAAGACAAGAGATCTTCCACAGTCAAAAGGTAAATAAGCAGATGTTAAAGTGAGAGGTGACTTCTGGACACAGAAGGACACTAGCCCAGTAGGATGGTGGATGAGGAAAATAAAGGCATTAATAGATCTATTTGTCTGCAAGTGGATGCTTCAGAATTATAGCAGAGAAGGGAGACTTTGGCCCACTCAAGGCAGTTGCTGCTTCACAAAAAAAAGGAAAAAAAAGCCACAAGAACATATTAAAAACAGCAAAAAAAAAAAAACGATTTTCATTAGAGCGGGTCTTTAAAGAAAGATATCCGTCTGCAAGAAAACCTCTGCTTCAGTTTTGAACACTTTCTTTACAAAGCACTAAAAACAGTGCAGTCCCAAACTATTCAAAGACATCAATATATAAGAACATGAGAAAATAAGTGCACAGATTTATCAGGTTTCACACACACTGAAAAAAGTGAAACATTGGATCAATTAACAAAAGTTCTGTAATTTGTTACATGCAAAATTATTGTTATATCAAATTACATTTTTGAGTTGATTTAAACTATCAAGATTAAATTGATTTAAGCAATTTTTTAAAACTACACCAATGAAAAATTATTTCATTTAAATTAACAATATGAGTAATTCCAATGAACACAGCCTTTTGTTTTACTTTGATTAAACATAATACTTTTCTTTGGATTAGTTTAAAATTTTTACTTTAGATTTAGTTACTAAATTGCTGTAATTTGTTACATGCAATTATATTTTATTATTTGAATGTAAAATCTTTGATTAGGTACAACAATTGTTATTTATGTCCACAATAACAAATATGTTCTTTAATTGAAAATCAAAATATCAGTCAACGTAATACATTCCATTCCATAAAGTTTTGCTTCTCGCTTTGGATTACAGGAAATTAAACAAAAAATGCTTTTAAAAGTTTTTTTTATTAACACAAAGCAGGCATTTGACAAAAAAAAAAAAAAAAAAAACAAGCTCTCCAGTTTTCTTTGACAGATAAGTGCATCTTATTTTTCTGAAGATAAACATTTCAGTTCAAATAAAACTTTTTCCAAAAAAAAAAAATCCTTTGTTAATGTTTAACCCAATTTAACATTCTGAAGGTCTAACAAAATTATTTTTTTATTTTTTTTTTTCTTGCTTTATCAACATTCTCAATACTAATATTGACCAAAGAACATCATTTTTTTTCCTTGGCCATTAGTAGAGCTTGGATCTGAGAGTCTGTATTCGGCGTGACATCATCCTTGGCTCAGTGCATAGATCTACCCAAACAGCATGGCACAGCCATGTGCCAGAGATGGCAACTCTTTGATCACTTCAACACCATCGACAACAATACCAACATCATGTGGAGGATGTAGAGGATCCAACACTTCCCTTACAACCACCACTGCCATGGGACACCTCTCCAGCTCTTCCTGATTCTTTTCACCAACCTAGAATGAAAACAAGAAAAAAGAGGAAAAATCAGCACATGATTTAGTAATGTAAGGAGTCTGACATGTTATTCTTCCACTTAACCTTTTAGGTCCTGACATCACATTTTGGGTTATATTACAAAAGTAGTTATTTCTACTTTAAGTCCCACTCAAAATACATTTCGAGCCTAATGTAAAATTGTTCTCAGTGGCCTTAACTATGATTATGGAGGTTTTTTTGTTTTTTTTAAATCAAAAAGCATGTGTCGTTTTTAAAAGACATATTTTCTGCAGAGCAGGGTTCACTTTCCTTTGCCGGTGCAGTTGCGGTCTGCCAGTCCAGTGACGCATTCTCACGTTGCCTTGCCGCATTACATATGAAATAGTCTGCTTTTGTGAAAACAATAACAAGAGTAAAGAACAAAAAATTTATTGAATATTTATTTCTTTCATAATTGACCATTATATAAGTGGAATAATGCCTAATGGGAGGTGGAAGACAGTCACTTCTGATGTGTAATTAATCTGCGTTAATAAATAACAGCGCATTAATTATTTAAATTAATCACGTGCATTAATGCGTTAACATTGACAGCCCTAATTTTTCATACATGCCCTCCATCCTAAGAAATATCCTACAAGAACTTGCTAAAAACATTATTTTCATTGAACTACGTCTCTTAACTGGAGCCCTTAGACTAGAAGGTTAGCTCAAATATAAGCCAAGATCTTAAACATAGACTCCAATGAAAGTTGTCAGTGTTTTTAAAAATGTTCTTGTAGTTGTTTTCTCATACAAGAGTACCTATATAAAATAAATGTGATTAAAACTGCGTATCTGAGCTATTCTTAATTTAAATCAATTTGGATCAGAAAACCCGATGCTTTAATAAGCTCAGGCAAATGACACAGTTACAAAAAAAAAAACACATGCAAACTCTCTTCTTCGCTTTGCTTCTCCAACCCCTTTCAAATTCATTTTTCTTGTTTGACTTGGCCTCTGGCTCAAAACTGTACAGCTTGATTGATCTAATATTGCTCGCCATTATTTTTGTGCAGCCAATGCTAATTTGGGGCCATAAGCTTGGTAGTGAGCACGCTAACAGAGCTCTCAGCAAAGGGGAGAGGTTGATGTGAGTCAACAGTCCCGCCCACAAAACAGAATTGTATTAATAATGAGCTACTGCTGCTGGGTAGAAAATATATTTTAAAAATTGACTGCATGTCTTTTTGATGTTGGCTAAAAACTGCACAGTCATTATTAAGACTACTGAGAACGATTTTACAAAGAACAAATTATATAGTTGGAGTGAGACTTTCAAGTGGTTAAATGGGACTGAAAAAAAACACGAACACTCAAAAATATTTAAGTTATAGTCTGATACCATGAGTATGATTGGCTTACCAGATACTCCTTGAAGAGTTTCTCCAGGTTCCCCAAGGTATACAATCAAGGCCTTCAGGAGACACTCTCTTCTTAAATGGATCTCATGACTCTAGAGGAGGGAACACATTTTTATAACTCAACTCTGAACACAATGCAAATTGGAGCATTCATTTATTTTCTATACTGTTTTATCCCTTTCGGGGTCACGGGGTTGCCGGAGCCTAACCTGGCTACTCATGGGCGAAGACAGGGGATACCCCTTGACAGGTCGCCAGTCTGTCGCAGGGGTCACAATCACACACACATGCACACGCACATTCACACCTAGGGACAATTTAGAGTAACCAATTAACCTATGAAGCATGTTTTTGGACGGTGGGAGGAGACACCCACGCACGCACGGAGAGAACATGCAAACTCCACACAGAAAGGTCCTCCATTGGGGGGACTGTTTCAAGTCCCCCATCCAGGACTAGAAACAGAAGCCTTGTTGCTGTGAGGCAAGAGCGCTAACCACTGCACCACAGTGCAGCCCATGATTGGAGCAGTGTAACTAATATACAAAATGTTTTAGAAAACCAGTAATATGAACAATTAAATACTGGGTCCACCACCACAAAACAAAATAAACCCATTTTAAAATATTGCTTTTCTGATGAAAAGTTTTACCTGGTCAAGAGCCTTGAGTGTCCTTTGAATGGTTTCTCTGCAAGATCCTCCCTTCTTCCTCACGATGTCTATGAGCTTGGGGAAGTGAAAGTCGAGGGAAGCCATGAATCTGGTCTGAAGTGGAATTGTTGTTATTCTTCTAAATTCTGCGTTGATCTTCAAAAAGAAAAAAAAAACATTTGCTGACACATTATTTAGGGCACAACTAAAAAAACATTTTTAATTCACAGTACCTGTGTTTACATGGACACAAGTAATCAGATTAAAAACCTGATCAGGATAAAAAAAAAAAGCATCATGTAAACACACCATTCAGAATACTCTGACCCTATGAAATCTTGACAAGTGGGTCAAAAGTGCCTTCCAAGTCTTGCAAGTACAAAAGCAGTTTGAATAAACGCACGAGTAGGGTGGGCGTCGTCCAAAATGTCTGTGTTGTAACTTATCATGTTTAAGAAGTTCAGATCTTCGTGACACAACTGTATCACAATCATTGCATTTCCACATTCATTGAAGGACTGGAAAAGAGAAACAAAGAACAACTTACCCACCTGCCATTTATTTTAATAGATAAAATGTATTTGTAATTGATGTAGTTCAGGTATTTGGCGAAAAAGTAAATTTAATTCAAAAGTTTAAAATCAAAAAGCTTTTTAAAACTTTAAATCAAACCTAAAACTGAATTATTTAACTCCTTCATTTTTTATTTCTTGATCTTGCTTCACTACTTCCCCGTTGTTCTGTGTGTCAGCTAGACATTTGTTCATTTTATCAGTCTGATTTTGTAGTCAAATTTACATTACTCTTTCCAGACCATTTTTTCTTTTTAGGGTAATTTGCTTTGACAATTTTAAAAAAATAAGACTCATAGCTTTCAACAGAATCAAAAAATGCAAATGTTTTTATTTAAATAATTAAAAATACCAAGCTAGGTTTCTACTTTGAAGCAATTACTTTATAGATATGGTATCACTTACCAAATTGAGCAATGTGGCAGGAACAGTCAAAAGGCCAAGAGTCAACAGGAAATCTGTACACATAATAGGAAAATATGAAAAATCAAGTTCTGGTCAGTGAACTTTTGACCTTGGTGTTGTGTAATGCGAGAGATTAAAAAGTATATTCATTTTGTTATTTTCTGGAAAAAAAAAACACGTCTGTATCTCACTTTCAGCTTTGGTTAAGTTCATTTAAAAAGGTGAATAACTATTCTAGTTACTACCTTGAATAGTGTTTAAATTACTTTATTCATTCATATTTTTTTTAAAATAATTTGTTAAATGTTACTTTAAAGTACTTGTTTACATTGCCTTTTTCCCCATTAATACAAATACAGCATGCACTAAAGTAAATATGATTGACAAATCCTGTGAGCCTGTTGAAGTTCACCTGAACGCACCATGCAGTGGAACACAGCTCACGTAAAAGAGTTTGGATCCTCAACTCCGGACGGATAGGTGATGTGCTAGAACTATTAAAGAAAAGGGAGCTTAATTAAATCCTCTGGGCCGGTGCGACCAAGAAAAGAGTTCAGCACTGCCCTTACGTATTTTGAAAATTACGTGCGAATAGACACTTTAAAACAAATAAGCGTGATCTCTCAACATCATTCGTTTCTTCCCTGCATAGTAATGGGAGAAACAGACACGCTCGATGGATCCAGGCTAAAAAAAAAAACATTAGCTGGCAAGTGCGTCAAGCTTAAGCTCACATTTGAGGACACGCGAGCATAAAAGCGGTGTCCAACGAGAATTTGACAAGCGATACGCAGCATAAGCGTTTAATTAAAACACTTTCTTCAGGGCAAGCCAAAAACAACAGTGGAAACCACATCGCCATCTTGAGCACATGCACTCGCTGCTAGCTAGTGTCAGAGCTAGCAAGCTAGTAAGTGAGTAAAAGCAAAGTTATAAGGCGATGGCAACATGGCGGACAGAGGTACAGCAGCGGCTGACCTGGACTCACAATTTTTCGGTAAAACTGCTGCAATCATTACAGACCTCAAGGAAGACATTCGTCGTTTAAGAGCTGAACTGGAAATGAAAGACGCTCTACTTTTCAAGTTCATGGATGTCTCCTTCGCCCAGTCTAAGCGGCTAACTTCACTTAGCGCCGCTCTCCAGGACACAGCTCCATGGGATCCTTCCACCTGCCCTCGGCCTTCTTCATTCTCGACTCCCAAACAAAGGTCCCTGGATGAAGAAGTGGTTGTCCGAATGCCCAGAAGGACTTCTGACGAGACTCAAAAGCCTACACTGAGTCTCTCAAACCGCTTCGGAAGTCTGGCTGCGGATTCTCCGACTCCTTCGGCCACAGCGGCACGGACTCCACTAGACCGGGGTTCCATCGTCGAGTTTCCCGCTCTTCGGCGAGACGCCACAGAGACTCCGATGGGACACGCAGGCACCGCGGCGGGCAGCGATCCGGCTCGACCTTCGAGGATCACCGCGAAAGCCTCATCCGGTCCCGACGAGCGTCGCCGGCTGGAGCTCCCCGCTTCCTCTCGGTCAGCAACCTCTTCCTCCCGCCGTCGGATCCTGAAGGAGGCTGTCCGTTTCCACTCCAGCGGTGCCCGCTCCTCGCCGCCATCCCAGACCGACCATCGGCTGCAAGGTGAGGCCGCCGCCGTCACACAGGGACGCTCCGCTGTCGCCTCACCTGTCTGTGCTTCACCTGCACCCGCGTCTCCTCCTCCACTGTTTGCCCCGACGACAGCAATCATCGGTGACTCCATAATAAGGAAGGTCCGCTTCTTTAACGCGGTAACACACTGTTTTACTGGAGCCACAGTTCTTGACATCCTGGACAAACTCCCAGAACTGCTGCGCTCTTTCCCTTCCTCTGTTAGGAGACTGATTTTACATGTGGGTGTTAATGATACATATATAGAGAGTCTGAAACGACTAAAAAAGCTTTTAACAAACTTTTTACATTTTTAAAGTCCTGTCCATTGACTGTTTTTATCTCTGGACCCCTCCCCTCCCTCTCCCGCGGCCAGGGCCGGTTCAGCAGGCTGCTGAGTCTGAGCACCTGGCTCCAGTCTGTTACCAGTCAGAACAGATTTGTTTTTATTGACAATTTTAATCTGTTCTGGAACAGAACCTCCTTTTTTAAAACTGATAGAATTCACCCCATTCCACTGGGCAGTAATGTTTTAGCCGCCAACATCAGACACTCTGTCCAGACATCACCTGCCCCCATCATGTCCACACCAGTCCAAACCTCCTCTTCATCTGTACAGACATCTGTGTGTGGAGGTGACTGACTGGATCATGTACCTTCTTCCCCCATTCCCCAACAAACTGCTTCAACCATCCACACTGTTTCCTTTCCAAGACTTGTTGCCCCCTCAACTTATCCCATTAAGACCATTAGTACAACCAGGTCTTCTATGAGGAGACGTGCTGGGAGAAAACCAGATCACCAATACCTTCAGCCACTAAAGGAAGCACCAAAGTCCAAGGAAGCAGTTTCATCAACCAAAGATGTTCCACCCTCTTTTAACATGGCACTTTTTAATGTTCGGTCCATATCTAACAAGACTTTTATTATAAATGATTTTATCCTAGACCATAATATTGATTGTCTCTTTTTAACTGAAACATGGCTGAGCACCGATGCATCCACTGTTCTCACAGAGGCCTCCCCACCAAATTTTAGTTTTGTTTTTTCCACAAGGGAGGGCAAAAAGGGTGGTGGTACTGCATCTATTGTATCCAACTCCTTTGCAGTAAAGCAAATTTCTTTAGATCAGTACCCCAGCTTTGAACACCATGCCTTTGTTTTTAACAGCCCTCCAGTTTTATGCATCACAGTATACAGACCACCAAATCCAATGGTTTTATTGAGGAGTTTTCTGAGTTCCTAGCATCTGTCCACACTTCATTCAACATGATTTTAATAACTGGTGATTTTAATCTGCATGTAGATAAGGAGTCGGACTACTCTGCTACTCAGTTTCTGGACCTGCTTGCTTCTCTGGATTTTAAACATGTCATGCAGCCGACTCACCACAAGGGGCACACTCTTGACCTGGTCATCAGTCATGGTTTACCTACAAGTGTGTCCAATGTTGTGGATCTGGCTGTCTCTGATCATTACTGTGTGCTTTTTAACATCACTGATTTTATAAAACAACAGACCTCTGTGAGAACTGTGAAGAAACGCTACTTGACTCCTGAAGTGGTCGAAAAATGTATTTCAACTGTTCGCTCAAACTCTCCAATTGTCTTACCAGCCCCCTGCAACTTACTTGCGGAAAGTTTTAACAGTAAACTTAGATCCAGTCTCGACTCAGTTGCTCCACTAAAATCTAAAATGATGAGAATCAAACCCTCACCCCCTTGGAGAACCGAAGACATCAAACAACTGAAGAGACGTGCTAGGGCAGCGGAAAGACGTTGGAGAAAGCATACGCTTGAAATAAACCATCAACTATACCAGAATCAACTAAAACTATACAACCAGACTGTAAAACAGACCAGGAACTCATACTTTGCGAACATAATCTCTGAAAATAAAAATAATCCCAGAGTCCTCTTCAGCACAATAGAATCCTTATTGAACTCAGACATGAATAAGACCACAATGCCAGCGTCTGCTGCATTGTGTGAGGACTTTGCTAACCACTTCAGGAGCAAAATTGCTTCTGTACGATCTAGTATCTTGATGGAACAAAGAAGCAATTGTAATAAAAATGATGACTTGACCTTACCCGAGGAAGCACTGGACAGTTTTGATCTGGTTGAAGCTGCAACACTTGGTCGAGTTTTCTCCCAAGTTAAACCAACGACCTGTTTTTTAGATCCCATCCCCACATCACTTTTTAAATCATTTTATGGATCTTTTGAGAGCGAGATTTTAAACATAATAAATTCCTCTCTACAAACGGGTATTTTTCCCACTCCTTTTAAAACTTTAGTGGTGAAACTGTTACTAAAGAAAAGCAATGTAGATGCTACGGTTTTTAATAACTACAGACCAGTGTCCAACTTGCCATTTTTAAGCAAGATTCTGGAAAAAAATGTTTTTATTCAGCTAAATGAGTTTCTCTTACACAATAACATATTTGAGGTGAACCAGTCTGGTTTTAGAACGGACCACAGTACTGAGACAGCCCTGTTAAAGATCGTTAATGATGTTGGATGTGCCTCAGATTCAGGTCAGATCACAGTATTAGTTCTACTGGATCTAAGTGCTGCTTTTGACACTGTTGATCACCTGATCCTGTTAAACAGACTTAAAAGTCTTGGCCTTTCAGGGACTGTTATCCAGTGGTTCACTTCCTATCTCACGGAGAGAAACTTTATGGTAAGCATGGACACTTACTTTTCTGGGGTCCACAAAATTGAATGTGGTGTGCCTCAAGGTTCCATCCTTGGCCCCTTGCTTTTTAACATCTACATGCTTCCTCTGGGGAATGTCATCAGGAAGCACAACATCAGCTTTCATAGCTATGCTAATGATACCCAGCTGTACATAGCTATGTCTCCTGATGACACAAGACCAATAGAAGCACTTTTTAATTGTATTTTATGGATGGCAAATAATTTTCTGCAGCTCAACCAGGAGAAAACTGAAATTTTGGTTATTGGTCCTGAAGCCAAGAGAGAGAAACAGTTTCTGAAACTTAAAGAACTTTCATTCAATTTTTCTGAAACAGTCAGAAACCTGGGCTTTATTTTTGACCCCAAGCTAACATTTATCCCACATATCAAGCAGGTGATTAAAACTGTTTTTTATCATCTTAGAAATGTGGCTAGGGTCCGCCCAATTCTCTCTCTTGCTAATATGGAGACGCTGATGCATGCTTTTATAATTAGTAGAGTTGATTATTGTAATGCCCTTCTAGCAGGTCTTCCAAAAAATAGCATTAAGAACCTTCAGCTTCTCCAAAATTCTGCTGCAAGAGTTCTCACCAAGACCAGAAGGCGAGCTCACATCACCCCGATTTTAAAATCCCTGCATTGGCTCCCCATCTGCTTCAGGATTAATTTTAAGATACTTTTAATGGTTTTTAAATGTCTGAACGGTCTCGCGCCTTCCTATTTATCTGATCTTTTAGTTAAATATGAACCCTCGCGGACCCTGAGATCCTCTGGCACTGGTCTACTAATCATTCCAAATGTGAAAACCAAATATTATGGAGAGGCATCTTTTCAATACTATGGCCCCCGTCTATGGAACAGTCTGCCGGAGGACCTGAGGACCGCAGAGAACATAGAGGTTTTTAAGAAAAGGCTCAAGACCTATCTTTTTAAATTAGCTTTTAGTTAGTTTTTATCATGTTAATTTATCCTGTTTTTATTATTTTTATCATGTTTTATGATTGTACGTCGGATTATTTATAGCTTATTTGAATATTTTTTATTCTCATGTTTTATTGCTTGTTGCTTTTATCAAATGTTCAATTTTAAATTTAGATTGATATTTTATTATTTTTAAATCCAGTGCCTCCTCGGCTGGGTCCTCTCCCCCTGGGTCAGCTATGGTTCAGCTGTTGCAGCTCTAGATGGGGACCTGCCTCGCTACCTTGCTGTGGTGGGGCTGGGTCCTCGCCTGTGATGCTGCATTAGACTGACTATGTGGTTGTCCACGGAGGAAGAGGACCCAACTGTAATGGGTCCACCAACCAACTTTCTCCTTGCTCAGCCTGTTTCCCAATGGGTTCCATCAGCTAAGGGGGTAGGAATTGTGAAAGGGGTTGGGTGGATTGCATGTGTGTGGGGAGGGGGTCTACATTTTTATGGTTGTGCTTGTTTTTAATCTGTTTTATTTTAATGTAAAGCACTTTGTGTTATGCTTCATAGGAAAAGTGCTATAGAAATAGTTTGATTTGATAAGCAACTTAGTTCGTACAGATATAAGAAATGATATCAGCAACAAGTTTGTTTATGACATAAAAGCAGTTTTATTTACCTATAACACACGTTCTAAACCATTCATGAAAAATAACCTACACGTTTTCAAACGGGAATCATCATCAAAAACCAGTCGAAATACACACGTCATCGACTGTCGAATCAGCCACTAACAAGAATACATTTAAAGTGATACTTTTTATAAAGAAGAAGTACAGATATAAAGTCTTACCTTGCCAGATGGAGACAGATTGCACCGTGCTCTTCTTGATGAACCTCGCGGTGATTCTGGAATGTGCTCGCGCTCATTAGTCACGTGACACTAGTTCTTACTCCAAATTAAAGAAGCACATTTATCTAAATGATCATTTTAATTTAGAGCAAAATGTTTAACGTTTATATTGAAGAAAACTGAAAAAAATAATTTAAGAAACTCAATCACAATTTTACATTAGTCTAAGCAAGAAAAGCTTTTCAAATCAATGACACAGTAGTTTCACTTTTTTCAGTGCAGGAATGGTTGATCCGTGTGATCGGCTCAGCAGACCTTTGTCACATCGACTCGAGTCTTTAGTGAATTTTATGTTCTCAAAATGCAAACAAAGATTTTAAAACTGTTCAATATCTTTTTCAAAAATCTGGTAGCTTAAATGAATGTACTGCTTTTTACTGACAACAGCTGAGATCAACTTTAAGAACATTGATGTTGTTTCTGTAAACTTGAGTGGTATCACCTCACCCCTGAAAATCTTCATCATTTATCAATTAAAAGCTCATGATCGTGATAAAACTAACTTGTTTTTAAACCTTTTCTTTTGAAGGTTACACTCTCACAGTTTTACATCTGTAGCAGTGAACTGTCCAGCTCTGATCCATCTGAGGCCACTGAGCATCTCCACCAAACCAGCACTTTAATGCAACTGCTGTAAATGTTTTAGACCTCATGGAAAAAACTGTTGTAAAAGAAATCCTTTTTTTTTTTTTTGTCTGGACGTCATGCTTCTGCTCAAGAACAAGTTCATTTAATTTAAATAAAGCAGAAAACTGACAAAAATCAAGAATTGAACCAACAAAAAAAGATGAACCAGAAGAAAAGGAGACAGAAGCAACAAGAAGATCTGACAACTAATGATGGTCTGATAACATACTGAGAAATCACATTATGGAATTTAAGCCATCCGGTTAAGAAAACTTCAGTTGTGATGTGAAAAAACAAACGGTAAAAACGGGCATCAATCCACAATAAAATTTAGAACAAACAAGAACTTTGATGAAAGCAAAGAGCTTAAATGAGTCACGATAAGAGGTGAGCAAGAAAACAGAAGCGGGATTAGTGTAAGAGTAATATTTGTTAAAAATGTCCAGCCAATCATAACAGCGGAGCAGACTCACTAAGGTCGGACACTGAACAGTACTGGACTAATATATGGGAGAAAGAAACGGAACATAACAGCAATGCTCAATCCGTGTATTGTTCGTTCATTCATTTTTTCAATTTAAAATCAAAAACAGAAAAACGAATCGTTTTTCGTCTTAAAAACAAAAATGAAAAAAACGAAAAAACGAACTGTTTTTTTGTTTTCCAATTTGTGTTATAAATCAAAAATGGAGCTAACGGACAAACGAGCGTTCAGTTTAGTTTTTCGCAATTTCGTCTGAATAGTCCGGGTCAACCGGAAGTAGGTTTTTTTAAGTGCTTTATTGAGGACACAATGCGAGCTGCAGAGCTAATATGGCTAATTTAGAAGAATGTTCAGGTTTAGTGACAGAGTGCTTTCAGTAAAGCCAAGCGCATGCAGATATTTCAGAAATGTCGGGGAGAAGATTCTGTTTAAAGCTCCAGCTCCAGAGAAAAAGACACATGATGGACGGACAACTTGAAGTTGCACTTGTGTCAGCCATAGATAAGGTAAGAACGACCCTTAAGAGTATATTTATTTTATGAATAATACACAATGTAATACTGGGGGGTTTAACGTATCTGCATTTAACTATGTAATATTTTACCATAATCATAAGACTGGCCCAGTCATGTGCAAAATAATATATATTGAAAAGAAATAAATAAAATGTTAATTAAATAGCAGATCAAAGAGTCATATACTTAGAACAGAACATTTTAGATTGTAGGCAGAGGAATACTATCATGTTTGACTGAAGGAATGCATTTTAATCAGGTTTTGGTGTTTTGACCCCTCTCTAATGCTTTCCTAGTACAGCCTGTTTTCTCCTCATTTTACTGAGCTTGATTTCTGAATGAAAGACCAACTACAGCTGCTGGGTTTTCTTTTACAGGGATTTCAGTGGAGCTGGAGTCCAGTGCAGAGGAAGCTGCAAGCATGTATGAGCAGGAGCTGGGGTCTGTTACCGAGGTTTCTTCATCTGCAGAGGATCCTTTATCAGGGCACGACAGATGTGATGCTGAGCAGCAGCGTGGACAGACTTTCCCTGACACAACTCTTTCTGATGCAGAATTTAACCACAGACAGACTTGTTCTAGATGCATTTCTTCATCTAATAAATGTTACTGACAGACATGCTGATTATAAATGTAATATTTGAATGCATAAAGAAGCCACAAAACAAAACCCCTAACTGTCTCTGTGTTTCTGTTGTTAAAAAACATATTCATGTTAAGTTTGTAATAAATATACTGCTCTGCCATGAAACCATGTTGTTTATTTTTATATCCGTTATAACATGTCAGCATTCAGTTTTACCAGCAAGAGACATTTCTAAACAGCTTTGAAAATGTCAACATTAACTGTCATAGCTCTGTCATTGCTAAAGATCACAACAACATGTCATGTTAGTATCTGAAGAAATGGCTCTGGATACTTCCTGGATTTTCTCTGCTACAGCTGTTATGAAAAAATAGTTTCTCCTGCCAGAATTGAAATCCATATTTCTGACAATAATTATTAATTGTCGGTTAACAAATGATTCCACAACAACAGTTTCCTATATATTTCACGTTTCTTATCCTAAATTAATCAAACAAAGCTCTGTTTGTGTCACTGATCCTTGGAACTACACCGGTGTCTGACGCTAGCTCTAGCTAGCTAGCAGCACATTCCACACTTTGGGGCGCTGCAGCTACGTTAACTTGTGTGGTTCAAAAAAGATGAGACAGCAGATTTTTGCATTTTAATGTATTTATAGTCAATATTTTTTCATATATAATTACATAAGTGGTTTAATAAACTCCAGAAATAGCTACATGTAAAATCGGACGTTTTAATTCTCCTCATGATGAAGTTGATGAACATGTAACTTTAATGCCTCCTTGTTGCGTGGTGGCCCTTTACAACGTTATTACCGACAACAGGAATGGTTTTCGGGTTCCTCTTGTGCATCCCCGAGTTTCAGTTAACAACAGTTACTTGTCAAAGCAAAACTTCTAACAAAGTAACATCGTCAGAGACATGTGACAGAAAAAAAGATCATTAAGCGGATTCTTACCTGGAAAGTGACCGAAGTATTTTCAGTTATCATATCCTTGGGTCTCTGGGTTTCCTTTTACGGTCGCAAAGCAACAATATAAGATCTTTCCCCTTTGTTGAAAGACAACTGATAGCACGAGCAGTGGGTCAACTTTCAAAATAAAACTCCACGCAAACTACTTCCGGTTGACCCAGACTTTCCAGACGAAATTGCGAAAAACGAAACTGAGCGCTCGTTATCTGTTTGCTCCATTTTCGATTTAAGACACAAATCGGAAAACGAAAAAATGATTAGTTTTTTTCGTGTTTTTTTTCATTTTTTATTTTGAGACGAAAAAATGAAAAACGATCGGTTTTTCATTTTTGGTTTTAAATTGAAAAAAACGAATGAACGAACGATACACGGATTATGCTCAATGGCTGGTCTCTCTGAGAAAAGAGCACAGCAACCTCCCTGAACAGAATCCAGTAAGCATCACAGTCACAGACAACCAGGAAAGAGCCTCAGGTATGAAAAACTGGACAGCACCAGGCCCTGACATGATACATGCATACTGGCTTAAGAAACTCACTGCACTCCATGAGTGCTTGGCAGCACAAATGAACCAGCTGCTGAGAGACAGGACTCACCCTGCATGGCTAACGGAAGGACGATCCATCCTGATCCAGAAGGATCCCTCAAGCTCATGTCAGGCATCATTGAAACCAAAATACATCAGCACATGGATCAATTCATGAGCAAAACACAGAAGAGCATTGGTAGAGATTCCAGAGCAGCCAAACCCCAACTCCTGGTGACAGAACCATCGCAGGTCACGACATACCAACCTGTGCACAGCCTGGATTGATTACAAGAAAGCAATGCTTGGAGCTGTACAACATCAACAGGACGCTAAGAGCCTTCACAGGAAACTCAGTGAAGTTGTGGTAACCACCTTTGAAACCAAAGGCAAGCCACTTACACAGCCGACATTGGTATGTCATTCGGGCTTGAGAAATGCAGTCGGAGGGTGACAAAGAGAGGAAAGGTATAGTCCACACTGAAGGGGTCTCACTCCCAGAAGGAACAACAGCAGACATTGAGGACAGTTACAAGTACCTTGGAATTCCACTGGCAAATGGCAACCTGGAGCAGGGAACAAGGAAAGCTGCAACAGCCAAATACCTCCAACTAGTAAGGCAAATCCTGAGAAGCCAGCTCCATGGTAAGAACAAGTCCCAGGCAATAAACAGTTCCGCACTGCCGGTCATCAAATCCCCTTCAGGAATGGTAAATGGCGTATACTTGTACAGCACTTTTCTACCTTCCTAAGGCCCAATGTGCTTTACAGAGACAGTAACATTTACCCATTCACACACTGATGGCAGCTCTGCTGCTGAACACTGGCGCTAACCTTAAACCACCAGAGGCAATGTGGGGTTCAGTGTCGTGCCCAAGGGCACTTTGACACATGGGAGAGCATATATAAAGCAATGCCCTTCTCACCCCCCGTGGGTGGTTTCTCACCCAAGCTCAGGTCCTCAACCAGAGGCCTGGTAGCTTGAGGATCTTGTATCTTAGCTTTTCTTGGCACTACCCTTGTTTGGACTGAAATGTCTTTCCAGGGATCTGCTGTAGCCACTCCTCCAGTTTGGGGGTTACTAGAATACTACTGTTCAAATAATCCTACTCAGAGATATATGGAGATACATAATCATAATTAGACACATTTTTACTTATACATGCAGCAGACGAAACATTGAATCCATTTAATAGTAGTTTGTTATAGAGTCTGAGTAAATGCTTGAGAGTGGGAAAAACAAACTTATTTTTTTCTCTGTTACCCAGTTCTTGGATTCTATGAAGTGATATTTATACTTTATCTGTCCAAGTGCAGTGGAAAATGTTACTTAAGTAAATGTAACGCATTGTTCTATACCACACTCCAAATATAAAGAAAACGTTTTGAAGAAAATAACAAGAATTCATAAAACTGACCTTTGAACTTAAGACTTCTCAGATGATGACAGGAAACGCAACCATCAGCTTAATCTGCCTGCAAGTATCCATGGAGGAATTTCCCACTGACGGGCGGCCATACTGGAAGACTTTTTGTGTTTATGAATATATTTCCTGATGAGGTTTTGGCTAATTTACTCACTGATCGACTGATTGAGATTTACACACAGAGTTGCACGTCGTTCCAAAATATTCCTGAAAATTGTAATGAGCTCGGATTAGTCTTATCAGAGCCTCAGCTGTGAGTTTGAAGATGAAAAGCTAGCAAACACATGCACATGGAGGGTTTCCACTGGCTGCTTTGCTGAACAAAGCAGTCTCCTGCAGAGGTTGAGGGTGTGAGGCTAAGCTGTAATTGAAACCTGACAGAAGCGCTGTTCCTGCTCAGATCTCAGAAGGAGGCTCTGACCTTGAGGCACTGCCGCTGATACACAGGCAACACAAAGAGCAGGCCGGCTAATTAGATTAAAAAACATGGATCCCAGGGGATGGAGATGTGACAAGCACATTGATTCACTGCTGCTCTTCAATTTCCCTCTCTACCGCCATGCTCTCAACACATCCCTCTTTTTATCCTCTTTCTGTTTTCTCATTCCGCTTCTTTCATCATTCCTCATCTTGATTCCTCTACAATGCAGATGTTCATCTCAGAAGAGCCAGAATGGGATTGTCACTCACCCACTATAGGAAATTGTAAAATGTGTACTTGTGCAGGGCTGCAAGAATGTGATCCAAAACCAAAAAAAAGGAATGTTCTACTGCCTCTTTGCCTTCATCTTACATTTTTGGTCCACCATTCTCAACTCCTTCATCCATGCTCAAATGTTCTTCACATGTTTGCTATCACATGTATTTACTTCAGTTTTTTTCTCTCTTGGGAGAATTTGTAGTGGTTTACCAGTCTTCATTTCAGTCCAAACCCACTTTACATTTCCGACCCAGTTTCTGCCCACAAGTAGACTCCAATGTTGCTGTCAGACTCTGGATGTCTCCTTCCTGTGTGCCTCCTTCACCAGACCAGGATCTTCTAGCGTTCTGGATAACCTCATGGACGCTCCCTGCCTGCTATAAGACCCCCCGCTTGCCCTTTCACCACTGACTTCAGTAAAATCTTTAATATCACACTTAGAATGTCGTTCTTCTGGGTTGTCCATGTAAAACCCGTGCACATGCACAGCAAAAAAGCATCATTTATATTGCAGCTAATAAATATGACAAGTAGTAAACTTTGACATTTATTAAAACAACTCCCACCCCTGGAACCTGTCCCATACACCTCCTATGCCGCTGCACAACCTCCTTTTTTTTTTACCCAGGTACTAATGTCCATTTTTATCAATTTTAGGTACAATAAAAGTGGAAACTAATGGAAAAAAATCTGGACTTTAACAGAAAGCAAATGAGCCTTTTTTTTGCTTTTAAAAAATACCATTTATTAATATTAACCCAAAATAAACTGTCTGAGGCTAAAAAAACGAGGCATGCTGAATTTTTACCCTGTTGAAGGCTGACGCACACCAACACAGTTTGTGGCTTTTTCTGTGAGGCTATTATGTATGTTTCACTAAATTCTAACTCCTTAAAAACATTATCCTCACCGACAAAGCTGCTGTCTGCTGTGTAGTCAAGGTGATAGTAATATAAACTCGTTTTAAATGAAGCAATGAGAACAAACTCTGGTCTGAAGCCACAAAGAGCTCATCTGCAAGCCTCATCTGTTCTTTTGTTCTCTTTTAAAGGTCAAAGAAACTCTTTTTTTTAATTTTATGAATGGCCTGACTGTCAAATCATGATTTACTCTCCCTTTTTGTATTGATTACTCAATTTTACATCTACAATAATCTGCATAGACCATTGTAGGTTCTACTTTAACATAAATGTAAGACGCTGTTATCATTATAATTCATGTATAATTCATATATGCCCTTGTTTTTTTTTTTTGTTTTTAACTGCAATATTCTCCTGCGTGTACTTGAAAGTGTTTTTTATTCCACCTGTCCCCTCTGCACTCAGACTCCTCATGACCTGGTTTGTGCTTGTCATCATTTTCTGTGAGGAATTGGGCCATTTGCTGCTCAGAGGCTGCAGAAGCATTTGATGAAAAGGGGATTTTTGCAGCACAGCACAATGGTTTCAGGTCTTTTTTTTTAAGATCTTACTTAATTTTGTCTACTTCGAATGACATTTGAAGATCATTTCTGTGACTATTGATTTGACATTTTTCTTCTCCACGTTTCACGGTACACTCCATGATAATTACTATTGTTTCTCCTTGAGAAGACGGTACTTTGCTCATTTGTCTACTCGAAAAATATCTGCTCGTTTTGACAGTTGACAGTTTTGTCCTCCAACACTTGATTTTTTTCTTCGTTTTTTTTTGCCTTCTTAGTATACTATTAAATGACGCTTCCTAATTATTTTCTCCGCTCCAGTAAAGTGGATTTAAAGAGATTCTTGACTCACAGTTTGAACTTTCTGTGGCAGTTTTGAATTCACTTTGTTTTCCTGGATTATGTCATTACCTTTGAGAAAACAAATCAAGTCTTTTGTTGAAAGAAATGTCTGATCTTACAGAGCAGCAGCTCTTCATCCACGTGGAGAACCTTCATGTTCTTATGTTGGTGTTACTCTGCTCCAGACTCAGCTGTTTTTTTCTGTATGCAAACTGTATGAGCAGGCCTTCATCCAAAACTGCTCCCTGCACTTGCTCGCTGCCTGCCCCTGCTGCTCCTTTGTCCCGCCCACCAGCATGTCTGATTGGACCGGTGCCCAAGTCCTGAGCTCCTATCAGGCAACAGTAATTATCTGCACTGCTGCTCTAAAAATGGAGCCATTCTGTTAGTCAGGGTGGCTGTGATTTCCTGTGAGCAGCTTGCCACTGTGGCTCTTGTTGTGATCACTTGTTTATGAGTAATTTAGCCTGTGCAGATCTCCCATTTAGAAAATGATTACATGCAAGTTTGACAGTGTTTGTCTATTGATGCAAAGAAGCTGATTTGCTCTTTGGATCATGTGTTTTTTTTACTTATTGTTGCATTCAGTCTATAGTTGCAGACAGAGCCTGGGAGGGAAAAAAAACTTTCATCTCACAGACACACTGAATTCTTATTATCCATTGTTTTTCCACATACTTTCAGCTTTTTACTGCACAGGTCAGGTTGTATTTCAGATAGTGGAGGTTCAGTTCAGATAGATTTTTACAAAGGAGCAGGCTGCGTATTAAAAAAAAAGACACAAAAAGAAAAAAAAAAAAGATTCATCTCACTCTTGACCCAAACATCTGGATTGTCACCAAAACTTTGGCAAAGAAATATTGTGAAGTGATAAAACAGAGGAGACACTTTCTGCAAGACGTGTTCATAAAACTGACAGCATGTCAGAAAAAATAATATTTCAGTTGTATGAAAACAAGGTGGTGGTGATGTCATAGTATGGGTCTGACTAGCAAACTAATTTCTTGTTCAATGAAGAATACATTTTAAGTGGAGTCTACCCACAAATTCCTTGATTAAAAAAACGAATATGCAGGTCAGTGTGGATGAAATTCTAGAGATTGATTGACTGGTTTGTTGGTGTTGCTCAGTGGGCTTTTTTCCCTAGAAGATCCTCATTAATTCAGCTAGGGTTAGTCCACTTGTTGAGTAGTTTTTCCTTTTTTTTTTGTTAAAAATTTGCTTTTTTTTAACTTTTTTTGTTGAGGTAGAAAGGAAATCAGTGCAGTTTATTTGTTGTTTTATTTCTAAAGTAAACTAAAGTCACATTTCTAAAACCTGCAGTCTCAGTCAACTCTGTAAAACATCCACTTGTTTCTCAAGTCAAGCATTTATGGGTTTCATACTCACTCAGTTGATTGAAGAAAATGTGTCCTTCCACTCTTTCTCTTCGCACGAATTGTCTCATTCTGGCAGCACACAAACACAACACATTCTGTAAGAGGTTATGCTTATTAACATACTTGAGCATTAATCCCACGCCAAAACACTTTCACTGAGAGCAACACATCAGTAAAGCATATTCACAGTTTTTCAACCTCAGTCGTTACTATAGAACCAAAACTAAAGAATTGAAAGCAGGTTAATACAGATGCAGAACATGTTTTCTGGCCTTAATTATTGCAAGTCACTTAACTTCCAGTAATTACAAAGAAATGTGAGATGTGTGACATTTAGAGCTGTGGGTTTTTTTCCGTTTCAACAAATTATAAAAACAGAATGTTAGTTCTAAATGTAACTTTAAAACTTTTGAATTATTGAAAGTATAGAAAGAGATTATGAAAAGTTACAATAATTATACAGTTTAATTTCATGTCTGTTTTTTTTTTATTAACTTACAATATAAATTCTGTAAACAATTAAATGTTTTACAATTTTACTAAACGCCATGTTTGCAACACCTATGGAGTCAAAACATTTATTTTCATCTTGGGTCATGACATTTAATACACATATTGTAGATTTTAAAGACATGGAATAAATTCTGTTGTGGACGACCTTCTTACCATTTTTATTCAGTGCATTTCATCAAAGCAAAGACAGCTTTTGCTCATTTCTGTTAACCCTTTCCACTTGAGCTTTAGCTCCAGTTGTTACATTTTTTTGACTACCGTAAAGCCTGATTTCCATTTGTCCGTGTGCGGTCCATCTCCGGTGCATTGTCACAAAAAACCAAAAAGTTCATGAATCATTTGGCTTGTTTACATCACCTGCGTCATGTCTGCATCTGATGTCCGTCATTCCGTAACGCAAGCGGTTCTGTTGCCAGTCCATCAACGATGTTCCAGCAAAAAGCCGGAGAAACAGAACACAATTCCGGGTTGAAAATTAAACTTCTGTGAAACTTTCAAAATAAAATTTTTAAAAATGTCTTTTTATACTTGAGGTGACACATCCACACATACATTAACACATCGGATAACACAGACATCTATTTTTACCATGGAAGACAAAACTTTAATTGTGAAAGTACAAGTACGTTAGCTTATAGCAACTCACAAGCCCAAGCCAACATTAGCGTAAAAAAAAAAAAAAAAACGACTAGCAATAACAGAGCACTGCAGCCACACAGTTTTGAGCCGGATGGCAGCTCAGATGAAGAAACTGAAGACTATTATGGATCGATTTGTCTGCAAGAGGAGGCATCAGAATTGGAGTTCATTGGATTTAATCTTAAATTATTTTATATCTGTCCTCCATTATAAGAAAAATGCAACAACAACATGTTAAAACGCCGTTTTCATTGGAGTGTGTCTTTAAGCGCCTTCATCTTTATCGCCTGCTGTTTTAAGTTTGCCTTTCTTTTGCTTATGGGTTTATTTTGGAAAAGAGTCCTCAAAGTCAGAGCAGTTATTTCATGACTAAATCAATAATATTTTCTCCTTCAGCATAAGCATCACAGATTTATTGACTGTTCATTAGGAAATGCTGTTCAATCCCTTGAGTATTTTAGAAAAAAACAGCATACGCCTTGCATTTTCTCCATAGCATTTTTTAAACATAGAAATTCATAATACCTTCAAAACACTTATAGTGTCTTGGATGTAATGTCTGTGTATGTTGTGCTAGCTACTGGTCACGCTCGCTTCAGAAAGGGCAGAGACATCAATTACAGGGGTCAGCAGTGGAGTTAACCAGATAGATAGAAAGAGATCAAATACATCATCACTCCTCCTCCTCCCTCCTGCCCCCCCTGACTAATTAAGGCATCTCCTACTAACAAGGCTTCAGGCTTCAGACTCTTTGGAGAGAAAGAGGAAAGGACAAGCTAAAAGCTGGACATTTAATCGCTACGTTCAGTCATTGATCACCAACTTCAAATGAAAACTGCCAAATGCTCACTTTTCAGGTGACATAAAGAGCTTACTCATGACAGCTAGTAGAAAATATAATTTTACCAAAATATATTATTGTTGATTTTTTTTAAGAGTAGAATTTCCCTGATAAAAGTGTATTCATGAAGCCATTTATTACACTGAAGCTACTTTCATTCTCTCCGTAGCTGAGGCTAACCAGCTTTCCAATCCATCCACAACGTGAAGTGTGTGAGAAATTCATCTGCCTGATTAACAGTCTCTTTAATTACTAAACAAGTCAATGGCTCCATTGCTTCTCTTCCTAGCTATCCTTCATCCATGTACTGTCGAAGAACTGCAAAGAACATAACAGAACCGACTGCAGTCTCATCTGTAGGTCAGAGAGAAGGTCGGCTCCCCAGATTGGGGTGGTGGTGGTGGTGGTGGTGGTGGGGTGATCAGCATTCAGACGACGAAGTGGAATCAAGACCTCCAACCACAGCTTGTATCCCTGGCTGCTGGTGGTAATTAGTGTTCTCTCTGCCGGCTGAGCTCAATCCTTAACCAGAGCTGCCACCTCTCTCCTTGAAATTGATTTGTTCTGCATCCAGCATGTGAGTCAAATGTCAGTCAGTCATGAGGAGCGTAGCACCAGCAAGCCATTAAAGGAACTTTGTACTTATGTTTGTAAATCACTGCTAAAAAGGAGACCAAGAAAGTTTTACAGCTGAACAGAGTAATTTTTGAGATGCACTTGGTGTTTTATCGTCTCTTCTGAGGCAGAGGTTCCAAGATTCTGAGCTTCTCGGTGGAACGGACTCACTGATCAGCATAATAAAAGAGCGAGTCCAGCTGAATGAAAGGTGCAGCTCCACATGAGCGGCTGCAGCATTTAGCTTCAGTCGGAACATGACTGGGTAGAGTGAATGGAGGAACATTCAGACTGATGAGGATGATGATTGTAATTGACTTTAGACAATCTCCCAGCAGGGGGCAGTTTGGAAAACTGCAGTTTCCTCTAAATAGAACATCCATATAACAGGTCAGAGAAGAATGACACGATCAGAGTCAGCATGTGGAAGGAGGACGCCACGTGGACCGTTTGAAGGAAGGGAGTAAATAAAGAACCCAGTGATTTAAAGAAACATTTCAATTAAAGATCCATATTGATCTTGTCATCTACAAGTGAATGCATCAAAACAGAGCGGAGCAGGGAGCTTGTGGACCGCCCAGTGCTTTTTCTACATCACAAAAAAGCTCTTTTACAAACAGCATTTTTCTGACAACAATGTAAATAAAGAAACACTCCGAAATGCAATTTTAAGCCTAATTTTCTTTATACATGTCCTCCATCATCAAAAAAATGCCACAAGAACACATTGCTGGAGCCTATGCTAGCTACACTTGGGCAATGGTCTCACAACGCTCACTCACATTCACTCCTACAGTTTAAAGTCACCAACTGAAGAATGAAGAATATGAAGAATATTTTTTGGACTGTGGGAGAAAACCCACACAATAAATGAACCTCTGAAAGGGATTCACCGGGTTCGGAAAATGATTAATTAAGTGTCTAATTTTGTTTTTAATATTAAAAAAGTGTTTTTGATTAACCAAACTTAAACTAATCCTTCTTAGTTGTCACTACTGTTTTGCTCCCATTTCTTTAAAGGAATGTTGTCATTGGCTACACGTTTAAATCTTAATCATTGTTCTAAATAACAATTTCTTCAGCCTAAACCCGTTACAGTTCTATAATTAACAATGTTTCTTATTTTAGATTAGATTGACTTAATTAGAAAAATAAAAGAAGATGTATATCCGCAAAAATACATCCACGTAGGCATGAAAATGATGCTATTATAATTACGATCTAACATAAATAATCCTCTTTTATTTATGCATACAGTACATGACACACTCAATCCATTAAATCTAAAGTTTAAAAGAATTGTATTGTTTGCTTTTAATTAATCCCGTCCCTACTGTATAATGCTTTACTTAAGTATTTTACTTGACTTTTACATAGTTCTCACAATATCACAATCTGTGCGACTGGAAGCCAGGTAACCTTTTCTGCATTGAATTTCCAACACTGCGTGAATTAAAGTTAGAAAAAGATGTGAGATTAATAAAAAAAAAAGTAGCACCAAAGATGAGAAAACATGAAGAGCAGGGGCATGCGCACTCCATCACGACACTGAAGGACTGTCTGAAAACGAGACAAATTTTAGGTTTTGCAGTGTTGTTAAATGAGTCCTGCATGTTGTGCAGCAGCAGCGGCCCCCTCTCGTTCGATGAGGCAGGAACACACATGCAGCTCCTGACTCTGCTTCATGTAGAGCTAACGCTATCGACGTTTTCTGCTCTTCGCATATTTATCAACGACAGCTGCTGGCTGCAGAGCACCAATGCCTGGATAAACGCTGCAGTATCTCCACCTCATAGACAGCAGTGGAACCGGGTGCAGCTCGGAACCTTTCTTCAGTGCAGACATTGTGCTGCAGATGAGCAGGGAGACACAGCAGGGAGTTTATTCCCCTCCTCCTGCAGTGGAAAGTCTCTGAATTCATGTTTTTCTAAATCACATTTTGTGAGTTAACTGCTGCTGTGAACACTCAAAGTGAGCAGTAATAGGCGACGCAGTTCATGCTCGCACAAAAATACAACGTTAAAACAAATGCTCAATAAAGATTTTTGACAACTGCAAATGTAAAACCTTTGATACAAACTTCTTCATCTGCAACTACCATCTGCAAAATTATGTAAAAACAGAAAACTGGTTTTAAGTGATTTCATTTATTAAAAAAGACACTAAAAACAAAAACATCATGAATGAAAACAATTATTTTGTAACGAACAAAGTTTCTTTGCTTTTGTATGGTGGCTCTGAAGTCCAAATCACATCTACAGATCACTCAAACCATAAACATAATGTAGATCAAAACGACATTTTAAAAAAATAAAGCAAATGATAAAAAAACAACATAACATTTAAGGAATCCAAACAAAAATGTATATTTTGGAAAATGAAATGAAATGCTTCAAAATGGAGGAAAAGAAGAAACCGGTAGAAGTATGGGACATCACTGACTGGATGATGATATTTGAGTTTAGAAGAAGAGGGAAAACCAAAGGATGTTTTGCCCAAACTGTGGTTAAGAGTTTATTGACCAGTCACTGAACTTCTGCAGTGGGTGCACCCAGAAGAAATATCTTCTATTGGAAGAGACCACCAAAAAACTCTATTAAAAAAGTGAACAAAAGTCATCATCCAATCTGTGATGTCCAATAATACCTAGCTTTTCCTGTTTCATTCCTGAAACATAACTTCCTATATATTTATTGATTTATTTAGATAATTGTTTTCATGTTTTTTTATGGATTAAGTTTCTGTTTTATGTATATATAATTTGTTTTGCTTTTTCTTTTTTTTTTTAAAGATCATTGCAATTTTTTTTTCCTTGCGTAATTTGTTGATGTGCATTGCAATAGTCAGCATTTCTGACAAAGGTCTCTGAGAGACATCCATAATGCTGCTGATCAAATAAAAGGAGCAGAAAAGAATCAGAATGAACAACATGTATCACTTTAATGGTGTTTCAAGGTCTTTTCTGGGTCTTTGGGACTCAAGGAGTGAGAGCCATTGTCCACAAATGGAGAAAACAAATAGTGGACAGCTTTCTCAGAAGTGTCCGACCAAGAAGACTCTGAGAACACAACAAGGACTCATCCCGGACGTCATAAAAGAAGCAGAATTTGATGGAAGGTCACAAAGAGACTGGACAAAAAGGGATTCCTGGGAGAGTTCTGGGAGAGAGGTAGCAGAATTTATTTTTTAGTCACTAGAAACGTCACGTGCCCAAAGCTGTCCCTGAGCGGTTGACGTGGCTTGGGGCGCCCGACACCAAAATCGCGCCTCAAATCCTGTATTTACATGGACATTAACATTGAAACTGAACACCCATGCGCTGCCGGCTGCATCCAGTGTGAATGCACCTTTAGAGTGTTCTGGACAAAATTTGGACCAAAATCGTATAGATGATAGATGTGAAAAAGGCTCACTGACAGCTAAAGGTTTAGGGAGCAAATGTTTCTTTATACAGAAGGTTTGAACACTTCTTTTCCCCTTAAAATGAAATCAAAATGCAGTTGTTTTGCTCACTTCTCATGTGTTTGTCAAATGTTTAAACATGCATGACATATAATGCTAAACACATGGTGAGAAAATATGAGGAGGGAAAACTTTAACTTTTTCCTAAAACGTTCGTGGCACACGGTGTGTAAAAGGCTTTTAAATATGTCACATATTAAACGACATATTTAAACACACATTTTCATCAAGCTCGTTTTTTTCATATTTGTCACCAAAATAAACATCTAAAAGTACATATTACAATTGTTATGCTGCAATCTTGACAAATTTTGAATAACGTCAACCATTGCTTGCTCAAAGTGTGTATGAATGAACTTAAACCATCACAGGATTCAGTCATTTTAGTCAAACAGCTGCTTCAGCATTTGATTCCTGAAGTCAGATTATGTTGCTTTTCTTTTCTGCACAGAATGTAGTTTAAGACCTCTTTGAAATATGAAGTAAAAAATTACATTTGTCAGAGTGTAATGCTGAATGTACCAGGAAACTCACATGAAGTTGTTGTCATCTGTCACTATGTGCAGGAATGAGTCATTGGTCACATTTGCTCATTTTTATTTTCTCTAATTAGATTTAGGAAAAATAAAGTGGGGAAGTCTGGCTAAAAGCACTGCTGTGGCCTAAACCAAATTAGAAAATGACAATGTGATTCAAAGGCTTCTGTTGTGGAGCAATTAATGAACTCTGCAGAGTCTCTCCGATAACCAGGGAGCTCAGGCTGCGCAGAGCTGGAGAGAAAAAGAAACAAAAGCACCTCCTGCTGCAGATTCCAGGCAAACATTTTGAGTTAGCATTGTGCTTCCAACCAGGAGACATGCTGCTCAAAGGCAGAGCCACAGGTGCTTTGGAACACATCTAAGGATGAGAAGGATTAAGTCATTGTGACTGTTTCTTAGAGAAAAAAATAGGTCCTATTTGATGCAGTGGCTTCCTGTCCAGTAGGTCAGCGAGTGATTGAACCATTTACTGAATTTCACAATGTTACAAACAGCATGTTATATTATTGTTCACTACCAGTCTTTTGAATGTCTCTTTTATTTCCCTCCACTATTACCCCCCCCCCCCCCCCTTCTTTGTGTTTTTCTTTTTTTTACCTTTTCCTGTTCAACAGCCGAGCAATCAGATATGAGCTGAGAGCCTCTTGTGTTAGACAGATTTTACTGTTACAAACGGGGGTTATAAATCTTTAGACACACCAGGTGTATATTTGTATAAACCCCTTTTGTAATTTAAACTAAACTTTATTCATATTGATTATGTTTATATCCTTTTTTTGGTGCTGGACCAGACGGAAGAGAAGAAGGGGGAAGAAAAGAGAAGGATGGGGGGGGGGGTGTATTGGCACAAAAGACGGTGGTAGAAGGGGGGAGGGTAGAATCATAAAACAACAGGCAACAAATTGCTGGAGGTTTATGATCATTACAGTCAGGTGTGATGTTTGTCTAAAATGGGCGGGGCCTGTCCACACTCTCAGATGTTACAAACATACCTGTTGGCTCCAAGAGTCTTCACATACAAACTTGTCAACATGAACACAATACAACCACAGCTCACACACACTTTTGTATACAAACCAACATATATAAAGCATTTCATTCTGTCACGCCAATAGTGCAAAGGTGAGTCAAGACTTGTGCTCAGGTGAATGTTTATATTAAGCTGAAGTGGATGAGGAAATGAAAAAGTAAAAAAAAAAAAAGGAGAGTTCCCAGCAATTCCTACACCAAGGCCCCTGCCGAAGCAGCAGCGGCGACCAGGGCCCCCACACACCTGTATTGTGGGACCGACAGAGGAAGTCCGACCAAGCACCCAGACCCGGGCCTGCAGGACCACCACACAGGCCCCCACACGGGGCCCCAAGACCAGAGAGCAGTGAGTCCAGTTGTTGTCCAGTGAGTGTGCAAGCGTTAGCCCAGCCAAAAGAGCAGCCCTCCCACCGTGCCAGGGGGCCCAGCACGGGGCCCCGCACCATGAGAGCCCCCCACCCCAGAACAGCCGCCCACCACCACCCAGGAGTTCTGAGCATTCCCACACCTTGGCTACAAGCCAGGGCCCCCCGAGGGAGACATGCCCCCAAGCTCCAGGCAACAGCAGGAGATCCAGGACAAAGCACGACAGGGCCAGCCACCCCCACCTAGAGGAGGGACGACCAAAAGAAGTGGGGGTCCCTGAAGAGTGTTGAAAACATAGCCCAACCAGACTCATCCAGTGTTGGAATTTTGGAGAGACCCGGCGCCCGAGGGCAAGGATCAGAACCCACCCATAAAAAAACACGGACACGCCCCAGGCTGAGATAGAATGGGATCCCCCGCTCATGGTCTTTGCCAGAGGACTAAGGGATCCCTCTCCCTCTGTGAAGAGGGGGCCCATGAGGCCAGCAACCAATAGACAAAGCCTCCGCTGCTGAGGGCCTTGTTCCTTCCCCCATGGATGGGGTAGAGGACAGAAGGTCAGAGGTCCCCCCTTCCTTGTGTAATGCATTTGTGTGTGTTGCGGTGTATTTGTTGAAGGGTGTGTGTAATAAAAGGTGCAGTTAAAATTGGCGAGTAAGGCACTGAGAGGACATCTTCTGATTGCTCACCTTACTGTTTTTGAACCAGCAACCTCAAAAAATGCTGAGATTTTTTGGTGTCAATGCTGTCAAAAAAAAGTCCAACTTTTTCTAAATAATTCAAGAATATCATAGTCCTGTTCAATCTAGAAGGTGAGGTTTGAGTTAGCAGCTCGCTAAAACAAAAAAAGCTTTTTTCCTACATTTTTGCTCTACTAAGAATAAAACTTGACTTAAGAAGGCAGTTAAGGAAGAAAATCATGAGAAAACATACATTACCTCTGAGTGATTAGGGTTTCTTTCATTTGGTTTGATGAAAACCAAAGGTTTGGAAGGACACAACAGTAGGTGCAATTTGATATATTACGTGCTAACACAGTCAGTGAACAATAAATTAGACTCATGGCAGTAGAATTAAAGAGCAGGGCCAAAATAAAGCAATTAGATTTCAATTATAGGTTTAATGAACACCTTTGAACATTAAAATCAAATTCATCTTTTGAATTCGCTTCAAATTTCAGAGAACAGTTTTAAACCTCCAGTCAAACCTGCTGAATCACTAGTCATCCATGGAATAAATGACAGCGTAAAAAGTTCTCAACATTTTGTCAGTATTTTTAATGTAGATTGACCAACAATTACTGCCATGAATGGAGCCCTGCTATTGATATTGAGCCATGAAATACATCGTCACCGCATCATTAATCACTTTGAAATGATGCTGATGTGGGAAAGACGTGCGCAAATCCACCCGTTTGATAAGGAAGGGACTGAAAGACGCTGCTTTGTGATGTTCAACACCAGACTGATTACCAGTCCACAGTCGTTGATGTGTGTCCTGCAATGTCACGCTAGATTACATGAAAATGTATGCACAAAACATGCTGATATGGTTGAACCAATGATGCTGCAAGAAATGATGAAATGCACAGCCGAACTATCGTTTCTACAAGGACACTAGGACAGTTTTTCCCGTAAATCTATGGCCACAATCATCTAAATATAAAGAATTAATCCAGTTAGCTCTCATGCAAAAAGGATTTTGAAATCTCATAGAAAAAAGTGAAGAACAAACTACTGAAGAGTTGAATGTAAAGGCCCCAAAAGAAAGGCGTCCTATGTTAAACATGCAAGATTAAGAACAAATGAGCATGTTTAGGCTCTAACAACACTAATATCACTTGAAACCTGGAGTGGTTGGATTGAGTCTCATCCACTGCTCCAAATGACTGGAGATAAACTTTTTTTTTTTTTTGGTCGAAATTTACAAGCTTATAAAAGCAGCCCTCCACAGCAAGATGGATCGGTTCATTAAGATTCAAAGAGCTGTACAAAAAAGAAACAAATCTTTTTTTATGACATCACTGACTTGGTTAGACAGATGGCCCTGTTTATTGTTGAGACTGATGGAGTGGCATGGACCAAATATGATTATTTCATTTTAAAATAAGCTGGATTGGTTTCATTTACTTCAACAACTTAGGAAGGAAAATGGTTAAGATCTTCACTTTAATGAGACTGATGGTGTTTTCTTTTAGTGAAGGCTCATTTTCACACACCGCGATTAAATGTAAGGCCACAAACTATATTTCCCAGATATTGGTGTGTTAGCTTCAGGAGACACTTGTTTATCTCCACATCAATCTCCCAAAGTTGGATAGGCGTGAGACTCAATTTTGAACTTTTTCAGGAGATTTCAGACTCCCTCTCTGCCCAGAATTTGAATAAGTGAATTGGACTGATAGAATCTTAATCTAGCAGGGTGTCAAGGGACAGCTAACATCCTGTTGAAATCCATTCATTATTCAGGAAGTCAGCAGCAGACATAGCTAGTGATCACATTGAAATGTGAAAACAACTCGTTCTGCTGGTTCTACTCTGCTTTCTGCTACTCAACTTTGTTCTTTTCCATTGAATCTTCCCAATAGTATGCCTACCTCTTTGACATTTTTTTATCATGTAGAAACACCACTTTTAAACAAGCATGAACAAAAAGTCTTGGTTATTCAAGTTTTACAATCTGTCCAGAGTGATTTTTGAATATATAAAAGCTTCTTTACCTTCACTCAATGAAAACCATGACAAACATCTTCTTTTCCAATCCTGCTGACTCAATTTTCCAGCAAAAGCCAACACCACCCAGATCATGTTCTTGGGAATTTTTATTCCCATTTTTTTTCTGGAAGTCACTCTTGACTGGTCCCTTAATCTTTCATCAATTCACTATCTCAACCTGCTATGTCTCTTCTGGGGTCACGGGGTTGCCGGAGCCTGTCCTAGCTACTGTTGGGCGAAGGCGGGGTACACCCCAGAAAGGTGGCCAGTCTGTCACAGGGCTACAATCACTCCCATACAAACACACACACATGCATACCTCGGGACACTTTAGAGTAACTAATTAACATATGAAGATTGTTTGGGGTTGTGGAAGGAAGCCGGAGTGCCCAGAGGTCTCTTTATCTTATTTCTTCGGTTTTTATGGAAGGAAACATGATAATTTTTATGTGTTTTGATGGACCCAAAATGGCCGTAATTCTTTTGCTTCCTTTAGGCAACCTGTTGCTCTATATGGTGTTTGAATATGTAACCTTCTATTTACACCAGGGATGCCCATCCCATAAGATCTGCCATCACACCTGTTTTCCAGATCGGGAATTGACAGGAATAGCCTGCGCTGTCTAGTGCCACCTAGCTGAATCAGAAGATCCCAATCTCTGATTGACAGAATACACCTGATCCAGGTGATCAGCAGCAAGCAGGACCTTGGAATACAAGCATGTTGGTCAGGCAGTTGTTCTGGGGATCCACTCTCTATTCTTTGCTTTTCTTATCATCATTTTCTACTCACAAACAACAGATTTGGGTTATGACGCTTTAAAAACCATGCTTCATCTTGTTCTAGAATAATCTGCCATTAAAGCAAAGTCTGTTTCTTCTCTTAGGCCTCTTGAAGACAGACCTCGTCTGCCTTACTGTTGGCTCCCCAAACACATTTAATCTGCATCAACACCTGCCTACCTTAATTTGTATTACTTTAGCGCTTTAGTTACAAAATCCCTTTGGATAAAAGTAATAGTTAAAAGACAAAACATGATTAAAAGTTGATCATGTTTGATTGAATAAACATACTAAAGACATGAATCTTTTTTTATTATTATTTCTCATAATCGGTCTGAATATCTTACATTGTTATGGTGTCCCCATAATTGTTTGATTTCTTCTCTTGAGCTGCAGTTCTTTTTTGAAATGGATTCGAACACATCAGACCTGCTCAACACTCCTTTACTGGATAGAGATGAGTCTTTTGTTTTCACAATTGAGTACAGGATATTTTATCTGCAACTCTTTGGGATTTTCTTTATTCTCTTGGGCTCCAATCTGAGTTCTGTAATTGAGTGTATGTGGCTTTTGTAAAGCTGTACCTTGTTATCAGATAACAGACCCTTACAGTACATCTAAAGGCTGATTTACACAGGTCAATTTGTGATGCATCTCCGTTGCGTTGACACAAAAGATTAGAACATTCATTAATCAACTGGAGTGTTTACATCGCCTCTGCTGTGTCTGCGTCTGACGCCCAGCCCTCAGCAAATAAACGCCAGCTTTACACAGGCGTTGACGCATCAATTTTGCGGCAAACAGTTGAAGAAACAGGAAGCAAGTACTGATTTCAAAATAAAAACTTCTGTTTTACTTTAAAATGAATTAAATGTGAGTTTATAATTAAGATGACGTACTCACGAGATAACGCACGTTAGGACTGTGGATAACATCGCCGTCCGTCTTTTAAGTGGAAGACGAAAGTTTAATTTTGGAAGTACAAAAACATAACATCAGTTATGACACAAAACTTGTATTTTACAATGACCCAGTGACAAACGAGAGGGCATGGAGCCTGACTGCCAACGTGTCAGATGAACTGCCCGACACCAGGGTCACGGGGCAAACCACTCCTCCAGAAGCCAGCGGGGAGGGGGGGACGGACAGGAGACGCATCAAAGACAAAATAAACTAACTGATGAGCATGAGATGGAGTCCTCACGCAACACAATGTCAAGATCTGGCTCCTCCCACCTGCAGATCATGTCATCATCCCATTCACAAGAAAGATGCACCACAGACGAAAAAGTGTAACTCCAGGATTACAGGTTTAGTGTGCTAGAAAAGACTAGAGTTAGGGTGGAGGAGAATAGACATGGAGTTTCATGCACACTGACGCCAGTCTCCGATTGAGGACATCCGCTTCCGGCTTGTTGTCTCCAGCCAGCTCCTCTTGTTCCTTCTGCAGAACCAGTACAAGCACAAATCTATTCTTCAAAGACATTCAATTTGAAACACTAGAAAATTACATAAGTGATACAATGGGAAGCCCGCTGAGTTCCTTCACTTGTGTTGAGTGACTTCAGCATATGAATCCCATGATGAAGTCACCCTTTATGATCTATTGATCTACACACTTTCACAGTGGATAAGGCCATACCCATCAGGGTAGAAATGCTTCATTACAGTTATAAAGGCGATCACTCAAAAGCAGCTTTGCATTGATCAGCTGTGACCTTTTCCTTTAAGGAGACATGCTGACCAGCACAACGAGCTAAATCCTCCCTTTTCCTCACCACTGGGGTCAAATCTTGTCTTTAAGTTGTCGTATCTAAAGAAATGATGTTGTTCTGTATAATCTTGAGAGGAAAAACAGTAGCCTTTGCTGCTGTCAATCACTATTGCCACTTCCTGACCTTAATGTCAATAAGCAAAAGGTCTTGAAAGTGGGTTGACGGGCATTGCCGTCTCTATATTCGGTATGATTAGACAGACAGAGCAGCTATGTGATTTGGCAGAAATGGCAACTTTAATAAGCTTCTCTATCAGCTGCAGATCAAATCAGATCCTGTTTGGACAAATTACCAGCAAGACGCCACCTTTGACTATACAGCTATGGGCCGAGTGCAGGCCCTCATTTTTAGCAGAAAAACAAGATGAGATTGTATTTTATTCACCTCTAAAAAAGCACTAAGGACCGTCAATAAAACTAAAAACTAAGCCTTGAAACTGATAATGACCCTCATCATGTCACAGCCAGTTAAAAACACCAAATTGTTATATGTTTACTAACAACAATTTTAATTGGTGTTTGCAGTAAATGAATTTTGCATGCATGCTTAATGAGCTCATATTTGTTAAGTCAGATTTTCATTTTTGTCTCCAATGACTTACAATTTAGTTCCATTAGTGAGAAACTTCTGACAAAGTTGTTTTGTGCTTTCTCACAGGAAATCGATTTGAAATCTGAATGTAGTTCATTCCTCTGACACCAGAGCAAAAATAAGAATTCAAAAAAATCCTTTATTTGTCCTTTAGTGGACAACGTGCTCACTTTTAACTGCACAACAAGTATGAAGAACCTCAAAGTTTTTCCAAAATACATTTTAGAAAGTTCCTCTTGCAGCAAAGTGGATCAACAGACCTGAATTCTAACGTCCCTCTGTACATGCAGGAGGATCTTTCTGGAGTTTTTTGGGCTTTGTGTCAGTCTACTTGTCTACCAGAGGATGTAAAGAAGCAGCAAGCCTGGATAACCACTCCAGGAAAGAGATGGAAGTGACTTGCAAATCCTGAGAAGGAACACGGGACCGTTTCGGTTGTCTGCTATTTTGACATCAGTTTTGTTTTGTTAGAGTCTGTTGACACTCCATACCTGGAGATTTGGTGACCTAGGTGCTTCACCTCAGCTTTAAACAAACGAAGCTTCTTTCCAGCTTTATCTTGAGACCCCTTTTCCTCATCTGGGTTCCCCAGGGGGAAGTCAGCTGTCTCAGGCAAATCCTGACCGTCACTAGGAGTGTAAGTACTTCAGGAGGTCACACTCTAATCTCCATTTTTCATCCAGGTCTTTGCTTACTGGATTCTACTCTTTTAAAAGAACATGCAGAGTTTAAGAAGTTATGTAAGAAGTGGTGTCTTTTATTAAAGAAGTCCTTTCTCTGAGATTTGTAGTCATCAGGTAATATTCAAAGCAGCAGTAACCACGCTTTAAAGGAGGGGGCAGCTACCATCCACACTTCCAATCTAATCTGTTTAAACACCCAACGCTGAGTAGATTTGCAAAAGCTGTCAATACAGAGCTCCATTCCAAAATAATTGTTTTTTTTTTTTCTCCTTCAGGCTGTTATTATTCACAGTGTTGGGCAAAGATAAGGAAGTTCCACTCTTGCTTTGCTATTTGTTCAGTTAGATTGTGTTTGTCTGCAATTATGACTTTGATGAAGATCAGAGCAGAAGCTAGACCTTTTTTCAATGCTGCAAACACATTGACATGATTCCCTTATCCCTGCAGGATTAAATAATAGAATTCTGATACGATCTCACATGGAAGTGGTGATAATATTCCATCATAAGAGCTCAACTCTCTTAAAAGTTCACAAACCAGAGCAGCTGCAGAGTTTAGTGATCACTTTCTGAGTTGAGCTGTATTTTTCAGGTGTAGAAAGTGCATTTGGTTCTCAGCCATGTGGTTTGTGCAAAAAAATATCTTATCAGCAACTTTGGAGACATGCGTTTGTGTAAAAGACACTGCTGGTAATTTAATGATTGGAAGAGAAAGAAAATTATTCTGAAGTTATGTCTGAATTCCCTCAGTTCTCCCTAAACGCAAAAAAGTTATAGAGTGCAGGACTATTGAGGGACAATATTTTTTTTTTTTTTTTTGCTTAAAAGCCACATATTATCATATAAAATTCACTTAGTAAAACATTGTGATTAGTCTGATTTTTTTTAATCGATTGACAGCACTACTGTCGTTAAAATTCAAGGCACCGGATAGTCCTGCACTAAATAGTCATTCGAGGGTTAGGGAGCAGAGAGTGGATTTGGACCCAAACCTTGGACAGCAACAATTCATTGTTTTGGAGGAGACAGACAACCATGTGAATTCATTTATTTTTAAAAAGACACTTTTCCAAAAATCTACAATAAATAAATTGATAATATCAGGCTGCTTTTGTGTGCATGAGAAAGAAAAAGCTGCTCTTATCTGCATTATTCAATAACCCAAACTGACTCTTGAGGATAAACAGGCCATGAATGATCTCAGGATGAATCCCACCTAATGTGAGGATTTATGTCCCAATAGTTGTGCAAAGAGAAAATTGGAGATTACTGGGGGTCCACCACCACCTACACAGTCTTTGTTCATCCTCTTCCAGTTGACATCCCCTATTTTAAGCCCTACATTTCATGTCTCTTTCATATCAAATTAGACTTTGATGAATATTGTATGAAAAAGAACCTGCTTGGCCAGAAACTGACCTTCACGGATGCTTCTCTGCTGCGTTTGAAGCGTTGTCAAGTCCCAGGAGCTCACCCAAACATTTAGACGAACACAGGTAGAAAAGAAGGGCGGCACAATATTTGACTAACGCTGCCTTGATTTGAAAAGGCTAGCCGTGAGAACTCAACAAGAAAGGGCTTAATCACCAGGACGTTGGTATTTGAAACTGCACTATAAGTGCCCTTTCTCCTTGTTCTGTATTGGTGAGCTGTCCGGCAAACTGCAGTGATGTGATAAAGGTTAATCTGTTCGTGTCGGATATTGCAGAAAAGTGGCTGTCTTTGGATTAAAATAACAAACCAGGAGAAACTCAATGCACGCATATTTCTAAACTCATTTTTAGTCCTATGCTGTCCTGCTTTTCCAGCCATCGAAATAGTTTGGAGTAAATAACTGCAGACTTTTTAATAGAATTTGCTGAATCTTGAGGCTCAACATGCAGCTTCAAAACATCTGCATCAGCAGCTGCCCGTTTTTACTAATCCGATCGGCTCTTTAATGTAGTCTGGGAACATCTGGCAACGCCTGAAATCTTTGATTTATCTCGTGGTGGTGCTTGGCTCTTGCATTGCTCAGTGAGCATTTTTTTTTTATCTCCTATGAAAAAAAATAAGCATCAAGAAGGAAAGTGAGGGTCAAATCTGGTGTGCTTGAGGAATGTTTTTCTCTTTTGTCAGGTTCCACAGCTCCCGATAGCAATGATCGCCGCTTCATTTGCTCTTTTGAGCGAGTCACTGACAGCTCATAGTCAGGTTTTAGGGACCGTTAATATTTGCCACTTTAATGGAGGAGGAGAAAGGCTGCAGGCTTCACTGGCTGCAGTCTGCATCACTCACCTCTCTTCACGGCAGAAAAATGACACGGCCTCCATGGCAGAAGGTGACCAGGATGATTGCTGCTGTGGGACTCAATCAAGCTTATGCACATTTTAACCTTTGGAAAGGATGCTAAAGAGCTGCTGGGAATGTTTCTGGGAATAAATGACACTTTGTGATCATGTTGGGCTGCCATTAGTTTGATAACTGAAGAGGCAGAGCAAACCTGGTTACAAACCCATATTCTTCAAAGTTTTAAGAGCTTTTCATTATGAATTGCAAAATCCATAAAAGTATTGTAGAGTGGGGACTTAAAGTTTGGGCACCCCTAGTTAAATATTATATTATTGGGCATAAATAACCCAAGGAAAGATTGAAAAATGTCCTAAAAGCATCAGTTTACAGATGAGACATCCTTTTAATATGTCAAAAAATAAACTTTATTTCCATCATTTACCCTTTCAAAATAACAGAAAACAGAACAATGGTGTGTACAAAAGTTTGGGCACCCTGCAGAGTTTATGGTATGCACTGCTCCCTTTGGAAAAGCTGAGACCAGACAGTGTCATGGATTGTTCACAATCATCGCTTGCAAAGACCAGGTGATTTCAATCTCAAAGATTTGAAATCATAAACTGAAAATAGTTGATGCTTACACCTGGTTCACACTGGACGCGGAGGCCATTTACATTTGGCGCCCTTTTTAACCCATGGTGTAATTCACACCAGACGTTTATTTTTTGCGTGAGCCGCAAGTGATCCACGTCAATTCTGGCAGGAAGTTACACCAAGATACACAAGAAAATCCGGTCAATTATGAAAATATAGCCCAATTTTCACAATAAAACACAGCAATCAACAAATGCGATCATATTTTTGTATCTCAACAGACTGTAGAGATGAAAATAAACACACAAGCACAACATGAAAAACAAAAACACACACACATACAGATCAAGAAAAAAGCTCTAAATAACCACAGCCGAGCAGAGGCACCTGTCGACCATCGTGGAAATTTAGATGTCCGGTGGGATTTGCGAGTAAAAGCAGATCCCGCGCGCACTCCGTTCTGCTTCCGCGTCCAGTGTGAACCTGGCATCACAGAGCAGGAGAAGGCTATAAGAAACTACAAAAAGCATTTACAAGCTGTGATACTTGCCAAGCGGGGCAGTACGAGGTACAAACTCTGCAGGGTGCCCAAACTTTTGCACACACCATTATTTTATTTTGTTTTGCTATTTTGAATGGGTAAATTATGAAAATAAAGAATAATTTTTTGACATATTATAAGAATGTCTCATCTGTAAACTGATGCCTTTAGAAGATTTTTCAATCTTTCCTTGGGTTCTTTATGCAGAATAATATAACATTTTAACCAGGATGCCCTAACTTACGATGCCAACTGTATTTTGAGTGGAATTTGAAGAGCATTTAGTAAGTTCAAGGCTACAGTCTGACCCCCTGGATCCACAGAGCAAACGGAGAACGGAGAAAAAACAGGTGAGACAAACTCAGCCGGAGAGTTCTGTTAGGCTGACCTGTGGGTGGCCCACTTCCTGTTCCAAACTCAGGCTTTAGAGTATCTGTCTGGGAAGGTGTCCAAGTTATGTCCCAGTCAGACTGAACGCCATCTTTCTGCAATTTCAGCCACAAGCTGTCTAACTCAAGAAAGCATTTGGAAAACAGGTTTTAATACGGAATAGAAACAGAATGATTGTTCTTTAGGATGAAGAGATTTGGAGAAACGCTCAAGTGAGAGGAACTATAAAAATGACTAATTATACTTTTGTCTCTGTTAAAATGTACACTCGTGTTGCTTCCAGTGTCCATTTGTACCTAAAGGACATGTGCAGCTCAGATCTGGTTCATCAAAGGGACTTGAAGGTTCAGCCATGATAGCAAACATCCAATCAAGCTGGGTTTAAAAAAAAAAAAATCAATATTTTCCATTCTATTTGATCTTCACTTACAAGACATGAACTTACTTTGTTCTTCGATTTCCAATAATGCCATTTCTTGTATGTCTAAAATAAAAAAAAAAGCTAAATAACAAAAAACACTACTTTTTTGCAAATCTAATAAATAAAGTTCTACATTGAAATAATTTAAACAGTATTCCTTTTGTAATAACCACCAAGTGCCGGCTTTAACCATGATCCTCGTCCTGTTACTCAAGTTGTGCTGGGCAGGGTTTTGTTCACGTTTCACTGAGGTCATGTGTTGTTTCTGTGCCGTCACCTTATAGGATGAGCGGGACTTTTTTCCGGAGCTAGTGACGGGACAACACGTTTATTTTAATCAGGTTCCGAAACTCTGGAATGATCTCCCCTTTTCTGTGAGGTCTGCCAGATCCCTCAGTGATTTACTCAGGCTTTTAACTCTAACAAGCAGATCTGTTGGGCCAGCTTGTTAACTTTTATTGTTTCTATTGTCTAATTGTTTTCATTTGTTTAATTGCTTTTATTGTTAATATCATTTTATTGCATTTTATTTAGTGATGTCAATTGATTTAAAAATAATCAGATTAATCCCAGTATTTTACTAGATACATTTTAATTGACAATATGCAGCTTATTAAAAAAATAAAGGCCAGAGAGGACATTTTTGCTTCATTTTTATTCGTCTGAAATATTTAAATTTATAAAGTGTTAACTCAGAAGTTGAATTTGATTTGTATGCAGAAAACAGATCAACAGTAAGATAAGCAGAACTGTAAAGACTTTAATGTCTGCAGGATTACTCCAAGAAAACAAAGATGCTGACAGTCAGCCATAAGAACGGAGTCAGATGGGTGGAAAATTATCCAATTTTTTAAACAAAGTGGAAAATCCAAGAAATATGTGTCAGACGAGGAAAACTAATACATACACGGATCAATGTGTGCAGGTGGATCCATCAGAATGGAACGGAGCAGGGTCTGTTACGTCACATCACAGCTTTTTCCAACTGAATTTTTTTTCATCTTCTTCTGATTCTCAGTGATTTGAATACAGAAATACTCAAAGATGCAATTTTTTATTTTCTTTATATATGTAATTCAAGAGGTTCCTTAAAATCTGAAGATAAAATTGACCGGAGCATGAATATAAAGACAACAACAATGTCAAACAGAAATCTGTGATCAATCAACAGGAAGCAAAGAAAAAGACAAGACAGGATTACCTGCAGTGAAGTGGCTGGTTTAACCTTCTAATCCACACAGCCTGGAGATAATATTATTTAATACCGTGTGATAAATCTTGATTGTTAGCATTGTGTTTTGGGGAGATTTGGAGCAGATTGGGGGGCTGGAGGCTTTAATCAATAACCGGAGTGGCTTCATCAACCCTTTGGGGGAAAATGCACAATTTGGTGCACAGTGTCACTTTTTAATTCAATAATCCACACAGTTTTTGATTTCCCCTGCAAGAGCAGCTATCCCTGTTCTTTATGTGTACACAATGACACTCTATTTTCTGAGGGACAATTCCCAGTTCACACAAAGAGCCAGCTTCTGACAATATGACACAGCGCTGATAGCCAAAGCCTGCAGTCCCTTTCTTACCAAATGCAGAATTCCGGTAGGAGAAAGAGGTTTTGAAAATGAGAAGAAAAACTGAACTGAATCTAACTGATGTCTTATGGGATGAGGGGGAACAGGGTGTTACAGAGCAGAACAGGGTGTGAAGGAGCTGACACAAAAACCTGCAACAACAGTGTGATACTGTAGCTCAAAGCAAAAATGGACAAATATCCTCATATAAAGCAGGATATTCAGTCTCTGACGTATTGTGTTTGTGTAAAATACACTGCGAGTCTGCCCTTTCATCAAGCCGTGTCTGGCTTTGAACAAAACCAGCTCAGATTTGATTAAAAGTTGACAAAAAAAGACATGAAGACACAGCGGAGAACAGAGCTGGGGAGGCAAGAGAATAGAAAAAACACACACACGTCGTCTCTCCTTGAACAGCTTTTGGAGCATCATTTGTTTGTACTTAATTACTTTAAACAGCTCGCTGGAGGACTGCGAGCTGCTTTTGTGAGAAACTGACATGATCCGTCTCCCACACGGAGAACACAGATCAGCTGCAACAACTGTCAAAGAGAGGAGAGCAGCACTCCCTCCTCTGCGGGACAACAGTAGCTGTAAAGGTCATGGCACTTACGGTACTGTATGAAAAAAGATAGAAAACAAAGATTTTTTTAACACAAAAGAGAAAAAATGGCCCAAATATACCACAAAAATGTCAGTTCAATCAACTAGAAGAAAAAAATACAGGTGATGCTTTGGAGGAATTTCAATGAGAACTTCCAGAAAAAAAAAGTGAAAAGTGTTTCCTTGCTATGTCACAGTTCACCTTTTCCAGTCTCGAGGATTTTTTTTGGTGCAACTTATTTATTTATTATTTATTACAGCCAATTTTGTTCTGCATCCTGATTGGCTGTAGGCCATTGTCAATCAAACTCCTGAACTGAATGCATTCATCTTGCCAAATCTGCACACATGTATTATTCCATAATACTGGGCTTTTTTTTTTTTTCAATGAAGATTTCAACTTTGGTAAATGAGAAAAAAAGTGTGAAAATGTTCATGTCTGTCTAAGTAAACGGTAAATTAGCAAACCAATCACTAAATTACCCACCTTTTCTTCTTCTTAGTTTTACTGGCTCTCTTCCACCCCATTCTTCACCTGGAACGATGGGGAGGCAAGTGCGGCACTACCTCTCCTGCCATCATCTTTACCTGCTATCATAAAATGTATAATTAAAATAAATGCATAATTTAATCTGTGATTAAAAAAACTGCAATTCTATCTATGATTATAATCATTTTAATCACGATTATGCCCAAAATTGCTGAATTTTGTGTATTTCCTGTTCAATTACAGCCCAGGCTGTGAGGTCAGGCAGCACTGAGCTCTGCCTCTCGACAGATTACGCAATACCATTAGCTTATTTAGCGCTAAAAATGTAATTCTGTAATTCCTTACTTTCCATTTAGTTGGTAATGTATGACAGGTTTGTCTTTTATTTAGTGACATCTGACATAAAGCCACATTGAAAAAACAGAAAGTGAGGCAGGCAGTAGCTCAGCCTCAATAAAAAGGTTCCACGTGAGCTCACGTTTGTTCTTCAGTCATTGCTGATAAACTTTAATAAGAGTCCGTTTTATAATGTTGCGCTCTGGCTGACCACAAAAATGTGGGATGTAAAATTATTAAAACTGTTCTCATAGTTAGACTTTCAATCAAGACGTGGTGTGATAAAGAATGGATGACCAGTGCCAGAACAAAAACATTTTCATTGAGACTGAGGGGCGTCTAAAACTAAAAGAAGATCAAAAGAAAGCTAAATTTACTGAGATTGTTGCCCAGAAGAAGAGGTGGATAGACTTCATTTAGACCTGTGTGTGTGTGTGTGAGAAAATGTGTATCCTCAGTGCTGCTATGTCTATGCTAAAGTCTATCTGTGAGGCTTTAGTCTGATGTGGCCCTCATCTACCTTCAGGGTCTACATTGTGAGGCTTAGTCATCTACAATCCGACTTTATCCTGTTCATGCAAGTCGTCCTTGGCCCAAAACCAAATCGCCAAGAATTTATGGATTTATTTGTTTTTGCACATCTTTCAGTATCACAAATAAATCATTACTCAAATTCTTCAGATCTATCCTTGTTGAAACAGTCCAAGGCCAACATAGATATGTGTTTGTTCTTTGTACATACATGCTGAACACACTGAGGTCCATCTCTCCTGCAGCAGTCTTCTGTCTTCAACCACAACCTGTGTCTACAATCAGATGTCTATTTTGAGACACACACCTTGCTCAATCTTTCACCTCTTGCCAAAAAAAAAGGAAACCAGAAAAAAGCTGAATCAATCAGTACTGAAGTCCGCCAGAACCACCTACCGTGACATCTTAAACAGGCCCTGAATGACTGCTGTATCTCTCCAGGATCACAGGTGATCTGCTGTGACAGGCAGGTGTTTTGTATGCTGTTCAGAGTCTCTGCAGACCACCACCTGCTCCCCCAGCATCCTCCTGGTGAGCTCACACACACAGACTCTCATGCCTGCTTCCAGACAGCTAGTGAATGTCTTTGTGCTGGATGCCCTCTTCAGCCCCGCTATTCATCTACACTTTGCCTGACACGGTCCACCTCAATACAGAGGTGACGGAGTCGAACTGCAGTCCAAGTGTTTTCTAAGCAGCAGAATTTGGCTCGTCAACAGCTGAGCTGTAAGGCGACGTGACTGTGAGGAGGACCAGAGCAGAGGGAACGAGCACAGTAACAATTAGCGTCTGCAAAAGACCCAGAATATGCATGTCTTCTCTCTTTCTTTGGGACTTAATAAAAATGCACAACCCACCAAGGGCATTGAGGTGAAAGATTAAACTGAGTAAGCCCCTATGCTGCCAGCATCTCTTGAATTTTACATCTCACCTGCCAAGAGGCAAAGTTTATCCCTCTGACATACTCCACTGCTTTTTGTTGGATCTGAATGCCTGTATGGGTGTATCTGATGAGACACAAGGAAAGCTCTTCACCAATGAACCAGAACAGCAGAGGCAGAACTTCCAACTGATCTGCTTCTGGACAGGCCTCAGGTCACACCAAGTCCCTGATATCAGGTCAGCAGGAGTGGAGATGACACTTCCAGACAACAAACACAAACGCAGAGTCAAAACCTTCAAAATAAAAATCATTAAGTGGGTCATGAATAGACCCAAAAAAATTGGGACAATACAGGACACTGCTTCTTTCAAAATTAGCATTCTTTCTATGTAAATAGAGCAAATCTGTGGGGTTTTAATTAGTGATTGTGAGGTGGTTTTCTGTTCTCGCACTTCCTCCTATTTAGGTCAGAAACACAGGTGTGTGTTTTGCATAAAAAGCACAGCAGTAGCAATGGCTGAGCTTATGTGTTTTTGCAAAAAGGTTGAGGCTGTTTGTTTAACTGAGCTGTGAAATAAAATGACACAGAATATGTTTCAAATGTCAGCTTCTTGGTTTTTATGTTTAAACAAGAGGTAAAATGCAGCTGAATCTTTCTCCGAGTGTCATTTTCCTGCTTTAACCTGCTGAGAAAAACTCCACTTTTAAAGTGGAGCTTGAAAGTATGAAGAACAAAACCACAAAATAAATGTAAAAAATCTCAAACAAAAAGAAGGACATTGAACAGGTTGGGATTACAAGATTTAAAAATCCATTGAAGCATTGTCTTACATTGATAAGTTATCAATAGCAAACTGACCAATTATTAATCAACAACAAAAACAAAGTTTTGAGGGTGGTCAAAAGTTCAATAAAAATTCAATGAATGTAAATGCAAAAAGTGTGGAAAAACTCAATTACAATTATTCAAAATGAATGAAATAATAATGTCTAAAAATAAGAACAAATAATATATTAGAAAATGTACATTGGAGGAATTTCAAAAAATACTTGAAAATGAAATAAAAAGGTAATGTTCTAAAGGCAAAGATGGAAAACCCAGGAACCGACATCATCCAGCTGAATGACTCCTGTCTCACCTTTGGGACTGGGAGACAACAAACATCTGGCACCTCTGGAGGAGGCTGCAGTGCCTGTAATGCAGATGGGAATGCTGTTGAGAGGTGGAAAGAACATTTTGAGAACCTTCTCAGAAACCTTCTTCTTCAGTAAAAGGGACTGGAGGATGTCCCCCAAGGAAAGAACACATTTCAGCCTCCCTGGGAAAACCTATAGGATTTTATGGAGGAGAATTAGTTATATCGAAAAGTTGAACCGATATTGATCACTTAAAGTACCACTTTCATTCATTCATTCATTCATTTTAAGAGCGCCTTCCACCACCAGCCAAGGAGGCCCAAAGTCCTGTAAACGAGGAAAGCAGAATACAATTTTAAAATCATTAAGGGGGAATATTGTAAAAGCAGACTAGAAAGGTTAAAAGGTTAAAATATGTAGATAATGCCTTATACTGATGGCTACAACAAAAAGTATGATTTTACCGTAATATAGTACTTTTGTAATGAGTTACTTCCAACCATGCTTCATCTAAATGGGTTTTCAGCAGTTTTTCAGTCTGGAAACAAATTGAAGAGGCTTCAACAGTCACAACATTATTTCTGGAGTCCTGAAGCAGCAAAGAGAGCATGGAACTTTTCCTGCGACAGATCTGAAAACAAAAAGACTAAAGGATTGTTTTGGTCATTATACATAGTTGAAAGGCTTTTCCTCCTTTCAGTCATATTGGTATGTCTGCGTTGGAGCCATTATCTGCCTCTCTTTCACATTCACAAGGCATTTTCATGGCAGTCAGAAGGCGAGGGATACATCATTCCTCGCCGCCCATTTGCATTCACTTGATATTTCCAAATCGGCCATGTTCCTCTGTACAACATCTGATTTCCGGGCTCCGTGGGAGCGCAGGCCCTCGCTCCTGTGGTCCTACTCTGCTCCTTCCTTTTAACTCTGCCATGGAGAAAGATTTATCATTTGAATACATGCACGGGTGCTAATTTGCAGGAAAATGAACCAGAGAATGATGCTTCCTGCGACCCAACTCTACCGCGACTAATTGTTTTGTCTACCTTTTTCAGGTCACATTGGTGTCACAGAGCCACACTCCAGCAATGTTAAGTAGTGCTGATTTAAATGGAAAAAAAGGGACTGCTCTGTCTTAACAGAAAAATTATATGCAAGAGAAGACCTTTACTTTACCAGGGATAAAGAGATTAGTAGAAAAATAAATTCCAACTTTCTTTGCTTTGTGTTTGGTCATTTTTTTTACATCGCCAGAGGATGTTTCACTGCTTTTACTCAATCTTCATTTTCTTCTCCAGACAACATGGAGACATCTACATTTCTTTCTTTTTTTCTGCAAGTGTCATTGCAGCTGAAAATACTTTTGGTCACCCCTATCCTTGAACATTGTAAACATTGTGGGACTTCCAGATACAGGCGGACGGAATGGTAATGGAACCAACCAGACATTGTAGTGGTGGATATAGGACAGAGGAAAGCTGTTGTGGTGGATGTGGCACAACCAAGCAATGACTTGGATATAGAGAGTCCTTTACAGTAGAAAGAAAGACATGGGCAAATTGCTTCTGTTGAAAATAAAAGCTAGATAAGTTTGGACATTCCCTTTCTTATATTATTTTAAGTATATTCAAATACTTTGTTTGTGTTTCTGTGGTTTACAAACATATTATTTTGTAATTATAGCTTGATTGTCTTCTCTTTTTAGATGACGAACACCCCCCCCCCAAAAAAAAGAAAATCGAGAAAAAGGCAAAACTTTTTCATGTCACTGTTTCTCAGAGATGATGCCAATGAATCATTAATGTTGATTAATGTCAAAATCAACAGGTGACCCCCTGAGAGGTGAGATAACAGTCTGCTAGCCCTGGGAAAGCATAACCAGAGGCTTTCTGCTCGATCCAGAAATGCTGCTGTAATTATCAGGTGATCACCAAGAGCAGAGATAACACCGCAGCTCTCAAATCTGTTCCCTGGCGTGAGCAGTGGAAACTCAAATTTTAGTTTGGAGCTTGAAGATAAACTTCTCCATGAATCTGGCTGTGCTGAGCAGACGGGGATTAGAGACAGGCTGACTGCTTATATTTAGAGGCTCTCGCTGCAAAAACATGGTGCTCAGTTGACTCTCACGGAATAAGCCACAGATTAAAAATAAATACGTTCACGCCTCTTATATTACAAATGTTGGTAAAACTATAAAAGTCAAGAAAAAATGCAAAAGCTTTATGATGCAAAAGGTGAGCTTAATCTGCCTTCATAAAATGAATTTTTATTATAACTCAGTTGACGTTAAAATGTTTACAAGAAAAGCTGAAGCCAAAATCCCACAGCATTAAAAACCACAGACGGTTAAATAACGTCTGGCAGCAGGAGCTCCCCCCCCTAAAGAAATATTGAAATAGATTCTTTAAGTATTGGAAAGAGGAAAATGTCAAGTTCAGGTCTAAACTTGATTTTTCAGACAGAATGTCCACTTATTTTATGTCTGGGCATCTCTGAGAAACTTTTTCAAAAGATCTCATAACCTTTGTCCTGACTGGAGATGAAATGGTCGGTTTAGAAATCTAAAGAACATCAGAAAGACACACATTGTATTCATATTTCCAGGCTTTGCTTGGTTTGTTTTGTAGCATGTTTTTATTTGTATAATTTTGACAGGATAAATTTTACAGAGAGCAAAATCTTTTGGGATATTTAAAAGTGTATTTTTATATAAAAAATGACATAAACGTAAAGAAGTGTGAGTGTTTTTTTTTCTTTCAAAGTTTACTTTATTTCTAACTTGTATAATTTTGACAGAATATATTTTTATGGAGAGCAAAATATTGACAGTTATTTAAGTTGTTTTATTCTGGAATAATATTCTTGTCTGTTTTAATTCATATTTAAGTTTAAAAAGTTATGTTTTTAAAGTTTTAAAAATGTAGTTTAATAAATGTTTATCCTTTTCGGCCTGCGACCTAAAAACAAAAAAATCCTTCCCCACATTCCTAATATTTCTGCTTCTTAAAATATTTTCTGTTCTTTCTGCATACGTGTGCTACTCTCAATACAATCAAACCTTCTTAGAAAAACAATTTTACTTTTATTGGGGTAATCTATTTGTTCATCCAAGTTAAAAATAAGGTCAAATAAAATGATAAATAACATGTCACAAAATGTGTTCGTTGGAGTTTGTCTCAGGGTCAATTAGGCTTGTAGTTTCAGAGTATACCTCACACACTGAATAATAAAAAGCAAGAACAATACAATGGCGCTGTAGCCTTTAATTATGTGCTGATGTAGTGTCACGTCAGATTTGTTTGTTAATGTTGCATGGCAGAAAACGATGTGGTTTGATTTGGCTTCATCAAGCTATTACTGATCTGCATCCTGAAAAGATCAACTGACTTTTAAAGCCCTTCCTGAAGTTCCTGAAACTCAAGATACTGCTGTTAATTTAATCCCTTGTCTAACACCGGGATTACATTAGGTATTAAAATACAGATTTCAAAATGATAGGACTTTTTTGTGACGCCAAGCACAAAGCCATTAGTGAAGTTTGTTGGCTTGGTTTAAGGCAGTATTTCTTTTAGCTTCAGAATCTCAAGAGTAGTTTAAATCAAGATTATTGCAAGATTATTTTTGCAATAAATTGATTAAAAAATTGGGTTAATTTGGACAGATTTTCTTAGAGTTTTTGTTATTTGCAAACTTTTGTCTGGAAGCTCCACTAAAAACTTGACTGAGAACTGGTCAAGACAAGACAGTTTGCTTTGAATGCTTGGAATTATTTGTTTCACAAATGTTAAAACTTATTCTGAATGTCAGCAGGAACAAAATTCTCCAAGAAATTCAGAACCGTCAAAAAGCCTAATGATATTTGAAAACCAGTTTATTTGTAATATTCGTTTGCTGCATGAGTGGATTGGGGAGAAATAAGATTGAATGAAATTAAAGTGGAGCAAACTCAGGCTGAGAGACATGTGACATTGACCGCTTGAACAAAAATCTATCAAAGGATCCACGGGTCTCTTCTCAGAACCCAGAAATCAAAAAGGGCTCATTTAACCAGGGGAGGATGCAGAAACCTCAGTTCAGAACAGGGTAAGCTTGTTAGGTCGGCAAAAAGGTTTGAAGAGGGATGAAAGAAGCTGGAAAAATAAATAAATGAACTGGTTAAACACAAGTAACAGGAAGAAAACTCAAACCAAAGCTGGAGATCACGTCTGTGTGTGCTTACAGTAAGTGCTTACTTAGAAGCTTCATGGTAAGTGTAAGTGGTGTCTCTGACCCCTTAATCTCTGAGTCAGTTCTTCTACATTCAGTCTGTTCAACTGGTTCTGACCCAAGCTTCAGGCTCTGTTTTTTTTCTGCTCCATTTTCTGAGCTGCTCCGCTTTAGAATCCGATTTGGGTCCAGATAAGGCTAAGCGCCTAATAGTACATTTTAAGCTACGTTCACTGCCACTGAGCGCAGAAAAAGCCTTGAGCAAGATTCAAGAGATTTGCACCTCTTTGACATTTCACACCAAAATTCTTCCAACTGTAGGTGGCAGACACGCTAGTAAACAGTAAAAAAAGAAGAAGCCTCTTTCCTGCTTGTCCAGTGTGAACACCATGGGTTCCTGGCATTCAGTGACCTGTGTTAAATGTCTGGTGTGTCCTTCGGTTCAAATTTCAGCCAGAAGTTAACTACTTAGTTAGTGCTTCTCAAATCAGTCAATATTTATTCAAACATGTTGACAAAAAGACAAATTTAGTACAGTCTAACATTCTGCAAGAGATTTCAAAAATACTTAGCAGGTAATTTTGAAACTTTTGAAGGATATTTGCTTGAATTAAAAAAAATGGTTTGAGGGCAGTCGGTCTAATTTATTAAACAGTTATTCAATCCGTGGACAAAAAAACACAGAGCTGCAAACTCAATGTTAGATGATGTTAACAGTGATGAGGAGTCTGGTAATTACCTACGTGTCGTGTCATTTTGTCACTGTGATACCAAAAGGTGACAAACCAATAGAGAGATGACGTTCAAACATGACTGAAAAACAGTCAAGATTTCTGAACTATTTAAATGATATGTTAAAGGCGCAAAAATAAACCCTTAATAATATGTTTCAATCACCCAATCTCTGCCTGAGATATCCGGACTCAAAGGTCAAGAGAAGCAGCATCCAATCACATAAACCTCCTTCACTGACACTCACGGCAATTTGATCAAACATTCTCCTAAGACATACTTCACTTCCTACATAAATGCTGATGCTGATTCAGGTTTAACACAAATGTCATCATAAAAAATCTCATCAAATTTAAACCCGAAATGCATCAACATTTTCTACAAACTCCAGATTAAAATATGTCATGCAGGATTAGGATGCAGCTTAAATTACATCGTAAACCCTAAAACAAAATCCCATCATGTCAATTTGTAAAAATAACAGTTCTTAGAAAGTCAAATAACAAAATTAGCTTTAATTTTTTATCTTAAATAATAGGGGTGTAATGATTCTTTTTAACAACGATTTCATTCGTGTCATAATTTGCGTTTGACGATACGATTCAGAGTCAATGTTGGTTCATTTTGAATGATCCGATTCACTGACCTAAAATGGATCCAGAAAATCTTTAGCTAAAACTTCAACCAGTGTGACTCAGAGATAAATACCTGCTACTGAACACTGCAACCCATATGGTAGTCTAGAATATTGATTATCAATGTATCTCATTTTAAAAAACATTTTTAATAGTAAAGGTCAATGGGATTCAATTCTGTCTCAGACAGATTGATCTGGTTGGACCGTAGGAATAGAAATCAATTCATTGATTAATTGTTACACTATTATTAAATAAGCAGAGTGCTACAGTTAGCCGAGAAATGGGACATCAGTCCAGAGACTTCAATCTGAACCTTCCATGGCTGCCCTAAATGAGGCGTGGCAATCACGCAAACAATACCATTAGTGATCACTTTTTGGATCTCAAGCCTCTTCATGGAATCATTGACTGTATCTGAGAACTGGACCGAGTAAGTGTGATGCCACCTATAGAAAATGACTTACTTGCAGATCCAACAAATAAAGTTCATTCAGACGACATTTTTATGCAATCCAGATGTCACCATGTTGGAACCAGAAATCATCTGTAAGCAGTGATTGGTCTGAGGCAGTCTGAGTCATCCTTTCTATGGGAACCACTCTTGCCAACCAGAAGTGAGCTGGTTGGCCAGTTTATAACTTCCACAACAGAAAAAAAAATGCAAAAACATTAGGATTATCAAGAACAGGAAAAAAAATTATCAGAGCAACAATGTTTTTTTCTGGCAAACACAATGACTGGCTGAGTAATAGCTGTTCATTTATTAGTAGAAGTCTATGGGATTTTGGCTTCATGGACCTGGCAGATCTACTCCAGATGTACGCACCTTGTCATTGTGAGGCTCCAGCTGCCCGGGTAGACTGAACCGGATTAAAATATGAATGAATGAGTTAATGTTTAGCATGTAAACTGTGAAAGGATGAAGGCATTGACCATCCAATCATGAGGTCATAACAACGCCCTCACTTGGCGTGTTTCTATTAAAAAAAATGTTTTTCCTCATACATTTTATAACAATTTTGCCCAAAGGTGACATCACATTCAGTCAAAATGGTCATTTAGTTTGAAAACTGCTACAAATTAGTCCAAACAAAATGCAATTGCTTCCTTGACCACAGGATTATCTGTCTTTACGCGTTTCAGCCCGGCAGTGGGTGACCTGCACCTGCAGGCGTGCAGTCGCTCATCTCGTCGCTGCTGACAGCCTGGCATACATGCAGTTGTTTTGCAGGTGCCTTGACAAGCTGCTGTGAAAGCCTCCTCTGTATCCTGCAGTCAGTCAAGTGAGAAGAAATGCAGCTGTGTTTTGACAGAAAAGAAACCCATACTTTAGTTATGTCGAAAAAATATGAAAACAAGTGTCCTATCAAGCATCGAAACATGTATAACATGATAATAATGCTCCTTTGCTGCGGATGATGATACTTTTCCGCCTCAGTGTGCAGCTGACTGCTTTCATGTGTGTCTTTAACACGCCATTAATGAGTCAATGAGGCAAAACAGCAAAGCAGCCCAGAAGACAGAAGGAATCACGCTGCCCAGTGCTGCTGAGAAAAATGGAAGAGAAATAATCTGCTTCCATCTCACCCCCCTCTGTGACTTTAACAAGAAAATCTGCATGGATTTAGAAAAATTCTGTTGTCAAAAGTTTTCTACGGTACAACGACAATAAAAAAGGAACACAGATATTTAAGAAGAAGAATTTTTTAAAATAAAACCAAAACTCCATAAACCACAAAAACAAAAAATATTTCAGAAAACAAAAGTCATTTCCAGATATCAAAATGAAAAAAAAAAGAAACAAAATAAAAAACTGGTTACGGTAGGTATTATGGGACATCCCTGATGATGATGACGTTTGAGTTTTGAAGAAAAAGGAAAGCAGACCTTTGCATTTTGTTTCTTACTTTTTGGAATTATGGTTTAGCCTTTTTGGGAAATGTGTTTTGATTTCTAAAAAGCAATGGAGTTTTTTTTATTTTGTTTTGTTTTTTTAACTGTCGATGTGATCTTTCTATGTTTTTCCATTGAGAGATTGGTTTATTGGGATTTACAAACCAGGGCCAGGGTAGTTTTCATATATCGCAGACCCACTCCAATGAAAAAAGAGGTTTTGGTGTTTTTAGCATTTCTTTAAATGTTTCCTTATTCAAATCGCTGTGAATCAGGAGCAGACGACAGAATGCCGTTTCAAAAAGAAACCATTTGTGAAGTAGAACACACACTGGCTGGGCCTCAAGCTCCCTGTTCTGCTCCATTCTGATCCATGTACGTCTTGATTTCCTTGTCCGACCTGTCATCTGGCTCAAAACTATACGGATGATAGCTCCGATATTACTCGCCACCTGTAATGTTAGGATGGGGATGTGAGGGGCTTTAAGCTAGTGTGAGAGCATGTGAACAGAGAGCTCTCAGCAAACGAAGAAGGGAAGGGGGAGCAGGGTTGCTTCAGGCAAACGGTCTCGCCAAAAACTCAGAAGCTCTGCAGAAACGAAGAGCTAGAAAACAACCGTTTTTTAAAATTGTTTTGGCTAAAAACAGCATAATCATGATTAAAAGACCACTTTACAATAGATCAAGACATGATTTTACTGGGACTTTAATGCTTTTTTTCAGTTCCAGATCCATCATGCAGGTTTGACCAGAAGTAAAAGTTTTTTGCAGTTCTAAGAGCAACCCACATAAAGATTTCAGTCTATTGTGAGCTGATCAGTTCATTCCATTTACACTCTAAAGGTCATTTAAATTCACTTTTATGCATACGAGCGAGCTGAAGCTCACCGTGTGTAGGCAGTTTGTTTTTAACTGGGACTCTGCAGGACTTCCGCTGCATATTTCATGTCAAGACACGAGTGGAAGTCATGTCGAGTGTTTTCAACAAGCCCAGTAGACCTGAAACCCAGCAGCATCCGGGTGACACCGGCTGCACGCTGTCATGTTTGATATTGTGTCTGATTTTAGTGGTGCAAAATAAAACCTTCTGTTAATTCAAGCTGGTGTGACAGCAACACATGAAACGCAGGCAGGCAGGAACCTTTCTTACCTGGATCTCCAGGCGGTACCGTGCTGCTTTTGTCAAACTTTCTGCAATCGTGTTCTTTTTTTTTGTTTAAATGGACATATGAGGTATGTGCATGTATGTTATAGGCTTTGTTATTTTCTATTTCAGCCACTGATTGTTTTTCATATTGAACCTTTCATTTTTCCAAATAGTAACTAACAGGTATTTCATGGCGCAGACTGGTATTGTCATTAATCTAAAAGAAGAAATGCAAGGAAACAAGCAAGTAATGGAACATTTTCACCTAAAATCACAATTGTTAGTGAGCACAAATAAGCATTATCTCAACTTTTTTAACAAAAACTTTTGATTTCGGCCTTTTTGTTATCACTGGTTTCTTTGTTCTTCGTATATTCAACTTGTTTTTTATGGATTGATCAAAATGTGCTTTGTTGTTTTAACAATTAGATACGTGATTGTTAGGGATTTTGATCAAAATTGCCCCTTGTTAGGATTTAACTTTGTATTAAGTAAACTCAATTTAAATGTAAAATATGTGGAATGAATGTTCAAACTCAAAAAAGAAGTTTTCTTCACGTTATACATTGAGCGCCACTGTTTAAAGATATGCTTCGTCTGTCCTCGCTCATCCTACCGAGTCCTGTTTCCTCTTTTTCATATCTTCTAGAGAAAGGTTTCATTTCCATAGTGGCCCAAAATGATGCAGTTTATCAGAATCACAACAAAACTCAAAACTGTGATCTATTTGTTTCTTGAATTGAAAGAATCTTTTTTTATCTCACAGAGGAGAAAATCAGCTGTCACTGCACCCCAAAAGGAAAACAAATCACCAAACAAATAAAAAAAAACTAATTGATAAGCAAATAATAAATAGATACAAAAAGAAATCATTTTGACGACATAGTTACACAGAGTAGTTGTGCAGACGTATTTCGACTGTCAATCAAATAGTGAGAATAATGTGGGTTTGTTAAAATGATTAGAGGTGAATGTGTTACAATCAAGTGCTTACCTTTTAAAATTAATAGCATTAAAGAAACACATTTTTTTTTTTTTTTCTTTCTTGCTTAAAACTACAATGATCATCTTTGGATCTGTTGTAACAGCATTCCCAATGTTCTCTTAATCATGATGATGCCGTTTTTAGCCAAAATCCAAAAACCTGGGTCGTTTTCTAGTTTCTGCAGGAGTTCATTGGACAATCATCTCTGAGTTGCGTGCGGGACCGTTGGGGCGGAGCAACCCCACCGCCCCTTCCCCTTACTTAGAGCTCAAAGCTTGTGGCCCGCCCAGGGTACTTTTCACATTACAAATACGCTCATTTTCAAACTGCATTTTTTCATCTGCTCCTAATTCACAACGATTTGAACAAAGAAATACTCAGAAATCAATTTTAAGCTTAATTTTCTTTATAAACATCCTCCATCATCAGAATAATTTGATAAAGCACCAAAAACATGATTTTTATAAAAGTGGATCCTTTAAGTTTGATGTTTCTTGCTTTGGGAATTGGCGCTAATAAATCCCTTGGAAACCAACCCCCAGTGGTCATTTAAAGAACTGCAACATTGGATTCCTCGGGATTTGCATCACATTTGGTAAAGGATTGTTGAGGATTTTTTCAAATCATCCAAAAACTGAATCAAATCGAAAGAATCAATTATGTTTTAGTTATGAATATGCCGTTTTTAGCCAAAATCAAAAAGCCTGTGTGTGTTTTTTTAAGACATATTTTCTGCAGAGCAGCAGGAGCTCTTTAGAAATTTGCCTCTTGGGACTGTTGGCGCGGCAGTTGGCGCCGCTCATTTCCCATCAGCCTTTTGTTTACACTCTCTCTCACTAACTTATAGCCCCTCACAAGCCCAAGCTAACATTACCGTATCAAAAAGTTAAAAAAAATTGCCACTGCAAGGACGTGTAGATCAGCAAAAAGCTATTTAAACCTCTAAAAAATATAAGTGGAGCTGGAATGTGCAGGATTTAAGTTAAACTGTTGTGTACTGGCATCACAGCTGGTTGCAGTTCAGTAGGTTTCATCCTGATCCAGTCTGCAAACTTCAAACACAGAATCCTACACAAGTTCATTAGCCGCCTCTCACACAGAGAGGCTTGCACTTACGCAGTATGATGCTGCTTTAATCAAGCTCCAAGCAGAGTCTATAGAATGTGAGAATATTTCCTGTTCTCTCTAAAGTGTCACAGCGCATACCAGCGCTCCTGCTCCTCAAGGACAGCAGGTACGTACTGTTTTTAGTCTTTGTTGTTGAGCATCAAGTATGCATCATTTCGAGGTATTCTGCCTGCAAGAGTGTGATCCATGAAGGAGAGAAGGCATTATAAAACCATCAGAAACAAAAAGAGGCTGGAGATAACAGTTCCTAAACACTGCTGCTGCTCTCCAACTCCCTGTAATCACTGAAGAAATGGAGTGTTGCTGAGCCTCAAAGCACAATGCAGCTCAGAAACTTGGTCATTTAACCTTGACTTGAGAATCACTTCCACTAACGGAGGACGGGCGTTAGCTGTATCATCCAGCTGAGACTTGGTGATTGCCTCTGCCATTTGAAACAAGTCATTTATCTGTTTCCAAAGGATGTTTTTACACCACAGCAGGGCACATGGAAAAATCGCTCATTTACTTTTCACATTTACACATAATCTGCACTCAATTTTCCATCTATTTTTATTTCCCCATCATCGTGTGGTTTGGAGTCTGTATAATTTGTATTCAAATTATCAGCAACACTTTATCCTCTGATTCCTACTTTCTACTTGGTGATGAACAATTTTGTGACCACCTGCTAATTATTACCTTTAATGAACTGATCATTTATGAGCTTGGCCCAGACAAAGCCAATAATATTTAAGAGTTTCAAGCATTGATTGTAAATGAGAACTGGACTGAATGACTCCTCCCCCACTGCGTTCCAAACAGGAAGTACCCGCTGGCACCAAGAAGTCAAAATCCCATTGACTTCTGTTGAAAAATAAACAGCTATTTCTCAGTCATTATATTTGTCAGAATAAACATTCTTGCTATGATATTTTTTTTTTTCTATCAGGTTCTTGCTAATAATATATTTTTTTAAATTATACTTGTGCTGTGGTGCAAGTTATTCAAGTTGGAAACTGACCAATCAGATGCGTCAATATAAGTAGGCGGAGTCGGCTGGTCCTGTCATTCAACGTTAAGAGTTTGATGGACAGATTTTGTGTTAAAAGAGGTAGGGGTGTGGACTTCCAACAAGCTCACTCCTGATTGGGGGAGAGTAGTTGCCATAGAAACGTTAACTCAGATCGATCACTGACATCATCTGGCTCCAACATGGCGGCGGCCTTATCACAATAAAATAACGACTGACTTGACTTTTAATTAGTTAGACTAGTTTTCTATGGATGATCTCACACTCACTCAGTCCAGTTCATAGATACAGTCAATGATGACAAGGTTAAAATAGACTGTAAAAAAGAACACCACAAATTATCTGGTCTTATTTATGGTTAACCATGAAAAAGTTTTACTTTAAAATCAATTCAATTAATATCTACTATTAGTGTAATGACTCTTTTTAACAACGATTGGATTCATGTCACAATTTGTGGATGAGGATCTGATTCAAAGTCAATATTGGTACATCGTGAACGATCCGATTGGATCTGATTCACTGACCTAAAACTCAGAGACTCAGAGATAACTCAGAGATAAATACCTGCTACTGAACAGAGCAGGTGAAGTTTTCCAGGTTCATTGTATTTTTCTTACAAGATAATCAAGTATAAATAAATATGTATACAAACAAGTAAACAAAAACAAATACCCAATCCATTCACATTTTAGTTTCATAAAGTTCAGCCCGCTGTTGTTTTCACATCAAAATAATCCAAAGGAACAACATTGGAACATTCTACCACACTGTATGACCACACGTCTTTGCTAAATTCAAAGGGTTTCCACACATTGGGCTGGAACGATGGTTGATCAGTTTTTGCTGCATCACGTGTGTTATCCGCTGTGATGGACCTTGGTCATTTTTATGTAATAGTAAAATAAACCTACCATCTCTTGATCCAAATGTCTTGATTCCAATATCAGTTCAGTCTGATTTATTTCATTTTGAACCGATGTTATAATGGTGTAGGTTGATGGAATTGGATTACCAACTTGCCTTAAGATCGATCTTGTTGGATCATTGGAATAGAAATCGATTCATCGTTACACCTGTAGTATTTACCAAACAATGAGGGTAACCTAAAACTGTGTTTACCAACAAAAGGTAAAAGGAAAAGTGTTGCTGGGTTCCCGCTGCTGCATGGCTGCCACCACCACCACCTCCATCATCAGATCTAAAGCTTCATAGAGTCATCACCTCAGCAACACTTTCATCCCTGAACTCTCTCATCCATCGACGATCCTTCCTGTTCCCTGATCTCTGCCGACCAACACTGACTGGTGTCCCTGCTGCAAAAAATATGAGCATCTGTTTCCCTCTCAAAATTCAAAAACCATGCTAAAGGCTCAACCCCATCTGTTTTACATGCACTTAACAAAAAAACTATCAAAAATCAAAGCAGCTAATACGCTTTTTTTTTTTTGTTACAGCACTTATCTGAAATGTGTCGATTCCTCCTCAGAATGTACTTGTCATGTCACTTGAGAGATGTTTCAATAATAAACATCTACTAAATTATTATACTTTAATGTATATCGTTTTTTCTCCCTAATCTACAAATTTCTTGGATGTTATAGCCATCACCTGATTACTCGTTTGCAAAAAAATGAGTTGGCCATTGCAGCCTCACATGAGCAAAGAGCAGTGAGTCCTTGATTTGGTAATGAAAAGGTCATGATAGTTGAATGAAAAAACTTCCATTGTCAGGAATGGCACAATTCTCGGTTTAAAACCGAACTGTATATTCCACCATCGAACCGAATAGTGAGGAAAATGAATTGTTGCACCCTTACTCCAAACGTTTGCTTATGTTTTCACTGAAATTGTTTAAAAATGTTTTACTACATTACACCGTGTATAATAAACTTTTTTTTGTTTTTTTTTTTTAATCTGCTGTTTAAAAACAAACACTAAATCATATTGTTCACCTTTCGCCATGTCCTGTCAGGGGTCATCACAGTGAATTGGCTTTCACTCATTCGCACATTTTGGTTTGACAGAAAGTTTCATACTGAATGCCCTTCCTGACACAACCCTGTATTTTATCCAGGCTGGGGACAGGCACAGGGACCGGGCCCCCTTGCAGCTACATGGTCAAGCAGTAGCACAAAGGGTCGTGCCCAAACACCCACAATGGATTCAGCTCATCAGGACTCATGGGAAATGAATCTTGGCTTCCCATCCTCCAGTCCAACAAGCAGCCAACCGATCCATCCAAGCCGCCAATAAAAAAACACTTCTAAATGTTTGATGAAATTTCAATCCACAATCAAGTTGGTGTGAAAGTGAAACTGCTTGCCATGTTCTTATTAAACTGCTGAGAAGCAAATCCAGTAACATTCTTTTGGCCTGCAGCAAAATGAATAATGTGGTGATTTTTGTCTTCTGAATGCAGGAGGAAACATTAGGAACCAAAAGAGACTATAGAAAGAAAGTCTGGCACGTCGAGGTTTAGCGAAACATTTCAATTCGTGTTTTTGCTCCGTTTATTTCATCATAATCCGTCTGGTTGCAGTAACTTTGCCCACATTTTTATTGATTTTTTTAACTGAAAATCAATTGTTGGTGAATGTTTGTTACTTTTAACTGGTAATGCAACTGTTTTTCTCTGCTTAAAAGGAACATTTTTAATTTTTCACTTCCTGACCAAGCGTCTGCACCTGTAGGGTTAGTTTTACTATTTTGTTTATTGCTCTTCATTCACAAAAAGATAGTTCCTCCTGTCACTTTCTGGATGCAGCATGCCAGATGGAAGGATTTGAATGCTTCATTTTATAATTAAGGGTGGCTATAGTTTTGTTTCCTCAGAAAATCATATGAAATTCTTCATCTGCTTTCCTCATCATTGCTTTTGGATTGTGTTGTGCTTTAGGATCAGCCTGTATAATTTAAAATGACCCCTCTTCGTATTTTTAGTTGAGCAAAAACACTGATGGAAGCAGAGCTGTGCAGGACGTGAGGGATGGGGGGGGTACGGGTGATAGAACAGCATTTGGTTGCTGATTGGCTGTAATTGACTGAGCGGTGGGAGGTTGACTCTTCAAGCGGCTGCCAGGCCAGCGCTCTGCGTGTGTGCTGGTATGGCAGTGCCAGTCCAGGCTGCAGATGAGAAGCAGATGTTGTCTGACAGGCTCCGCCATTTGTCATGTAAGTGTCACAAAACAGGTTGGAGGGCGTCACCGAGAGTCAGTCTCACAGGTCTGGACGGCAAAAAGGCACAAACGTCAACATAACCCTCCCCTGACCCTCGTTATTGTGTTGTGCAGATCAAGCAATGGCGCTTTTTCACAGACTAAACAGCAAGCAGAGGTGTGTGTGACCTCAGCCAGGTGCTCTCCATCTGAATAGATATGAAATGAAGAGTTTCAGTATTAGATATTAAAATTAGGAAAGATCAGCACACGCCAAACTTGGTGAGTGACAGCTTTTTACGCTTGTCCTCAGAAAAGGTATGCAGGTAGGTTGATGATGACCTTTTAAAAAAAAAGGGAACATTTTATCAACTCAAACTCAAACTTCAAATTCCGTCCTACACATGTCAAAACAAAAATGCATTCAATATGAGTAAACAAATGTTTTCTAATTCAAATTTGAGTTTTAACTCATTCTGACCTAAAGTTGAGCTCGAGTCCGTACCAGTGGTGTCTCAAGCTTCCTTGCTGAGTGTTGCTCTGCTGCATGGATCAAACAGAGGCACAAGTGTGTGTCGTTCTGCGTGGAAAGTTACTTCCGGTTTATGGGTCTAGACTGGCAAAGCAGAGAAATGCACACTGTTTAACACAATTTTACGTAAATAATAAAAGGCAACTTTACCAATTATGACAGAAATTTGTACCACATTTTATAAATGTCCAACCTAACTGTTCTCGTTTTCCTCTCTTAGACCAATCACAAATCAAAATACAAGTTTGAATAATCCTCCAATATTTTCTAACAGTTTATATTTTGCCCGATCTTGCTCCTGATAAACTGACCTGGCTTCATGTTCCATTTTTACTTTATTTATATGTGGAGAAAAGGTGTTTTTCCTTGGCGCAGGCAATTTCAGGTTTCAGGCACAATCCTTTTTGGTGCTTGGTTAAAGGAAGGACCAATTTGTTTATGGCGCAGAATTATTAGTTTTCTGTCTGATGTACAAGAAAAGAAATGTGGCAGCTAAATAATGACATCAGAGCATAAAATAGAACGTTTTTTTTTTCACTCGACTATTCAAGGTACACACTTTGTGTTGACAAAGTCGGACAATTTCTTTCAGAATTCTGTTATTAATTCTGTCACCACCTGATTCCAACAGTTTATTTCACAACTCTGAGATTTACCACAGCTGTGTAAGCAGCTGAAATACAACCATTACTATAAATTCCAGATATTTTACTGCCCAGAAATGCAAATGTCATTAAATTAAACGGCATTATGCTCAGGTTTAATCCAGCCTCCACCTTTTCTAAACAGCTGCTACTGCCTGGAGGTATTTTAGTGACACGGCAAATTTCAAAGCGACCATTAATATTCTGCTCATATAAAAAGCTGTGTTGTATTGTGATGTACTGTATTTCCGTGCATCTGCAGGCGCCGGTTTAATAAATGTCGAAAAGCTAATGGTGTACCAAAGCTGTGAAAAGCACACACTCCTGCAGGGCTCATTTCCTCCAGGTTGTTTTTAGTTTGGACTGTGTTCTGCACGGAATGATGACTTCTTTTATTACAAGACAATAGCACAACAACATTCCTCATGTTGACAGGGCTCCATATTCTCCCCAACACTCAGGAGACTTGGCTCCGGCGTTTCTTCTGTAGGCGAGCTCAAGGTCATCATCTCTGCACACTCCTGAGCTCCTTCACAAGAGTTCTGCATGTAGGAAAACACCCACACGGGCTTGCTTCTGTGTAGACCCGATCCCCTCCACTGGTCCTCAGCACACAGTGACCGCATGTTTTCATAAAGTTGCCTGTGAACAAGTGTAACAGAATTCCCAGTGGAAGAAAGCCAAACAAAGCAAAAAGAGCACCTCTTCCCCATAAAACCTGACCCACCTTCAAATCTCACTCAGATCATCTTTTGATCTATTTTAAAAGCATTCTCAGTGGTTTTTTCATACATGATTATGTTGTTTTTAGACTAAATCAAAAGAACTGTGTCATTTTATAGGACATAGGACACAGAAATTTACCTCTGAGTTGTGGACCATTGGCACGGCAGTAAGCCTTGGCTGATATCCCATCATTCTTTTGTTTACACTCTCTCCTGCTAGCTTACAGCCCCTAACAACCCCAAGCAAACATGACCGGTGCAACAAAAATAGTGAGCACATGTTAATGAATCTATTTGTCTGCAAGTGGACGTATGGGAATGGAGAGGAGCAGTGAGACTTTGGTCCACTCATCGCAGTTTCTACGTCCCAACTTAGACATTCATAACGATAATATCAATGTATTGTGTGAATTTTTGAATTAATATAAGGCGGTAGACTTAAATAAGCTTCAAACATGTTAGTCAATCTGTTAAATAGACTCTATGATTACAGTTATCAGCGAGTGTAGAAATGTAACAGTTGTTGTTTTTATAATGTGTTGGAAGAAAATAAATTTAAACTAAAAAAGTCCTCCTGATTCTCCACAATTTGAATAAAGAAACATTTAGAAATACAGCTTTAAGCTTTTTTTTTTTCTTTTTTAATACATGTCCTCAATTTTTATTGGAGTTGGTCTTTAAGTAACACTGGAGATGGACGACAAAAAAAGATATTAAAATAATTCAGCTACATGCGATTAATAAGAGTCCAGCGATGTCTAGAGGGTCAGCTCTAATGTGACATTGTTAGCAAGAATACATAGAAGGGAGAAAGGCGTTGGACATTAAATTTGGAGCTATTATTCACAGTGACCTACAGTAAATAGGCCGTGAGAAGAGCAGCGATGAAGCAGACGGCGCAAACAAGGGCTTAAAAAGACTCTAATGAGAGAGAAAAAATAAGAAGTAAAGGCAGATCTCTGCAGCACTTCACAGATGAGAAATGCTGGCTTCATCAGGAAACCACGTCCACACAGTCTTTTTATAAAAACACATCCTTTTATCAAATAAGCCAGTTTTTAACCCAAAAAAAAAATGTTAAAGTCAATGGAGAAAGTTTGGGTGAGAGCTCTTTAAGCAGGCTTTGATAATGAATACAATCCGTGAATTTAAGGGCATCCACAGCTACACTAACAACATTTTAAAAGGTTGTAGTCCAGAAGGACACATTTTACAAGCAATGTCAGCTCATAACCAGACGGAACCTGCAGGAAAACTGGTTACAGGCCAAACTGTCATGGCTGCTGCCACATTTCATGTCACATGAAGAAGTCCTGCAGCAGCAGGAGAGTGTAACTCTATATAATACACTATATCATAAAAAAAATACTTAGAAACACAATATTAATTTCTAAAAAAAATATCCAACATCATCGCAAAATGCAACAAGAACGTGTTAAAAACATCAAAAACAAAATTTTCATTGGAGTGCATCCTTAAAAAGACTGCATAGTCTCCTCAACAACCGAATGTTTTCTGTGGTGGACACCATGTGACTTATGTGACTTCGTGTGATTTAAGACTGTGAAGCACAGGAATATCGATATTCAGCCAGTTTTTCAGACAACTAAGAGGTCCTAAAACAAGATGTGTTTTGCATAAGGGTGCTGGTGGGCGATCAGATGGAGTAAAATAAAAAGCAGCTGTGATGGCAAAAGTCGTGAGGTATAAGCAGAAGTTGGAAATTTAAGAAGAACTACATATACAGCATTACTTGTGATAATGCAAGTGTGAATGCTGTGAGCTGAATGTGGCCACTGAAGATACAAAAGCTGATAGCTGAAAACGCTGAAACTGATAGTTGAAAACGTTAAAGCAGGTAGCTTGCTAAAATATTAGCTAAATACCAAATTACCATTAAAAAAAAATGGAAAAAGGTATAATTTAGCCAAAACTGCTTGCATGTTGCTAAATGCCAATTTAGACCTGGTATAATACAAAATAACATATAAACGCTAAAATTGCTCAAAAAACCCCAGAAGATGCCAAAACAGCTGAAAAAGTTGGCATGTTGCTAAAATGTTAGCTAAACTCCAAACTAGTTTAAAAAAACAGTAAATGCCAAAATGGCAACAAAAAAAAAACCTAGCATGTTGCTAAAATTTTAGCCTAGTGCGAAATTAGCTTAAAAAAAAAACTCTGTAGATGCCAATATAGGGATAAGACCTAGCATGTTACAAAAATGTTGCAAAAATTTCTGTTACACAGGATTTGCAGGAGTCTATTCCAGCTACTTTTAGGATAAAGCTAGGATACAAACCCAGACAGTTCTCCAGTCCGTTGCTGGATCTGCAAAACATGGTTGCCATTTTGTATGAGTGAGCTCTACCCAGGGGCGGTGCTACAGGGGGCAAGGGGGGACAACTGCTCCCCAGCAAAAAAGCTTTGATTAAATGATTTGAAGAATCCTCAGTACAAGCTTTTTTAAGCACTTGTAATAGGACCTCAACTAAAAGAACTGCTGTTTTAATATTTTATGACAATAATAATAACAACAAAAACTGCTAAACATACTTTTTTTTAATGTTTTCATTTTAAATGGCTGTCCACTCTGCTATTCCCACTCTACCCAATACTTCTAAACCAAAACCCTTTAAAGACATGTTGGTTCCTGCTTGTCAGAATGATGACAGAGTTTGCACCACTGCCCGTGGGTTTGTTTTAATCAAACCAAATCTGCAAATGAACTTAACAGAAACATTTCTCTTCTGCTTTGCTTTCTTGGTTTCTTTAAGAAGGTTTTCTGCAGAGAATCCAGGAATGCTGCAGTGAGTCCCACCTGCAGCTGCTGCTTTGTTTACCTCATTTGAGCTTTCTGTCACTAAAATAGAAAAGGCCGCCGCAGGCGGAAACACGTGGAACCATGTGAACACGTTCCCAGCTGACCAGAGAACCAGGAGACCAGACTGAAGGAAGCCGATACGAGGCAGAGGTCAGCAGGTGGAACTAAACCCATCAGCGTTTCTGAATTTGAGAAAATGATCTGGAGCAGAGTGGCTTTCTTCTTTCATCACTTCCCCCTTTAGAGCTTTACATAGTAACAAAAGCAAAAGGATGCAACAACGATTTACAATAAGGAACAATCATCGCAGCAGAGGACGCGAGAGAAGAAACAGCGATGGTAATCATAAAAAAAAACAAAAAACAAAAACAGACCTTTAGTTAAATCCCTGCGGCCCATCATGTCCCACAAACACTGCACCAAACCCGCTGCATCCAAGTCTGACTCAGACAAAACCCACTAAATTCATTTGCATGTAAATGATCCTGAGAGTCAGAAGTGGTTTAAAACCAAATTATGCACAAAGTATCAGTAATCTCCAGTAAAACATAAACATACAGTATGGGACTTTGTAAAGAAACTGTCACATTTAAATCTTTAGGTTCGTTTTATTGTAGACAAGCTAAATCTTTTTATGAAAAAGCAGCTTTGTTCTTCTTGACCAGTAAGACTCAAAAGATAATGAGCGTTATAGGAGTTTATAGAGGTTGTTTAGACCGTTAAACTTAAAGAATGAAGACATTAGGAATGTGGAAGTGTTAAAACATCAGACAATCAACAAACAATTGTAATTCTTGAAAGCTACAGAGGTCAAACTTGGCGGTTGTTTTTTTTTTCTTTTTGTTGTTTTTTATTTTACTTTTTTAGCTATTTTTTAATATTTATTTTTCGAGCTTCTGTTAATTGCTGCTACTCAAAATAAACAAATAAAATAAATTAAAAATCCCATTACAAAATTGTTCTTAGGTTATCAATGGTTAAAAATAAGATTATTTACCCCAAAATTGGAGACTTGATGCTGCTGCGGGGGCGGCAGTCTAAGCAAAGATGTCCCACCCAAACCACATTGGAGACTTGATGCTGCTGCAAACCACATTGGAGTGGCCCCTTTTGAGCTCTCCTACAGATGGTGGGCCCTTGGGAGAGTGATCCCACGTTGTTCTTTCAGGCTGGACCCAACTGGGGCTCATGGGAGAATCCCCAGCCATGATCCCTGATCATGTATCCACATTAACACATCACTAAAAGTACAAAAAAAAAAACACTTGTTATTCCCTCAGTTTTTGTACACAATAGCCTCATTCCATTCTGCACAAACATCCATTATCACTAATAAAACACAATCAAAATCATCAGTTTTAGGCAGATACCAGCTCAGACGTTAAGAAAAGCAAAGACAAATGGAGATCTATTTGTCTATAAGGAGCTTGTGACAGCCGATTAAAGCTTCCCCATCACACCTACAGGCTTTCTCCAACGGCAAATTTTTGTCTGCTCGTGATTTACACTGATTTTATTAAATAACTGTTCAGAAACACAATTTGGAGCTTCATTTTCTTCATATATGTCCTCCATTATCAGAAAAATGTCACAAGAACATGTTAAAAACACTATTTTCTTATGTTACTCTCAACTTTTTCATACATTTCCCCTTCTTGTTGTGATATCCAAACATGTTTAAAGATGATTCTTTCTATCTGATACCTACAATTTTCTAAATTAATGAAGCCGAAAATATCTACTTTTTTCAAGATGCATATAAATCTCAGAAGCTTCAAATTATTGATTTTTCTCACAGCGTCCCTTTCTTTTTGTAATTCCATTCATTTCTTCTTAAAGTTTGATTGTCATTTTACAGCTTCTGTGTGTTTTTGTGCAAAAATGTGCAAATAAAACTGTCAACAATGCAAAACAATCTTGTCATGACAGCAATCTATGAAAATAACAGCGTTTTTTATTCCATTACAAAAGCCTCTGTGGTCATTCTTCCCACTGGCACTCCAAAGGCAGCAAACCGTTGCAGCGACAAACAAACTCTGAGGAGCAGAGAGCAAATGCCAAGGGAAAGGCTCCTCCAGATGTGAAACTCACATTTTAAAGGGACAAAGGCAGCAATTTCTCAGTGCTTAGAATGCCAAAAGGACAAAGGGCAATTGCAGCGATCCCCTGTGAAGGTCACACAGGGAGACGGCTGTTGTGCACGCTGCTATGATCTGCTGGAGAATATGGTGGGATTTGGGAGTGCAGGCGGTTTGTTGTGACAATAGGAAGCTTCTTCTCTGACATGGACCTGAAATGGTTCAATTGCAGCACAAACCCTGCTGTGGCTGCAGAAAGCACGGAGGCATTTACCAGGTAAAAGAGAGAAGAGAGAATTTAAAGATTAAAATGTTCATATATATATATATATATATATATACACACATCCCTATTATCCCTTTCTGGGTCATTGGGTTGCTGGAGCCTATCCCAGCTAGTGTTGAAAATCCACACGTTCAAACTCAGGAGACAAAACCCAGCTGGGATTCCAACCAGGACCTTTCTTTGCTGTGAGGCAAGAGTGCTAACCATTACCCCACTATGCAGCCCCCAACTCCTTTAATAATTTAACAGTTCTACAGAACATATAGTAAAAGTTCAGTTGATCATCTAAATTTAGTCATATAAAAATCTACATACACTTGCATGTGTGAAATGATGTGTTGGTTGGATTTTCTTGATGACTTTTTGTTTTCATGTTTGATTTTTGAGGTTCAGTTTCTGCTTCTCTGTGTGGAGATTCCATCAATTTTTTTTCCCACCAAGTTTTGGACTACGCTACGGTAGTCCAAAGAACGTCAACATTTGAGCTAAAGCTCAGGTGTTAAAGGGCTAAATTTCTTCACAACCCAGCTAAATTTCAGAGCTTAACTGTTTTTTTTTCTCACCCAAAGGTGCCAGACTACTGAAAGGGAAGTCCCTGCATTTGCTAATTCAGCAGAAGCTAACTCACCTTGGTAGCTGACTGTAGTCCTCAGCTGAAGGACACACTACACACAAACCTTTTCCGATAAATCAATACAGAGGGAATCTCCAACTGCTTTGCTTAAATCATTGAGAAATTAAAGTCTCCGAAGCTAAATGAAGTGAGACTGGAGTGTCCCGCACTTGTTTTGTGAATTTATTCCAGATGAAAAACCTTTCAAGGAAGTTTCTGATGTGAAGGCAAGAAAACACAGATCGCCTCTGAACTTCAAAGTGCATAACATACTGATGGAATTGAGTGAATGAAAGTGTTAACTTCTTTGAATTGTATCCTGATAACTTATGATAGAAAGACTTTTTTTGCATTTGCAGGATTTGATCGATCCTAATCTGTTTTAGCTTTGTGATACAGCGTACCGATGGAAGAAATACGCGAGGTTTAACAAATCCTTCAAATATGTGGGACATCACCTCTTTTTTCCTTCCATAAGTGGTTTTTAGGCCTATGGGGAGCCATCACTGCTCTCATTAGAAGCCTGGTTATGACCCTGTCTTAAGTACGTCTCTGCAGATCCATGCATTACTTAAAGTGCTCATTGATCGCCAGCAGAATCACTCGTTTTCTGACAGTCAGCCAGGCTGATGAATCCAGAGGGCCGTGGACATCCAGCGGCCTCCTGCAGCTCAATTCTCTCCGCATCAGTGTGCCGGTTGATGCGGTTTTCTATTGATAGGACATGGAGGAGAGCAAAATGACTTTTCTTTACCTGAACTACCTGCTGCTGCTGACTCCTGTCAGCATCTTCACAAACCAAATCAAGGGAACAAAATAATAAGACTGAGAACAGCAACCCCTGAAGGCATCAGGAGGCCATGTTTACCAGATGCCTGCAGTATAATTACCCGCAGCTGATTGGCTGCTGGAATCAGGAATTGATTCTCCGCAATGATCCGTAAGCAAAGCGGTAGCAGAGGAGTGCATCTATTCCCCCTTTTCAGATAAACAACTGTTTACAAGCCTAAAAGTGTCGCAAACAATTAGGGCTGAGTTCTCCTCCAAAGGATCAAAGCTTTTGTCCTCGGACACGCGGGAAAATCTTTCCTCCGTAATTTTCTGCTTGCTTGTGTACAGAGGTGAGTTTCAGGGGTCCACGGTGGATCCGTAAAGCGAAAAAAAGCAGGAGTCTTGGTGCATTGAGCAACTGTTTGAAGGAGAACGCGGCTGATGGAAAACGTGGCAGCGCCTGACAGAAGAGGAGTAGATAAAACTGGGGAGATAAATATCCCATCAGCCCAAGGATGGGATTTAGATTTCCTCTATGAGCATTTCTACTTCAGCTTGGGGAAATTGATCATTTATATTCCCATGCCAGGTGAGTGTGTGTTGGAGAAATCCACTGTGTGACTGGGGAGGAGAGGCAGAGGGGGAGACACAGGCTGGGAGCAGAGGAGTCACGGGAGCATAACTAACCCCAGCCAAAGCAGAACAGTGATTCACGGAGCAGACACAGTTGTTACTCAGTTAAATGATTCAGCAGTAAGGTGATAAACAGAAAAACAAAACAAATAGCAAACTGACAGCCGACGTTGTAGCTGAAGGGGATGCACCGGCAGCTGTCAGGTAGATTAACGCTCAGCCTGTTTATTTCCAAAGAATAACATGATCATATTCATCATAGCTATTGATTGATAGCCACTCTGCTGGTTGATATCTCCATCACCAACGCTCCTGCTGCAGTGTTGCAGCAGACAGTTCCTGCAAACATGCTCGCTCCCCTGACGAAGAATTTTGCAGATAAGCTGCACGTGCAGCGCGTGAACCTGTGTGGGATCCGCGCAAAACAATCTCTTTAACCACGCACAGTGACATTAAGATCACTTGACAACAACACACAAACACTCCCACGAGGCAAAACAGCAAAACACATTTGCATTGACGCGACTGCTCCAATGTAATACCTCTGAAAGCTGCAGGGCTCTGTTGGGATACACGAGCGCAGACTGAAGGTTTGAGATATTCACCTTGTTTATACTGGTGTTTGAACCAACATCCTTTATAACTGGGGGAAAAAAGTGTGCTCCCTCCTTTGAAAACTTACAACTATGGTCAATGCAGGCAGACTGGGTCTTAATGAAGTTTATGCAGCTTATAGGGGTGTCTGTGGACACTCCACAGTTTAAAATAAAAGTTAATGACTTACAAAAGGGATTTTTTTCATTGAAAAACATCTATACTCATTGAATATATTGCTAAAGTAATGTTTTCAGTAGACACATTCTAGTGTTTATGCACCTTTTTAATAAAGTTATGTGGTGATGACAGCAGCCCTTGTGGGATGAGGAGGTCAGTACAGCCAAACCAGCAGCAGGTTTTTCACACAAAAGGTTTAAATTGGATAAACACTGTTAATTACATGTCTCATAAACAGATTCTTAGTTTATAGATATGTGGCATCCATCAGAAATTTCTTCTATACATGTGTTGGGGTCAGCGAGTTGGAATTTTTTTTTTTTTTTTGCTGGAATTTGTGTTAGCATGAAAAATAATCCATGGCACTCCAGACATGTGCATACAGCATGTACATGCAGAGATATTATTGGATTCCGACTCACCCCAACATTTGGACGCTGCGTTGCCCGCATAGCAGCTCTCCCTGCCAGTGTATGAATGTGTGTGACCGGCTGAAACGGACTGTGACTGGGATGCAGTTTGGGCCTTAAAAACGATGAGAAGCTCTACATGTAAACTGTACATGTATTGTTTGTCCTGTGGGTGTCACTATCTTGGAAACCCGATATTCTAAATAAATCTGTAATTAGGAGGTTGGTCTTAAGGACAACTGTTTTTTGAAAAATGCCATGAAATCAAATTACATTTTCTTGAAAGTTTTGGATCAGCAAAAGAACATATATGTATTTGTTTTCCCCACAATGCCCCCCTGTCTGAGCGGAGCGCAGTGAGCACATACACACACACACCTACACGCCAGTGCGCATATCCATTTCATAAACAAACTGCTGTTCTTAAACCATAATTCCTTGCTCATCATTCCCCATTTCTTACTGTTGGGTGCAACAGGTGCACACTTGGTCATCACTAATTCTCAGCATATACACACATGCATAATGAACTCACCGCAGCATCACAGCACGATGTCTTAGCCACACCCCCTTCTAAATGCTTTTGAGCAACATGCCTAATTAGGTGGGTGTGGCCATCAGAGGTGTATAAGGAGATACCTCACTCTCACAATGGCAGTTTAACTTAAACCCCAAAGACTTTATTAAACGAGAAACCCCGATGGAACCTCTCCTGGCTTGCCTATTAGTTTTTTGATTTGTATGTTTTGGACTTTCTAATTGAACCCCCCAAATATTAAGCGCACTGATGCTGACATCAAATGTTGGACCAGGTTGTATCTCGGTTGATTTTTGGTGTAAAATTGGATGATTAAACATGGAAGTTGACAGGAAGTTGCTTCCTTCTTCCCTCGAGTGCCGAACTCAGGAGGACCCCTGTAGCCTCTGCACTCTACCCCCTAACGCCCATTTTTTGACATCTGTGGATCAACATGTCATCTTAAACCATGTTTAACAGGGATGCCCCAATTCCAGATTGAAAACCGAACTGAATCTTACAACAAGAAAGCACATGTTGGTGAAAGTGAATCATTGCGTCTCTGCTGCATACTACTAAGTTTACGTTGAAAGTGTCAAACAATTGTTGTGCTAAATTTAAGGATTTTGTTTTTTTCATTTTTTTATTGTTTGTTTATCTACTCCAGCCCCTAAGAAGTGTTTTAAACTGAGCAGTTTTGTCACAGGCTCTCAGACCCCTCCAGCAACTCTCTTCCAAAGAGGCGTTGAGCCGTACAACAATGAACTTTCTCTGGATTTGTTGAAAAACGGCGGATGTGAAGCACGCATTGGGTTATTATGTCGGAAGTTTTTAGCCTTCTCGTGTATTCACACGAAAAGTGTACAATAATCCAATTTTAGTGAAAGCAGTAATATTGTGAAAGTGGCCCAGAACGGCTGCAGAAAAAGAAACGGCCAATGATCTGATCTGAATGTAGAAAAAAAGATGAAAAAGACATGAGATTTAGGAAGAAGTGTAATTTGTCTCTCTTCAGATTGGGATTCAAGTGGTGTCTTCAGTGGAGGCTCCCAGGAGAAAGGCTCTGGGGGAGCTGGGCTAATAAGATCTTTTCGTTTTAAATTAGACCTCCAGGGAGCACAAAAAACCCCCCAACAAACTGAGAGATTAAGAGTGTTTCTCCAAACACCAAGCAACAAAAAACTTCCCCCTCCTGCAGTGCCACTGTTATTGGACTTCTACTTCAGCCTGGTGTTCTCTTATCTTCCGTTGGAAATGTTTTCAGTGCATGCTTGACTCCATGTAACCCCTTTCTTTAAAAAATATCACTATCTTGTCTGGCATTAACGGACTGGTTTTCCACGGCTTCTGCAGCAACAGCACAATGTCCGAGCGGCTGTCAGACCGTGACTGAAACCCGTTGGATCGCAGCTCTCAACAGAGAACAGAAGTAGTTTGGTTATCCAGCCATCTCTAATCAAGCAAAGAGGCGTAAAAACATCTGATACAAAATGTAAAAATACTGTTTTCTGCCCCCGAAGAGCTTAATGATGTCCAGAATTCATTTGGTAGAAATTATGCAGAAGCTTTGCTAAGTATCTTAGCTTTCTGATCACAGGGGGTTCAATATGCAATTTGAATGAGATGCAGGGATGAAAGCGAGGTGGAGAGCGAGTGCAGTGCAGAAGCTCTTGAAAAACAGGAAAAAAAACAAAAAAACAAGCAAGTTCATGAGCAGCATTGGGCCATGTAAATAAATTAAAGATAATCTGTAAGCCTAAAATGTGGGTTTGCCTCTGATGTAACAAATCTACATTTGAGCATTCAGTGAACTCTTTCAAGTACCCTTTTCTTAGAACTTACATTCCCCAAATGGAAACACCAATCTACTCGGCTTTCATTTTAAAAGTTTAAACTCAAACTCTCGTCAAGTATAGATTATGTGTGGTATTGTAAATTTAAAAGCAAAGAAATGTATCAAACTTAATATGTTAGGTGCCATTTTTGCTTAATTTAATGCCATTTCAGAACATTATTTTGCTTTGACTGTATATGAGAACTGGACCGAATGTGTGTGATGTGACCCAAAGAAAATGACAAACCAAACAAAGTTTTGGAAACTGGACACTGATGCCACTAAGCAGGTCTAAATCACTAATTGGTCTAAATCATCATTTCTATGGCAACCATTCTCACTGATTAGTCAAACTTAATTAGTGAAACTGATTAGTCAGTTTATAACTTGAACAACTTGCACTGCAGCAAAAAAATATCATTTAAAAATGAGAATTATCAAGAACATGTTAGAGAAAGGTATCAGAGCAAGAATGGTTATTCTGACAAAAAAAAAAAAGAAGAGAAAGAAAAGAATCGGTAAGTGTTCGCCAAAATACAACTAAACGCATGAACAGACTCATTTTACTTTGGTAGGAACTCGTGACTTAAACAGTAGCCTTTAGTAATAGTGCTAACATTATGAGACAAAACATAACCGTTTTCAACAAACCCAGTGAAATGTGAAGTGATGAGAACCGCTCATTCTCTGCCCAACAGCAGCGTTTCCTAAGGATTTTGGGGCGACACAAAAAGCTGTTGGAGCTGTTTCTAAAAAATGCAGAAGTGCAGAAACTGAAACTACTTGAGGAAAAACAAAAGCAGGAGCTCTGTGATGAAAAATGCAAATAACGGATCCCACACCTTCTGGCTCCAAATAGCCCCCAAGAGACTGGGGACTTCCTGAAGCACTTTCAGGAGGAGCATGGCTTCACATGGAGCACAGCAAAATAATCATGAGGCAAATTCTGCACAACATTCCGGTTTGTTACAGATCTTAACCCCTGCAGTGTTCTGGCTTTATTTAAAAGTACAATTGTGAAAGAAATCGACAGAATTTCATAAAGATTTAATTTCTGATACATTTATTTTAATAAACCTGATAATTGAGAGTGAAGCAGCTTAATGTACAGAGCTGAGGGCCAGTAAATGATTGACATTAAAGTGATATCATGCAGACTGTCTGAAGCATTGTAAGAAAGCCTGATCTCTATGGAGTTCAAGAGAAATATCGACTTCACTTCTTTGTTAAATTGGCTCCCGAAAAAGTTTCTCTTTAAAAGTAACACAACATTTTAGCATACATAGTAATAATGAAAATGTTAAATAATTAGAGGAATTTCACCCACTTTAAATTATTTAAAATAGTTTGAAATTTGTTAGCAAACACAATTCACGCATGTTGACTGACCCTTTCAATACTGATCCAATGTTTTCAAACTTTCCCAATTATCTTAGGCTACAGTTTTGCTGTAAACTCTTATCTCTTTTCTCTTTTCTTTCATATTGAAGCATCTCCCACTATTTCAAATTCACTACAATAATCAACACACACACACACACACACATTGCTGAAACATCAGTTATCTCCTTCAAATTGTGTTATTTTCTGCTCTGTCTTATTTCCATTTTGGATTTTTAAAAATTGTTGCACTTGCACAAAAAGTGATAGTGACATTTAAAAAATGAGTGTAAAGCTACTCTAGGATAAAAAATGAACAAGTGAAATGCTGGGTTTCCTTGCAGGATAACAATCATTTATGCATCAGCCTTTAATGTGAGGTAAAATGACTAAAGAAAAGCTACAAATAATTCACTTTCTACTAAATGACTTGCATTACAGAGTGCATCATTACACACTGCAGCAAGAACCACAAAAGAAGTGTCAATAGAAATTACTAATGAAATCAGTGGAGCATGTTTGACCTGAAAAGGTGGAAAATTTAGAGCCTCATTATACTTACATGCTCAACACAAGCCGTGCATTTTTGTTCTTATGATGCATTTAAGACTGTAAATAACACAAAAGCCCCAAGATGAGAATGTTTATCATACAGAATATAATGCACAGTTTTGGAATAAGTAGATTTCAGATGAATTAGTGGGCATTGAACGGTTAGGTGTGTATATTCATGTCTGTGATCTATTTTAAAAGCGTTCCCAGTGATCTTTTAATTATGATTGTACCATTTTTATCCAAAAATAAAAATACTGTTGTTTTCTAAGACATGGTTTCTGCAGAACGGCAGGAGTTCATTAGAAGTTTGTCTCAGAGTTGTGGTGCACTGTTGGCATGGAGCAACCCTGGTCACCACTCCCCATTATCAATCTGTTTACACGCTCTAGCATACAGCCCCTCACAACCCCAACCTATCAATGGCGGTGCAACAAAAATGGCAACAAATATTTAGGCTATCCCGCTATATGCCAGCTCAGACCAGGAAAAACCAAGAGGTAAATGGATCTATTTGTCTACAAGTGGATGCATCAGAATGGAGCGGAGCAGGGAGCTTGTGGCCCCGCCCACTGTAGCTTTGACATCACAAATATGCTCTTTTTAAAACTGGGATTTGAATAAAGAAATATGCAGAAATGCCATTTTAAGAATAATTTTCTTAATATATGTCCTCCATCATCAGTAAAACGCTACAAAAACATGATAGAAATACAAAAAATTCTTATCGGAGTGGATCTTTTGGGGTTTGTGTGGATTTTTGCGACAAAGGTGTCTGGTTTGAGGCCATCCATCATGAGAAGACAGCTAGAGCAGGAGAACCAACTGGAGGATCAGGATTGAAAAATCTTGGTGTTAAATGCTGACTTGTGCAAAAGAGCGCCACTCTTGTTGAACAGAAATGAGCTTTGTTTTTTTTTTGTTTTTTTTAGCTTCTCTCCTCTGAAGATCAGCTTCCATGTTCAGCTCAGATCAGGAACATACCTCCAAGGTTACAGGCTTAAACATTCGGGAAATTGGCTTTGCTGCTCCATGCATAATTTACATTAGGACTGTGTGAGGGCAGATATATTCAGTAAGATGAAAGGGTCCAGCAGCTCCAGGGTTACCTGGCCAAAAAAAAAACTTGCATCATAGAGTGGAATCTAAGAGTGGCTGTCAGATATGACTTAAACACCTTCATCTTTGTAATACTTTCTCCTGAATCGGAAGCCAAGACACAAGTTCCTCAGAGTGTTTGAAGGAAAGCGGTTTGATGTGATAATTCTGCTGCTTGGCTCTGCGCCCTGCCGTACAGCTGACCTCTCAGTGGGGACAGGAATGCAGCTGGCTGCTCTCACTGTTAATCAAAATGATGGGGGATGTGGAGGATGCTGGTTGTGGTGGTGGAGGACGGATCAGGAAAGGCACACTGCAGTCGGATGCTAGCCAAATTTTGGCTGCGCACACACATCTTTGTGTGGAGAAAGCTGGCTCAGCAGTCTCATTTTCGCCTTCTACTGTACGTCTTCTGCTCCGGCCTGTCCCTTCCTCCTGCTTCACTTTTTCTCCTATTCAGTCTTCACCCTTTTTTTTTCTTCCATTTAAAACTTTCCAACATCCATCACGGCTGAGCACAAACAGAGAGCAGCGGTGAAGACCCGGAAGGACAAAGACGGAATGGACAAAATAGGATGATATCAAGAGCAGCTACTGTCTCCATTCATCAGCCTGTTAAGGTGAAGCCAGCTGCAAACTCTGATACCAGATTGATTTATTCCTTAAAACCACTTGAGTCCTGCTGGAAAGATGGAGAGGAGGGTTACCGAAGAGTCAGAAAAAGATGTGCATAAACCCTGAAGAAACTGCAGCGCAGATGAGTCAGGCATGAGATAAAGAAAGGGACATAAAGTGCAGAAAAAGTAGAAATGCATTCAGGAAATTGATTTAATGGCATAAAAGTCAAGAAACGGAAAAAGATGGAATTCTGATTGTTCGTCCCAATGTTAATAAATGCAGGCATGCAGGATTAACGGTTTTAGTGTTTCATTTTATGCATGTGGTCCTCAAGCAAATGAGATTGTTTGAAGCTTTAGAACAGATAGGAAGTACAAGTACTAGAAAATACCCTGGGAGGCAGATCTGAGCTGAAATACCACACAAATTCCCAATGGGGCTAAAATGTAGAGCATGGTAAAGGCCAGAAGACTTTAGTGGAAGGTTCTAACAACTGCCCACTTACTTTGAAAAGAATGAGCTAATTAAACCACAGTTCAGTCCCAATCATCCAGTGTGGATCTGGACCATTGACTGAAAAGGACAGCTGGACTGAGTGAGTGTGACATCACTCATAGAAAATGACTTAGTTCCAGTGTTCCAACAATCTGTCCTACCTCATGCAATTTTGCTACACGTAGAACAAAATGTCAGATACAGCCATCCAGTTGTCTGACCTCATCAGATGATCCTACCTAAAAGACCGGTCACGTCGTTTTGATTGGTCCCAGGCTGAGTCATCGTTTCTATGGCAACCACTCTCACCAATCAGGAGTGAGTTTGTTGGAGATCTACACCCCTACAGATTGAAAGCCGGCTCCGCAGAATCTGTCAATCAAAAATTTTGAACGTTCGCCATGAAACCACATACTTTTATTGAGACATTGAGACAGTTTATAACTTTACTTTCACTACAGAAAAAAATCAGGATCAGTAAGAACATTGTAACCCTTTAACATCAGAGTTGTAGCTCCAGTGCTTATTGTTTAGACTGTCGTAACTCTTCAACCATGTACGCAATTAATGTAAAGTCAGCAGATTCTGAGGCAAAGAAAAGCAGCCTTGCAATGATATGCAACACTTTAAAATAGTGAAGTACTAGAACACTATGAGGCTGATTCTGTCACAGAGAAAAGCGGCTTTGCGACATTATGCGCTTTACGTTCGTAATGTGTGGCATATCGCTGCAAAGAGGATATGAAAAAACACTTTTCAGAATCAGCCGATTCCTGTTGGTCACGTACAAGGCAAAGAGTTTTAATATGCTAAAAGTGTATGTTATTCAGGTGTCGCCGGCAACATCTCCGGTATTAAAGGGTTAACACAGGAAGCTGAGCAAGAATGGTTTTTCTGACAAATAGAAAGACTGAGTAATATCGGGGTATTTATTTATAGAAGTCTCCTGGGAACAAGCAGGTTCTTCCTGTTTGGAATGTCAGAAAGGAAGAGTTGCTCAGTCCAGTTTTCATATACAGTCAACGATCTGTGCGAGAGCAAAGTGTAAGTCAGCCTTTTTCCAGGTTGAGGTAAATCATTTTGGTTTATGCAAATGTACATTTTCTTTAGGTTCTCTGGACTTCTTTTGAAAATAAACAGAAATCTTTTTTTCTGTGTTTCCAGTGACTCTTAAAAGTGCTAATACACAGAAAATGTAATCATTACATGATACATAACCAAAAAATAATGAAAATTAAGATGTGCCTTAAAAAAACTTTACACTTATACAAAACAAGTTATTTTTTAAGATAGAAGAAAGAAACCAAAACAAAGTCGAGCCTTACACAATTACCTAATAACATTCATCAATGCTAAAGTTCAGTTAAGAACTAAATTGTCTCAACAAACTTGAGAAATGCTAAAAAGAGTTAGCATCAAATGATGCCAAAATTAGGCTTCACCACCATTTAAAAATAAGAAAAATGCTAAAATTGGCTGAACACTCTTGAAGAAAGATATAATGTTTACATTTCAAAAGTTAGTAAAGCTAAAATGAAAATAAAGATGTTTGAAAAGCTGTCGGCTAAGGAATAGGAACAATGGAATTGGCTGAATAATTATATTAAAGGAAAGTCAAAACTATATTAGAAAATAAACAAATGCAATATCTAAAACACTAAAGCTTTTAAATAAACACATTTTAGTCAACAAAATAACAGACTGGAGTGTAAGAAGTTTGGAAGGAATTGGTTTGGAGTTCATGATGAATTCTAAACTGATTATAGAAGCAACTGGATGTACAGTACAACTTTTATCATTTTTAATATCAATTTACAGGTGACCATACTAAGATCTGTTAGATTAGTGAGTTTTAGGATTTTAAAGTAAGACTTGTGATCTCTTTTACATCAATCCCACAATCTTTTTGAATCATGAGAATTTTTTGATCATTTTCACAATTTTCCCTTTTTAATGTAACATTTCTTTGTTTTTTTGGTTTTATTTTTACCCTTTTAAAAGCTCTGCACTTCCTTTGAGTCATTTTACGGTCCTGAAGGTTGATCCTATCAGCTCACTTTTCCTGTTTTCACCCTTTTTTTCAATGAGCCTTGTTGGCGCAGGTTCAGCTGAGGGTAAAATTCGTTTTTTTATGATGGTCTAAAACAAGTCAGAACGAAAAAATACTTTATTAGCTTTGACGCTGTAAACCCCTCAGCAAAGAGCAGAGCTCTGATGTTTAGGATGCAAAAAAACAAACACCTGCAGGCGAGTCAGCACCTTAGAGTACCGGTATATGGAGTCTGTGCAGGTATTTAGAACAGACTGAACCGACGACCTTCATGCAGAAGTCATGAGGTCAAACCTGGTTCTTGTCCAACACAAAAAAGCTTCTCCTTAAATCAGGTTATCTTCATTGACTCCAACGTGTCTGACCAGTGTTTAAAGCTTCCAGTTTTGATACTTTATGTATTTGTGACTCTTTCTGAAAAAGAATTTTAAACAGGTTTTTGTCAAAGTTGAAAATCTCAATGTAGAAAAGAGTCTGTCCCCGGTGTTCTGACCTCTACTCTTTTCCTCACTCATCTGCAGCTCGCAGACGATGAAAGATCAAACTAGATTGTTCTGGAAAACTTTACAAGAAATTTATTTATAGCCTTTTTGGAAAGAAAAGTCAAATAAAATGTCTTCAAAAGCAGATACAAGTTATTAGTCTCAGGCTGAAACTGTGAGAGCCAAATTCCCTTTTAAATTGTGGCTTATTGAAATTAGTTCGATCATCTGACTTGTTTTAGTATTACAAATATGTAAATGAGTTTTTCTCAGCACTTTCAGTTTAGAAGTGTTTTCTGGTGACATTTTGCCACATGACATTTAAGCATCATTATCAGCCTAATCATCATTTCTTCTTCCCTAAGAAGTATTCTCTAAGCTTGTTTGTCGAGCAGGCAAACATGACTTGCATAAATTTGGTCGCATGATCCTTCAGCGCGGGCTGCACGGTGGCGCAGTGGTTAGCGCTCACAGCAAGAAGGTTCCCGGTTCAAGTCCTGGCTGGGGGACCTTTCTGTGTGGAGTTTGCATGTTCTCCCCGTGCATGTGTGGGTTTTCTCCGGGTACTCTGGCTTCCTCCCATTGTCCAAAAACATGCTTCATAGGTTAATTGGTTACTCTAAATTGTCCCTAGGTGTGAATGTGCGTGTGCATGGGTGTGTGATTGTGGCCCCTGCGACAGACTGGCGACCAGTTCAGGGGTGTACCCTGCCTTCGCCCATGAGTAGCCGGGTTAGGCTCCGGCAACCCCGTGACCCCGAAAGGGATAAAGCGGCTTGGAAAATGAATGAATGAATGAATGATCCTTCAGCACATCACTGAAGGAGTTTTTAATCCCTCTGCATAATCCCGTGTGTTGGGTTTGGTCACTCTGAATGATTTCATTGCTTTTCTAAATAAGGATGCAGCTTTGAGAGTTTGTACTTCCTACCAGTGATGAATGTGGTTATCTTCCAGCTGATGTTTGGGGGGGGGGTGCTATTGGTTCCAGATTGTACTTGAGTTTAATGAAAAAAAAAAGTGCTTTCATGTGGCGGAAGGATGTAGAACTGTTTCCAGCTGGAATTTAAGGTGTACCAACTCCTGAAAGACCAACTCACACCAACTCAGATGAAAATGGTGCTTTTGGTGTTTTTAACAGGACATTTTTCTGATGATGGACGGCATATATAAAGTTAAGTTCAACACTGCATTCCTGAGTCTTTCTTTATTCAAATAGTTGTGAAGCAGTCTGAAAATGGGCGTGTTTGTGATGTAGCCACAGCCTCCCTGCTCCGAGCTCTCAGCAACGGGGAGGGGAAAGGGGGCGGGATTGCTCCACATCAACAGTCCCGCCTACAATTTAGAGGTGAATTTCTAATGAAGTGCTGCCACTCTGCAGAAACTATGTCCCAAAACAATACAGGTTTTTGTATTTTAACCAAAACGTTATAATCATAATTAAACGAGCCCTGGGAAAGAGGTTAAAATACATCAGAGAATGATCGGAGCGGGTTTTGAATGTTGCACAAACATGCAGATCATCTTCTTCTATAGGAGTCCCGTTAAATGTCCAGACAGCATCCTCTTCGGTCTTAGACAAGCATTATGGGCGCGTTTTGACTCATTCTGCTTCCTTTTAGTGTCAGTCCTCACAACAAGCGTGTCTTTTCATGTCAGAATGTCGACAGAACATGAATTGCTGCAGGAGTCAGCGGGGAAAAGCGTCTGCTCGGATGCTTTCGGGTTGGTTATTGTAGCTGCTGCATGGCCTCGTGAGGCTCATGACTCAGAGTTGTGGCCTTCACTCCAGTCTATAGCTGACAGCTTCAAAGCATCCCAACAGCTTCACATCCTCTCTCACACAGACTTGGATTCAGGACAGATGGGCAGTGCTGTTGGCTGTTTTGAGGGTTATTGAACTCTGTCGTACCAGTGGAAATATTTTCTGTGAAAAGGTGGCTTTTAACAGAAGGACACAGACTCAGCCTCAGGGCGCAGTACGATGAATAACATACAGCCTGCCTGTGGTTTGTGCCTTGTGGTTGTTATGGTTGACTTACTGTAGCAGTAATGAAATGAGAAAGAACAGGAGAATTGGTCAAGATAGTCTTGAGAACAAACAGGAAGCCATTGTGCTGGTTATAGCTTGCTTCTTTTCCATTAGAAGGAGATTTTTTTTTTTTTGTCAGTAATTGTGGTTAATCTTTTTTATTTTAATTTACATCACATTTATAAGAGCATTTCAGTGTTTGGGAAGTGGAGAAATACTCCATTTTTTAGAAATAAACCACAAAAACAAATAGCTTTCAAAAGAAAATCCCACATTTCCCTTGTTTGAATGTGAGTGTGTGAGGACTTAAAACAATTTTTGTTTTATTTTTGCCAGTTGAATATCATTTCAAAAAGCCTAAAGATTGCTTGTTTCAGTGGGTAGGGTTTTTTTCTCTTCTAATGGGCTTAATAATGAGATTGGAATCCTTTTTTATTCATGATCTAAGGGAATTGTCACCATTGTTTAAAAAAACAATTGAACAATTTTTGTTCAATAGTATTTTAAATAAAGATTGGTCGCTACATTCAGTAACTTTTCGCTTTTAGTTACTTAATGAGATTTTATTCTTTTTTGTATGTGTGAATCATTAGACATGTGTTTGTTGTGTTTTTTGGTCAGTTCAACATTATTTTAAATAAAGTTTGCTTGTTAAATTTAATAACTTTTACCTAATGAGATTTTTTTTTTTTTGTAAATCGTTCAGTAACTTTCGTCTTTATTAGGCATAATAATATTTATTATTTTTCTTAACTGTAATTATTTTGAGGAAAATTGTTTTTTTTTACTCTGAGGTAATTAATATTATTTTAAATAAAGATCTTTTTAATATTTAGTAAGTTTTCTGCTTAAATTAGCCTAATGACAGCTTCCTTTCTTTTGTATCTATTGATCCTTTGGAATTGTGTTGATTTAAAAATGTTTTAAAATTCCAGGTTAGATCCGAGTATAACAAACCTATACTCAAAATGTCACAAAGTTCCAGTGAAACATTTCTTACATTTACATTTTGTATGACACTCATTGATTTTCCAATCTCAGTTTTTTTTTCTGGTTTAAAACAAGTTTGATGAATTTGGGTGATTTGAGCAGATTGATCTTAATTTGAACTGCTTTTAAGCTAAAATCAATCTCAAATGATTCTTTGTCTACTCATCCAAGTAGTATTAAGTCAAGATGCAAAAACTGAATCAACATTCATGTGTTGGATTAACCTTCTCCTGAAAGACTGAGTGAGATAAACCTGCTCTACCTCTAAGAAACACTTTTTAAAACATTTCTCCAAAGGTGGTCCTTGTCTTTTCACATCCCAGTTTTGTTTGAACTGAGCATGTGAGAACATGCAGATGCATTTGGGGATCAACAGGCACATTTAACCTGATCAAAAGGTACTGGAAACCCTTTAAACGCCAATCAAACGCACCCGGGCTTCCCTGTCATGTGTGATCAAACTCAACCTGCGGACTGGAGTCTTTATTGGCTTAACGCTGATTGCCCTGAGCAAACAAGTCCAAATCTCCTTGTGCGCTCCACCGTGAAGCTTAAACATCTTCATAGCAGAGTTATCTTTGTGGTCCGTGTCACCCTGAAGGAGCAGAATCCTCACCGCACAAATAATCATCAAGCTGACATCACTGACCGCACAGTGTGAGAGCGTTCTGGCTCTGTCTTCCTTTTGCTTTCCACTCTTGTTCTAGTCAAAATAACTTCATAAAGGAAGCGTTGCTGTCGGGCTCACTATGAAAATATTAATAACTTTGATCTGCAGGTAAAAATCAATCATGAGTTTTTCTGTTTATCTTTTTAGAGACACTGAATTTGATGGTGCTCTGCACACAGACAGCAGAGCATCCAACGAGTTTGTAACTTTCACTCTTGGTTAGACTTTTCAGGGGAAAAGCAGATAGAATGAAAAAAGTTAGAATAAACAGAAAAAGTAAAAAAAAACATTTCATCCAAGATAAGAGAAGCAAATCCAGAACTGTCACGGATTCTAAAGTGTGGGTCTACATGTTTTGATTTTCCTTTTCTTGTAAAAGGTTTTAGATCACTGACCAGTTTTATAACCTTGGTGTTGTGTTTCATGGATAACATGGCAGCGTAAAGTAAAGTAAGCAGCAGTAAAGTAAGGTTGAAGTAGGTAAGATGCGAGATATCACACGAATGTTTCATTTTTTTGAGCCCCACAAATCCTGCAGACTGCACAAGGAAGCTGTCAGTGCTGTTCACGTGATAAGTTAGAAATTAGACAGTCAGAGTGTAATTTGTGTGGACGTCCTACAGGCCCTTACATCACCCTGCACACCCTGTGCATGCACCATTTGTTCGCTGTCAGTAAAGGACCAGTTCTCACACCTTATCAAAGCTACATCCACACCGAACGCAATTGGAGCGACAGGAGCATCCAGTTCCAATGTAAAGTCAGTGCACAGGCACGAGAAGGGGTCCTGCGGTGCATTTTGAGTGTCAGTCAAGCAGCAGCGCGTTTAGCTGTCACGGCGTGATGTTTCCAGAGTTCATTGATGACGTGATCAGCAGATAGAAGATGGAGGAGAATCTCATCATTCTTGTCCTAAACTTTATATTTTTCTTAATTGCATCAAGAGAATAATAAAAAAAAAGTCAATGTTTCTGTGTGGCTGTGAGGCTAAAAACATTTAACATTTCGTTCTTTAGCATCCTGTTCTGATTTCCTTTCAGCTGCAGCCATGAAACTGATTGGGAAAAACACAGAACACCCCCCCCCCCCCCTCCATGTTTTGGAGTCTTTGTGTTGTGTTGTTTTTTACAACTTTCTCCTTCAGCTTGAAAGTCTATTTCTCACTATTGAATTCTAAACTCTGATTTTAACTGAGTCAAATAAAACTTTCTTCTTCTTTTCTTGTTTTGCATCTTTATGACCCCTTGGATGAGTCCTTGTTTCAGTCCTGGAATCACCATCCCGGGAAGGTTCTCCATCATCCCAAGTTTTCTTTTTTGTGGAAAATGTTTCTTTTTGTGGTTTTCTGCAGTTTTTCCTCTTTAATCTCCCCCACTGAGGGACAAATAAAGGATTATCTTATAGTAAGGTCTTGAAATATCTTTAAGATTGACTCATGTCAGAGTTTCATATCACACCTGAGCCGTTCCCTTTCAAATGATGGATTTGTTCTCGGCTGCAAAGTCCTCTTTGCTAACTTTTACTACAGAAACAAATTATTTACCGATTTATATTCCAATAGTGGCCGGTCTCCAACAAACACCAGGTCTAACAGGAGTTACTTTAGACACACACACTGTGACACACAAAGTAAAGCTAAAAAAATGGTTTGAAGGTTGTATGAAAAGACCTGCTTTCAGTGCAGGAAAAAGGCATGCACACAGTTCGTAATGTCAGGTCTTTCCATTTTAAACCAGCTGGTGGTCCACTTGCATTGAAGACACCTGACCTGAGTCTTACACCAGAAATAGTTTGGTTCCACTCCTCACTGCCAAAGATGAAATGATCCTTACCATTCAGACATGAGTTCTGACTTCTCAAAAACACAGCGTTCATTTTGATTTGTAAGCTTTCTTTTTTATAAAGTAAATACAAATTAATATGTGAGAAAATTCTTGACGTGAAAAATAACAAAATAAACTCAAAAGCAGCTTTTATCTTTCAGTTTGTGCATCAAATGAGGAAAAAATGTGACCGTTTTCCCCAAAGTGCCTGTCCTACAGCTTCTGCAGTCAAGTCGCTTTTTGTTTTTAGAAAACATTTCATCTTATGATGTTTGTTTCATTCTGTCAAATCCAGCAGATTACATTTTTAAAAGCAGGAATGAGCAAAAGTTAAAAGTCCTTTAAACATAACAGTGTTTTGTTGACTATTCTTGCTATATCATGCTGTTGATGAAGGAGGCGACAGAGAGTGGGCTGTTGAAGATGACACTCACTTTTAACCTGTGAGGCATGGAAGGTGGAAGAGTTGTCAGTGGATAAAGTAAAACTGTTAGATTTGGATAGAATCGATTCACTGCTGTCGAGATGCATTTCAGTTATATTTGGATTAAGTTTCTGTTGGAGCCGAGCAGGGATTTTCTTTCTTTTTTTTTTTTTTCAAGAGGACACTTGGTAAAGGAAGAAAGGAGAAGACTGGAATTAAGTTTAGAGGAGATGTAGAGCTGGGTATTATCTGTGAAGCAGTGGAAGTGAATGTTATGTTTACAGAAAATTAAATGGAGGCGGAGGATATTAACGCAGGATATAAAACAGCAAAGGTCTTCAGAGGAATTCTAAAACATGAAGGAAGGATGCTGATCCCAACAACCAGAAAAGGAGGGAAAGGACAAAGAAAGAGAAACACCTGAGAGGATCAAAGTAAAAATATCACAAAAAAAGAAAGGTTTTCTTTCTTGTGATTCTTTCTCAGTGGATCTTGTGGATCCACACATCACTTCCAGATTGACCAAAATGATTGGTCAAAGTTCAACTGAACGTGAGAGTTTTTAATGTGAAAGCCCAAAACGAGCATGTATAAGCGTTTACATAGACTATTCATTGCACAAAAGTAGCTGGTTTAGACATTTTAGAAATCTGGGAACTAGATCGCTGCAGGGCTGCACGGTGGCGCAGTGGTTAGCGCTCCTGCCTCACAGCAAGAAGGTTCCCGGTTCAAGTCCTGGCTGGGGGACCTTTCTGTGTGGAGTTTGCATGTTCTCCCCGTGCATGCGTGGGTTTTCTCCGGGTACTCCGGCTTCCTCCCACCGTCCAAAAACATGCTTCATAGGTTAATTGATTACTCAAAATTGTCCCTAGGTGTGACTGTGAGTGTGCATGGGTGTGTGATTGTGGCCCCTGCGACAGACTGGCGACCAGTCCAGGGGTGTACCCTGCCTTCGCCCATGAGTAGCCGGGTTAGGCTCCGGCAACTCCGTGACCCCGAAAGGGATAAAGCGGTTTGGAAAATGAATGAATGAATAGATCGCTGCAATTCTCCTTGCTGTCGTTGATGTCTTCATATCATTGACTGTTTTTGAGAACTGGACCAAGTGACTGTGACGTCATGTTGGAGCCAGACATCATCAGTAAGCAGTGATTGGTCCGAGTCGGCCTGAATTAGCGACTCTATGGCAACCATTCTTGCCAATCAGAAGTGAGCTTGTTGGAAGGCCACATCCAATTGAAAGTGGGCTACCTGAAATCTGTCAATCAAACGATTTGAGCGTTGGACATGGGGACCAGCAGGAACCTCCTACTTTTAGAGGTATCTGATTGATCAGTTTTTAAGTCAAATAACTTGCACTACAGAAAAAGAAATTAGAAAAAAATTGGATTATCAAGAATGGTAGCAGAGCAATGTTTTTTCTGACAAATAGAATGACTAAGCATTAGTTGTTTATTTCTCCATAGAAGTCCATGAAATTTTGTGTTCCTGGAGCCAGCAGGCACTTCCTGTTTGGACCACCAGTATGGAGGAGTCACTCAGTCCAGTTCTTGTATACAGTGAATGTTGTATATTTATAAAAGAGTATAATTCTCCAGAAATCTATTCATATACATTTTAGTAACATCTACAAAGCTGAAAATATGGGCTAACAAATGCTCTGGGAAATAAATCAGGGATCACAGTATGGAGCTTTGTTGAACTCCAAATGTATTTTTTTTTCTACTCTGATTTTAAATGATCTAAATATACAACATAATATCTCTACTCCAACAATCTTGACTCAGTTACAAATATTAACACTTATATTTAACTTATTTTGAAATTAAACACTTAAATAAAAATAAAGAAATAATCAAAAACACAGCTTTTGTGACCAAACATTGAAGAAATTGATAAAAACACTGAAGTAGGAGATGACAAAATGTTGTTTACAAATGCGAGATCTAGTTTGAATCTTTGTGAGAACAACCTATAAACAGTTTGCATCTGATATGAGGTCGACACATGTAAGAGTTTCTCTAAAATGATATAGTAAACCTGTCGATTTATTAGAAGTCAGACATTGTTTCTTTTAATTTATTCACCAAAGTGATGTTTCTCCAAGGAGATTCTTTTCTATTAAGAACAAGAAAAAGAATGTTTAAACCTAAATGAAGTCCCGTTTCAGTCAGAAATGTTCACATCACTGATGCTTCGTTTTTACCGCAAGATAAGAGAAGAAATCGGCTGAATTAAATACATTTGGAACAAGTAAAAAGAGCCGTGCTCGTTTGTGTTTGTGAAAGCCTGAGCCGAGGTTGCGTTGACATATAGATCCATAATGCTCCCATTTTTTAAAGTGGTCCCCTCAAAGCATCACACCTTCCAACCAGCGGCAGATTAGAGCTGTGAGATTAGTGAGACACCCAATTTTCTTCAATATAGAAAATTGTTTTGTACAAAGTAGAATTGACGTCAATCCAGCTATCTACTTAGAGAAAATCACATGTAATTTCTACAAAGGTAAAAGCTGTGACCTGGAGCCAAACAGCTAAGAGTGTTTTAATAGCAATTTCAGGATTGCGGGAAAATACAGACCTCACATCAAGTACAGAAGTACGGCTGAGTTTTCAAGGGAATAGTTTTCTTCTACAGACAGGTTTATCATCAAGTTTGAATATATTTCTCGTTCTACAGGTCTCAGTCATCCAATTGTTGAACTGTTGAAGCCACAAGACAAGACTACGCGACTGTTTCAAAAACAGTGAGGGGGGAAAACAAGACAATGACAACAGAAACCATTAATCTTTGGCGCCCCCTCAGTATTTAGGATACAGTTCTATCTTTATAAGCTGGCAAGCCTGGCCTACGTCTGTCACAGCTAAGCTGATGCATTAACATAAACCCAAACTGCAGAAAGTCGCAGGAATAACAGAAGAAAACACAACTCAGACCAGCTCTTTGGTTCATGTCTCCAGCTGGAGATGGACAGTTAGGTTTGTTGCAGGTTCCAGAAGGATTTCAGGCTAAAATACGTATTTAAACCAAATGCCACAGAGGTACAAAGAAGGTTCATGACATTGTGATAAGGAGACCAAACTCTATTTTTTGATCACGCTGTCTGAAATGTCACTTTCCCTGTTGTTTTTCACCAAGAGCTGCTGCTGCTCACTTCAGAGATTTATTGGAAATATAAACATGCCAGAAATGTGTCCTTATGATCAACCACAATTCAGCTTCACCCAACAGTACATTTGTGGGCATTTATGAATATTTTACAAGTGGCAAGATTGAGGTTTGTGAAAATTATATTATCTGTCATTTGCTTTCACTGCTGAGCAACAGAACAGCCTGACGTCTCAGTCACACTGCAAAAACAGGCACCCTAGAAAAAAAATCTTACTTTTACCAAGATTTCTTATTTTAAGAAACAAACAAACCTTGGAGGTTTGGCAGGTTGGGGTCTCCACTGAGGCAATCATGGGCAGGCGGCCCTGAGTGGTCGGACTGCCTCGGGCCCGTCAGTGCCCGGCCACAGCTCTCGCAGGGTGGCGCTTGGGGGCGGGGGCCTGTGTATTCAAACATAATCAATATAAATAGAGTTCAGCCTCAAATACAGTACAAAAGGGGTTTATTCAAATATACACCATGTCTGTCAGAAGATTCATAACCCCCTGTTGTAACAGTAAAGTGTGATCCAACCCAAAAGGCCTTCAGCTCGTGTCTGCTCAGCAGTTGGACAGGACCAGTTTAAAAAAAAAAAAGCGTGTTCAAGAACCAGCATTTAGTGCGTTCTTGGACACACAACATGACTGGTGTGTCTGTACCATTCGAAAATCTACACTGTACTTCTTGGAAATTAAAGACATTTTTAGCTATTTTTATTTATCAAGGAAATATGTTGAGAATGATATCTTTGTGTAAATAATCTGGAGGGAAAAGTGCTAGATTTTTGGGGAAAAAAACTTGTGAACCTTTTTGTTAGAGATTTTATGATTCTTATTCTGTTTTCTTACTAATGGTGACCCCTCTGTGGAATGGCAGTTCTGAGTGTATCTTAAGAGGTTGTGACCTTTCCACACCAGGGGCAGGACAAACAGGGGAACCTCAAAGTCTTACATTCCAGAGTTATCTACTATCAAACCTCAAAGTCTTACATTCCAGAACTGCACACTATCAAACTTCAAAGTCTTGTCGTGTGACCCCTATCTCAGGAAGGGGCACGGGTTACCTCTCCTTTTCTCTTCTTATCTACAAACTGCTTCAGCCAGCCCCCTTTTTCTTCCCCTCCCTTAGTGGCTGAATCAGCATGTAACTAGCGTGTTCCCTTTCAATAAATAGCAGGGGGAGACCTGAGATCTGCAGAGTGCTTGGAGGAGCTTGTAACTGAGCAATCTCTGGCACTCTCCCTGCAGGTGAAAGCCATACTCAACTCTCTTGTGTTTCTTTGCAGATTTACTAATGTTTGGGTTGTGAACCTAACATTAATTGGGGGCTCGTCCGGGATCCAACATACCTGAAGCACCCCAGCAGGTGGGAAAGAACCAGGAGAAGTCCGCGGCCGTGGCATTGTATACCCTTTCCGGGCCTGGGTGTACTCTCCACCGGCTGGGGTCTGACGGTTGACGGACATCCCGAACACCGGGAGTGTGAGTATGTCTTGACTTAAAAAGCTGTGTGCTACTGTGTGAAATAAAATAGTCTTAAAAAGCTGTGTGCTAGACTTAAAAAGCTGTGTGCTACTGTGTGAAATAAAATAGAAAACCCTGAGAATTCTAGACCCTATCAGGTACACTGATTTACAGTTAAGTTCCGCGGGAGGGTAACCTCCTCTGTGTGAAGGACGGCGGAGTCCTCTGGTAACAGTGTATTAAAGAAAGCTGTGTGCTTAAAAAAGAAAAGAGAGACGTCTAAAAAGGAATGAGTGTGTGTGTGTGAGGGACTGTAAGTACCACTAGGTACTTACATTCCATACCAAAGCCAACAATAGTGAGCAATAAGTTTCTGTGGAAGGCTGTATCCAAGGAGACACCGCCCAAAAGGGTAGAAGCTTGTGTCTCACCACAGGAATAAATTCATTATTGCATTGTTGGAAAAGAAAAACTCAACGGTAGAACACGATAGGTGTTACCCCACGTTGAGTCCAAATTTAGTTCAAAATGGGTAAAAATCAAAGCAAAGAAAAAGAAAAGGTCCTCCGAGACCTGCCATGCAAAGACTGGAGAGTGATCCAACGAGAGGATCACACTGCAGTTGAACCCCTACCATACTGGGTTAAACAACATAAATTCAGCGGAAGGTTAAGTAGTACCGACAACTACAACTTAACATCAGAGAAAAATGTAACGGTGAAATGAAAGACATAAAACAGTTGCAAACTAAAATAGAAGAAGACTGTAATGGAAAAAATAAAGAAATGAACAAGAAAGGTTATCAACAAACGAGGGAATGGATGAAAGTTGCAAAGCAGAGAGAAGAGGGAGAAAAAAAAAAAAAGAGCGAGAGAAGAGAGAAGAGAGAAAGAGAAAAAGGAGGAAGAGAATGAGACAAAGAAGGCAGACGCATGTGGGAAACCAGTAATGTACCATAGGAAAGAGGATGATGAGTATGTCGGCCCATACCAAGATGCAGAGAGACTTTTGGTTGGCACGGCTTGACTAAGTTTTTACAGGCTTGTGAATAAAGAGTTGGAAAAGTGAAGAATCTGAAGAAGAAAATTAAAGAAAAAAAAATGGGGAACTAGACGAAGATGCAGAAGAAAATGGATAAAGCATAAGAAGCAGGAAGAGTTGACATGTGTCGGAGATTGATTGAAAGAGTCAGAGCAGCACAGAAAAGATATTCAGAACAGCAAAAGAGAGAGTACAGAAAAAAAAAAAAAAAGGCTGCATGAGAAGCAGAGGTTGTAAAACTCGTGTCTGCGCATTCCTGCTAGGAACGTGCAGACAGTGGGTGTGTCTACCGGACACGCGCGCATGCGATCACACACACAGATACATACACACACTCACTCACTAACTAAGGTTGATAATCAAACACACACACACACACACAGGAGTGACAACACACGCACCCACCTAGTGCAGAGGGAAGGGTGATGAGCAGATACAGATGCAGGGCGTGACATTCCAGAGCACATGCATACTACTGATAAGAGAAGAACAGCAGGAATAGTTTTGCCACAGTTTGGGGTGCATGAACTTAAACAAGAAAGAGGGAAAAGTAATCGAGGAATTGAAAGATTTTTGTAAAGGTAAAACGGGGGATGCGGTCCCGCCGTAATGACCCATCGTAGACTGACGTTTAGCAGGACGCGGTGAAACACTGTGAGGTTTCTGTAAACCTTGGGGAGTTTGGGTCCCGCCAAAAACAGATGGGGGTACAAGGGACGGCGATCCCTTTGGGGTGGGTTAGGTGAAACCTTGCCCTACAGAGGGAGAGTTGACACCTTTTAGATTTAGGATAAAAGATTAAAACTCCAGAAGTCCTACGTGAGACCTGGATTTTAATCCCAAAGCGCGCAACAGTAAAGGTTAAAGTAAAGTAGAATAAGGTCTGAAGAACAAGATTTAATCTACCCCCTAAATTTGAAAAGTTAAAATTAAATTTTTTAAATCAAAATTAGATAACAAAATTGGTTGGCAATTTTATACAATTTTAATTGGACAGTAAATTAATAGCTTTAATAAGATTGACTGAGTGTGTTGAGTGTGTGGAGTAAGAATGGAAGGAAAACCTGAACGAATGCAAAGAGTGTGGAGGCTGCAGCTCCATCCTCTTTCCTGAAGTGGTGTGAATGGTGTTGGAACAGCAGATGTTGAGTACAATGGAAAAAAAAAAAAACAAAACAGAAAAATGAAAAGAAAATGTAAGAATTAGTGGCAGAGAGTGAATAAATGTCAGACTGATGAGAAATGTGACGTTGGTTGGCAGGGTCTGAGTAAACTCTTACAGGTGGTGGAAATGCAAGAGTTGAAAAAGGTGAATTACTTGAGACAAAGGATTTTGGAGGAGAAGGGGGGAGCTGATAGTGGGTGAATTTATCTCCTGTTGCTCACAGCCCCCCACCATTTAGACTTGCAGAGGGGGTAATGATGGCTTCAGTGTTGTTGCAGGCCATGCGGCCTGTGATCCTGAAGATGGGGGAGAGGGCCATCAAGCCCTCCCCCACAGAAACAGACTGTTGTGTCGCCAAACACATCTGCATTTACAGCCATTTACAGCCCTACTGCAATCCTCTGCAAACACACCACAAACAAGCTCACAGATCACATCCCCTACAGGGACAAAATGAGGGGTCCAGAGCAGGTCATAAACAACAATGCATTCCTCAAAAGGATATAAAGTTAAATTGGTTAAATAAGGGTCATTCAGTCATGGTTGAATAGAACAGTGGGTCAACCACTATTTGATGTACGTCAGAAATATTTTACTTTTTTCTACAGGGGTTGTAAATGGTGTGCTGAGTCAAACGGTGCAGGGCTCCATTAACAAATAGCAGAGCCCCTTAGATTCCTTGGAAAACAGACAATCACCTTATACTCTGTAAACAACAGGTCTCACTATTTTGATCACAAAGACTAAAAGTCATGTGACACCCACTTATCATTCTCACTGTACATTCCATTTTGTTTTACATGGCATTAGCATCATTCATTTTATCTTCTCTACGACAAACCAGATTGATGAAAAAACTTACAGCACCACACATTTAATACACACTAAAACACTCAAAACAGGAAGGCGAATGTTCACATATGGCTGTTGTTGGCGGAAACAGGATGGTTCATTGAGTGCAGCAGCGGAGGTGGTTATATGTAAGGATGGATAGTTTGTCACAGTGAACATGGAGGTCATGACTCAGGCGCCCTCAGAGGCTGCTGAGGTGCTGGCCTTATGTTTGGCTTTGGAGGATGTAGCCCGTCAAGAGGTGATGGTTGAATTATTCACTCACTACATGCATGTAACGTTGTTATTTGGGAACTGGCAGAATGGTGCAGAAATGGGTTTGTCATAGTAAAAGGACAAACAAACGGTCATAAAGATAAAGATCAAAGACAGTCATGGGCTCTGGAGGGGCCCTTGTGAATGGCCAGTTCTTCTGATAAGTATGTTTTATGAGGCAGCTCTGGAACGAGCCTTTGTTTTGTCTCATGTGGGCACCCAAACTATAAATGGTTCATTGTTGTTGATCTGGCAAACGCATTTTTCTGTCTCCCTTTGGCACCTGAAAGCAGGAAATATTTTGCTTTTTATTATACAGGTAGCAGGTTGCAGTACCAAAGACTACCATAAGGGTTTAAGTGTAGTCCAGGCATTTTCAATCAGGCTTTAAAGACAATATTAGAAACTGTGATTTTTCCTGAATACTGTATGTTGGTGCAGTACGTTGTTGATCTGCTTTTGGCAGCACCTACAGCAGAGACCTGTTTACAGGCCTCGTCCATACTTCTGAGAAGATTATGGATCTGCGGCTTCAAAATGTCCATGAAAAAGCTGCAGTGCTGCAGAAAGTCTGTCACTTTCCTAGGACGCACTGTTTCTGCTCAAGGTTTTGCAATGTCAGCGGAACACAGATCTTCCATTTTTAAACATCCCAAACCTCAGACAGTCAGAAAGGTGTTCTTGTGTTGCAGTGCTCCTTTACATTCACTGGGAACCAGACAGTCACTCTGCATACAACATGCAGCAAGATTAGCAACACTAATTAAAGAAAACAATCACCCATACATGAACAACGGTCATGGGAAAACAACGGTGCTAAATTAAAGGATGGCATATTTATGTGACCACTGAATAAACCAATCCTACCAAAGAACTTATACCACTGGGCAGCAATATTGAGTCATGGGAAAACCCATGTCTCAACAGGGGGGATGGCAGGAATGGTTAACCAAATCTATACAACGTATAGATTTAACAATTACGCAAAAAATTTTTGTCGAGCATGTCTTATATGTGCTAAACATAACGCCCAAGGAAATTTAAGACCACGAAGAGGTCAGTTTCCTGCCTCACAATATCCATTCCAACATATACATATGGATTTCATCGAACTAAGCCAAAGTGAAGGAAAAAAGTTTTGCTTAGTAATAATAGATGCATTTTCCAAATGGGTAGAAATATTTCCTACGAAGCATCCAGATGCTCTAACAGTAGCTAAAGCTCTATGCAAAGACATTATTCCACGGTATGGAATACCAGAAAGAATATACAGTGATAATGGAACATCCCCTATGTCTCCACAGGAGGGACCCCTAGTGGAACCAGGGGACTGGATCTTGATAAAATCAATTAAGAAGAAACATTGGCATTCTCCTAAGTGGGAAGGACCCTATCAGGTCTTACTCACCACAGGAACAGCAGTAAAAATAGCTGAGCGCACAACGTGGATCCATCTAACTCACTGCAAAAGAGTGATAAAGAACGAGTAAAACTAGATAGCTGCTCCCCGTGTAGGATAGGAATCCTTCATCAGGCACTAACAAGGAAAGGCCAGCTACAAAGGGACTGGTGACAATAGGTTACCTTTGTCTCAACCCTGGTGAAGATTGTCAACCCCTTGTGTAAGTGTGTAGGAAAGGTTCACTAAAAATAGACATGAATTTCCTCGTTCTTCTCGTAACGTTGTCCGCACTGATTTCACAAACATTTGCCTGGGGAGTGGGACCTAGTGCAACGTGGAAGTCCAATTCCCTCTTACAGCATGGAAAAAATTAAGAATCCCTGTAATGAATCTGAAAAGGGGTTAACAACTTATGAGCTATATTACTGTTACCAGACTAATTCTACGCAAAGCACTATTATTTTTGACAAAAATATAGGAGGATATCCAATCAAAGCATGGAGGGACTACAACTGGTACCTGGACACGACCAGCATACGCAATGAGGGCTACTATTGGGGAAATGTTGCGGCCACTACCGGAACCTGGACAAAGGGCTCTTATGGGTATGGCAGTAGAGCCCGGCCATGGACAGGTCGCTTTACCATGGAGTATGCTGATGGAAAAGTCCTAGTGAGTATAAATACCACTGCCAGTCCCTTGTCTGCACCACCTTCTGTTGTTTCAGGAACCCACTATCAGGATGCAAAATGTCACGGGCTCCGCCTCTGTGTATGGCGGCCCCACGATGGGGACGAGTGTGTGCCGTTCTTCCTCTGTCCAAATATTACAGCGGCCACCGACCTCCCCGACATAACGGCCGGTCCAAAATCCACATCAGCACATCCTAGACAAGTGCTGGTTCACTACAATGTGCAGCGTCTGGGAAATATGACAGCTGATGGGTTCTCTGCTATACACGAACAACTGTCTGCAACCTCACTGATGGCTTTTCAGAACCGCATAGCCGTGGACATGCTGTTGGCTGAAAAAGGAGGAGTCTGCGCCATGTTTGGAGAACAGTGTTGCACCTTCATACCCAACAACACTGACTAAGGCCCTGGAGGGCCTCCGCTCTCTCAACAACAAAATGAAGGACCACTCTGGGGTGGACACCTCCTTCTGGAGCGGCTTCGGAGACATGTTTGGCCAATATCAGGCACTGGTTGTCTCTGCACTAATGTCTATTGCCCTGTTTGCAGCCTTGCTTACCATCTGTGGATGTTGCTGTATACCTTGCATCCGGGCACTGGTGCTGCGGGTCATTAACAAGGCTCTGGCACCGGTCCAAACGGATGTCACCGAGATGTACGCACTGATCCACCAACGCTCCGACGCGGAAGACGACGAAGACGACGAGGCCTCTCCTTTAGACCTTTTTCCGTCCACAGCAGAAATCTAACTCCTCTGAGTGTACCTGTTTCTCTTAATGCTACTATGAGACTGTCATTAAAAATCCTCAGTGAAGATATACCAGTTGATGCACGCTTAGAAAACAGCATAAACAGGAGGGAAATGTTAGAGATTTTATGATTCTTATTCTGTTTTCTTACTAATGGTGACCCCTCTGTGGAGTGGCAGTTCTGAGTGTATCTTAAGAGGTTGTGACCTTTCCACACCAGGGGCAGGACAAACAGGGGAACCTCAAAGTCTTACATTCCAGAACTGCACACTATCAAACTTCAAAGTCTTGTCGTGTGACCCCTATCTCAGGAAGGGGCACGGGTTACCTCTCCTTTTCTCTTCTTATCTACAAACTGCTTCAGCCAGCCCCCTTTTTCTTCCCCTCCCTTAGTGTCTGAATCAGCATGTAACTAGGGTGTTCCCTTTCAATAAATAGCAGGGAGAGACGGAGTTCTGCAGAGTGTTTGGAGGAGCTTGTAACTGAGCGATCTCTGGCACTCTCCCTGCAGGTGAAAGCCATACTCAACTCTCTTGTGTTTCTTTGCAGATTTACTAATGTTTGGGTTGTGAACCTAACAATTTTCTTTTCCAATAATAACTAAATGAGAAAAAACTTTATATGTTTTTATTTCATTTTGAAGATTGAAAATATTAATCTTAAAAAAATGCATCAAGGATCAGAATCACACAAGACTTTCAACTTATCTGCCAAATTCTCGTTTCTTGCCTCCAGACTGAATTCATACAAACCAGATCATAACCCACAACAATGTGACGATAGTTTCCGAAACGTCTCAAAAGTTTATTGCGAGCTTTGGAGGTTTTTCTGAAACTTTTGGGGTTTTTAATAAGTTCCAAAGCATCACAATAAATGTTTCACAAGCTAGTCACAGAGCTGTCCTGGGTGTCGAAAACCTCATTTGGAATTCAGAACATCACAGAAATTTGGAAAAACAAATATTGTAAATTGAGATTCAGTACTTTTTTTTGCAAATTTGTCTCTGAGAGCAATAACTGTGGATCCGTCAGTGATTCCGTTTTTTTCCTGTATTTAATTCCTTAGAATGTGATTGCATTTTTGAATATTTGCCTGTGTGTAGTTCAGTTTGCTTTGTTCTGCCCTCTGTGTTGAAGTAATTGCTCACACCTGCTTTTTGTTTGTCTCATCGCAGCTGTTCCTGGTCTCTCATCAGATTCTCTGGGTTTCTGGCTTCAGCTCTAATTTTGGTCCTGCGGTGTGTCACACATCGGGCCAAGTCCTTTATTTTTCTGCTGTCTGCTCTCCAGCTTTTCATGACTCTGGTCTGCAGTCGTGTCGCTTTTGCAAACGTTTGTGTCTTTGGACAGCTCTTTAAAACATGCTTCACTCTAATTTCCTTTGAGAGCGAAAAGATTCTTCCTCTTGTGGCTCATTTGATTCATTCTCAGTGTTCAGCAGTTGGAACACTGCTCTGAGAAAAAAAAAAAAAAACTTAATATACATTTGACAGTGAAACTGGATTTAACACAAAAATAACATAAACCTGAGCATTTTTACATGACATCTTTAGTTTGTTGTGTTGCATGCTTGTTTTCCATCACCCATGTTTTTCCTCATTATTTTCCAACCAAAGCAACTCACATGTTGTTGGAAGAATGTCTTAAGTGTGTGACGAGCATTCCAATGTCTCTGATCTGTTCATTAATGCCAACAAACAAAACAAGTTTCAAACAATACCAGTCAAAATGTGAAGCTCATTATTCCTGAGGTAGGTATTACCATTCTATAAGACTGTCAGAATATACTCCCATAAACGTTTCAAAAGGCTATTTCCAACCTCTCCACACTTTTTTTTTAATCAATCTTGTCAATTGTTTTGACGAGAATCGTGTGAGTTTTTAAGAAAAGACAAACCAGAACTTCAGTAAGGAAGAACTGTAAATGTGAACAAACGGCTTCAGTCGATAACAGCCTCAACGGAGGAAACATGAGTTTTACAGCATCATTACAAAGAAATACAGTTTGAAGCCATGTTAACATGTAGACTGTGGTCAAATGTTTTAAACGGCTCTTATTTTATAGCCAGTCTATTGTGTATTTTAGAAATATACTGTAAAATACTCCACGTGCAGTGGGGGAAATACATACGGATGATCCATTTTGATTTTGCATGTTTGTCTGTCATCCTCATTTTATCAGTAAGAGAGAAAAATAATCACAAAGAAAATCAAGAGAATGACTTTAAATAATGTATATACCTTTATTTTACATTTTAATTAGGTAAATGAGCATTTGATCCTTCTTGCTTGAAAGAATTAGTACTTTGTGGCAAAACTCCTTTCAGCAGCACAGAGGTCAGACGATACTTGTAGTTGATGAGCAGCTGTTTGCACATTTTAGGAGGAATTATGGCCCTCTATTATGTACAAATAACTAATAAATCAGTAAGATTTAGTGGCTGTTGACTAACAGCTCTCCATAGGTTTTTTGGGGGGCTGAGCTCCAGAGATTGGCTGGACCACTCCATGGCCTTGATATGCTTCTTCAGCCATTCCCCTACCAGGGGAGGTCTGGTTTGGAGCCTCAGACACACAGTATAGGTGGATTGATGCTCATGTTCTTGCATTTTGGCACAATTGCATCAACAGCTGTCCCCTTAACCTCCAACTTCTTGCTGATGGTTTTGTAGTCCATCCTGGTTTGTGCAGGTCTACAATCTTCTCCCTTAAATCCACTTAAAGCTTTTTAGTCTTTCCCATGTTGGAGAGGCTGATTAGAAGAGTCTAACTGGTCTGTGTGAACCACAACTCTAGAGGATCGAATCCTTTTTCCCTCAATAAAATGCAATAAATGTATATAAATTATTCAAAGCAGATTTCTCGATTTTCTTTGTGATTTTCTATCCCTCGCTGTTCAAATGACGCTACCTTGAGGGTGACAGACTCAGTTTCTTTTTAAGTAGGAAAATCTACAAAAATTTGCATATAAACAAATCCTTATTTTCTCCACTGTATCTCCCTTGCTAACCTCACAACACTGTTAGCAACGTACCTTCAAGTGGCTGCTTTCAATTAAGAGTCTATGTAAAAACACATAAATGCGTGTTTCGGGTTTCCGCTTTTGAAAGTCTTGGGAACACGCATTGCTACACAAGTTTTGAAGTCCGCTTTCGGGCTCTACGTATAAAACAGGCAGTTATTGAAAGCTAAACCAGTTGAACTTTGTCCAATCGGGGACTCGAAATTAGAAGTGACGTATGGGTAGCGTCTTTTTCATTCATGGAGGTGCCATCCGTTGTAAACATGATAACAAAGAAGAAAAGAATGATTATGGTTTGTGCTTTACCGGAATTTTAAGACACAGAGTCTTTCATATAATAGAATGGAGCTGTAAAAGTATAGCCGGGAGCATGACTCACCGGATTTTCACTGCTTCCACATTTCTTAAGCCTCTTCTTATTGTAGGTACATTTGCAAGAATTGGGCTAGCGACAGTCCAGTGTGAATACCATACGCCAACGGTGTGCTTTACGGTGTTTACGCACCGAACGCAACTCGTGCAGCGGAGGCAGCCAGTTCCAATGTAAAGTCAATGGTTTAGATTTGAATTGAGGTCCTGCGGCGAGCCAGAGTGAAAAAATCTAAACTCTGGGGAGGTCACCACGTCTGCAGGACAAACCGCTGGCACCACAAGCACAGGTTCATTGTAAGGAGTTGCTTGCTATTTGATCACTGAATTTTACTTTTTTTTTGTTTTGTGGGTAGAAGGTTCGTGTATTTGTTGATTTATTTTTGATAGCCCACGATCCACATGGAGACGTGATCCCCGATGTTTTTGAAGAGCAAAAAGAAAAAAAAAGCTTAAAGCTTGTCATATTTTCGCTCTCAACAGTCTTTTCTTTAAAGGACCTGTACCATGCTATTCTAAGCCTTTCAGAATAAACTATATTCATACATATGATTATATATTACCTTTGGCACACGAAAGAAACAATTATTTATGAAATATTCGTTATTTTTTGGAGCTGTACAGAACTGTACTGCTGCATACCTCTGATATTGCCCGCCATTTTTTTTATCTTTTGCTACGCTAATGTTAGCTTAGGGGTTTGAGGATCTGTAAACTAGCGGGAGAGATTGTAAACAAAGGAATGCCGGGTTATCAACTCAAGGTTACTTCAGCACCGAAAGACCTCCTTAGAGACGAATTTCTAATGAGCTCTTGCTGAAAATATGATTTAAAAAACGACAGGCTTTTAAATTTTTGCCCAAAACAGCATAATCATAAAAGACCGCTGGGATCGATTTTACAATTGATAAAAATATAGTTGGAGTGGGACTTTAAATCTTCTTTTTTTAATCCAATTTACTTATAATTTGCCTCAGAAACTTTAACCCAAAAGGAGAGTTGAGTTGCCATGACAATAAGCAGCACAATACCCAATTTGAGGGCCACAGACACCATGGGAGAGAACTGCGGGAGAGGGCTCGCGCACTGATCCGCGCACAGCTGCAGCTCGTGCGGAGCATCCACAGTGTGCTGCTCCTTCAGTGCAAATGCTAATTCCTCTGTGCAAATACAGTGTGCAACAGCGTGTATTTTTAGCTTGCAGATAATCAGTCAATCAGAGATGCATTATGCAGTTCTACACTGCGGCATAGACGCGGCGCGGCGCGGCGCTCACAAACAGCCCGCTCTGCGCTCTGGAGAGGAGCGAGCCGGATCCCTGCGGGCCCACAGAAAGAAAAATCACGCACACACAAAGTTCGCGTTGCAGGCTGTCCTAGAGTGCCTTTTCTCCCCTCCTCTTTTTTCCTTTCACCGCAAGGCAAGAAAGATAGAAAACTCCCAGCAGCACTTCCTGCTCCCCTTTTTCTCCTCGTCTGACATCAGAGCAGCTTCTGCACAAATCCACGCAAGATGCTCACTGGTACGGCAAGCAAAAGTTTCATAAATAAATCGCTGGCGAGTTTGCTTGCCATACTTGGTGGGGGTCTGACACCAGCACCCGCATCACACAGCAGGCACCCTCACAGCCAGCCTCATGTGAGGTGCTGCGTCATCCTGTGCATCAACACTGGGACTGTTTTCTGTCTCATCCCCCTTTCCCCTCCAAAGTCCTCCTCGTCTCCTGCATCCTCATGCAGCACAGTGCATACCCAAATTAATATGAAAAGTGATTTGCAAAATACAGGTCATTCGGGGGGAAAAACACAAAGCAAGCTTGTTGATGGTGAGCAGAGGCAGAGCCCAGCTTGTGCATGTACAACACACTGCAATATGTCAGAAGTTCCATTCAAATTTAGATGCACTGGGCTAAAATGATTGGCTCTTTAATTAATTGCATTATCATCAGCAAACACAGTGATTTTCTCCCAGCCGTGAATGCTCCTGAGAGCAGACAGATATTATGTAGCCGAGGAGGCGACCGTCCACTCAGCCACTGCAGGTGGGGAGCAACAGGCGCAGGCCTGCCACATAGTCACAGTGCCCCCTACTGGCCCGCACCGCGTCAGCCAAAACTCACCAGAGAGCATTACCCCTGGCACTTCATCCAGCATCAAACAGCCAACGGCATAGGAAGGGGAGGGGAGCCATTTGTGCACAGAGCCATGGGACACTGAGAAAATGGCATCTCCTCAGAATATGAAAAGGATTTTCTGCCATGTGTTTGGCAGCCCGTGCAATGCTCATGCATACTCAATTCCAGGGATGCATTTGATAGCAAACAGCTTTACATGATAGTGAAATGGAAATATTTACTATTGAGATGGAAAATATTACCCTGCATTGGATTTGTAAGCTGTGAAAACACAAAGCACAGACATCTGATATGGGTAGATGTGTTGTACATGTGCTCTCTGACAGAACACACTACTCACGTCTTTTAAGCAGTCTTTACATAAACATCTTCCACACTCGAAGAGACGCAAATTATAGCATGACAAGTACAAAGTTCACCCTTAATGAGGATGTATGCTTCATTTTGTTTGTCTTTATGGCAGCAAAAGTCCTGAAAATAACAGTAATTCTTTGAAGATTGTATCTGTAAGAATAAATTTTAAAAAAACAAAGATATGATCCTCACTACTTATAAAAACAAAAGCACATCGGACAAGCAGTCAGAAGAGTGTTTGTGTTAAATAGAACCAAAAGGAACCAAAAGTGTTTTAAATGTGCACCAAATGTCTGAGAGAAAACAGTTTTTTGACTTATTTCAAAATAAGGTTTATCTCTGTTACAGAGGAGAAGGTTTACTCACACAGAAGGATGGGTTACGCACAGATATCCGGGTCCTGTCGGGGCAAAAAACATAATGCCTGAAGCTCAGTGACATAGAAAAAACGGACAAAGTGAGATGTGACATCACCCATAGAAAATGCCTTACCTCCGGCTCTTACGAAACCAAGCCAGATCCCTCACCGTTGCTTCCTGATACGCGCGTTGGCATTTTGAAACCAGTTGGCAGTGATTGGTTAGAGTCGGTCCGAGTCACGTTTTTAGAGCAGCTACTGTCGCCAATCATGAGTGAGTTCGTTGGAAGTTCGCACCCCTTCCACCGACAGAGGGCTCCGGACAAGCTGTCAATCAAACGTTCGAGGCGGGGCCAGTGGGCACCACCTGCTTTCACTGAGGCATCTGATTGGCCGGTGTGCAACTTGAATAACTTAAAGAAAAAATACGAAAAAAAATAGAATCAGTAAGAAAAAGTTAAGAAAAATGTATCAGAACAAGAATGGTTATTCTGACAAATAGAATGACTGAGTAGAAGCTGTCTATTTCTCAGTGGTCGTTAGCTCTCAGTCGCAGGCTCCACGTACAGCTCGGGCGTTCACTGATCGTACACTGCAGGATTGCAGGATTTGCACCGTTTTGACTTTGGCGGCGAGCCTCTATTATCAGTCTACTATCAATATCAATTTTCAAACAATTGGTGTGTCCTTGAATAAAAAACGACGTCATTGATTCGTCACTTCCAAATCTCTGAATGGTCTTGAGTTTTGCCTGCTTAAATTATCGACACGCCTTTAATGGTCGTGCGCTTTTTGTACGTAGAGCCAGAAAATGGTGGTAGAGACTTGGGTAGCTACACGTGAATGCCAAAGTTTTGACTGTAGAAGTCTGAAACGCGCGTTGACTTTTCATTGGATGTGCTTTTTGAACGCACGTTGCTGAGGGCGGTGGGAACGTAGCTTAAGGGTAAAGTAGGTGAGACTTGGCTGTTAAAGTGATAGAAATGAGGAAAGTGGACAACTAGAGCGTAGCTTGCGTGGGAGTCTGACAGGTGACCTTACGTATCACCTGTTCACTCTGTGCGCTCTCTACCCCCCCAGGGTTTATTGACAACGGCATTAAATGATCACATTTTGACAGTTTACCTGAGTTTAAACGCTGATGCTCCAAAAATGATGTCGTTTTTCCTTCTTGGTTGAGACAACCTGGCAGGTTTGCTACTTTAGCCTGTTTTTATGGAAATTAGTTAATTAATTAATTGCTTTTGCTTATCAACACCTTCGCTGCCACAGTAAAGAAATGGTGTCAAATGCTCCTTTTGCTTTCTGTTTTATACTGTTCCAGTGCCAACATGTTAAAATCACTAATTAAACGGGGTGAGGAAAGTCTCCAAAAATGGTTCTCAATTAAGAGAAAGGAAAAAAATGGCCCAAAACTGAATAGAAGTCTGCAAATGATGTCAAATAAAACAACAACATGAAAAGGATTGTGGATATCGTGTGCAAAGCCAGCTACTACTGCTAGATTTGAGATTGTAAATGTCGTTCTGTTTGAAGTTTTACACCACAAAAGAAAAAAAAAAAAGCAAAACAGCTTTAGTGTTGAACATTTTTCAAATTGAAAACTTTTTTAGCTTTTAAATAAATATTGAACATGGTAATACTCTTTTTTTAGAACATTTTGTTCATTCGAGCTTTTAGTATTCGCTTTAGTAATCCTTTTGTAGTATTTTACTATATTTTTTTATTAAGATTATTTGTTTTGTATTTTAAATGTATGATATTTCTGTTTGTTGCACCTTCTATAGCATTATTTGTTTTTTGACCTGACATTTTTTACATTGTTTGCCATGAGCCTTGACTTTGAGCCGCAGCAGCGTTTCCACACTGTGGAGGATTTTTTAGCCGTCTGTATTTTATTGTTTTCCACACGCTGTCTTCTAAAACATCTCTATCTGTAAATGTTTCAAATTGAGGAAGGGAATTTTCCATTTTCCGTGGGGACGACCAGAGTGAGCTTTTACCCAGAAATTGTCTGACTCCCAGTTGGAAGTCGCTGTCATTGGAATCTCTGCTGGATTTGATGGTTGAAACCGAAACGACTGTGAGAAATGTTACCGATGAAATGACTGTCCTGCTCCCGGACCTTTGCGTTTGCATTGTCTGTCAAAGTGTGGCGGGACGTTAATTATGATTAAAGGTGATGTTTCCTCTTTGCCCTCCCCCTCCCAGGCGTTGTTTCCAATGCAGTGCCTGTCTGCATTAATCTTAGCCGACGCGGGAACGCCACGGACAGACTTGTTGTGCTAAAATGATGCAGTTTGTGGAGAAACAGCAGCAGTGGGGACATATGGCTGAACTGGGCAGAGCATATGGCCCCTGCATTCATGCTCCAGTTTATCTCTACAAACATGACAGACACGCAGGCCAACATCCCGCGGCAAGGAGCATGCTTCTTGGCTCTTTCAAACAAGTAAGCATGAAGCAGAGAACACTGTGGAGAAGGAAGGGGCCGGACTCATGGAATTTATCAAATGCTAACCTCAAGTTTTTGGATACGTGATAATAATTTCTGGAATATTGTTACAATTTTTGGTTTTTATATCGTCTTTTTATGTAATCGACTTGAGTGATCTCAACTTGGACTGGTAAAATATAAGACCTTACAAACCAGATCATGATAATTGTTAAAAAAAACAAGTAAAAGATGACATTTACTGGCCACTTTCTTAGGTACACGTGTCCCACTACTCGCTAACGCAAACTTCTGATCATCAAGACAATCAAACCGAACATCAGAACAAAGAAAGGTGAGTGAAGTGACTTCTGTGTACAGTACTATGGAAAAAGACTGTGAAAAAAATAGGATTTTCATAAACTTTTCTTCAGACAAACAGAATGCCTGAGTAATAGCTGTTTATTTCTCTATAGAAGTTTATGGGATTTCAGCTTCTTGGAACCAGCGGCCACTTCCTGTTTGGACCACGATGGGGGAGGAGTCACTCTGTCCAGTTCTCATACAGTCAGTGATTCTATCTGAAGAGCCAAACTCATTGAAATCATGTGTCACACAGTTGACCTTAACGATCGAACACATCCATAAATTTTGTGAGAGGCCGTACAGAGTATTTTCCATAGCACTCAAAGTGCTAAACGGCATACGCTAATATATATTGATTGAATACCTTTCTCTTTGTATGTGACCATGGTTTAAGCGGGATGATGCCCGCTGAAGTGTGCATTAACAGAAACTAACAGACTTCATAGAAGCAGTCGTCCGAGCGTCGGACGGCTCAGGCTTCCGTGTCATCCGGCATTGTCTGATAACGCACACTTTGTCAGGCATTATCCTTACTTACTACCTTCTTAGAAAAAGTACTTTACAGTCACACTCCCATTCCTCCATGCACACACATTCACACAGTGATGGCGGCTCCACTGGCGCCAACCTATAACCAGCAGCAGCAATGTGGGTTTCAGTGTCTTGTGCAAGTCTACTTCAGCACACGGTCGGACAGGGCGGTAATCAGAGGTCGACCGCTCTACCTCCACAGGTGCAGCTTCTCGGTAAGTCGGTGTAATTTTACTTCAACACTTTTTTCCAAGAGAACAGTTTAGTTGTAATATCAACACCGATGACATGCTGGAACTGCATCTTTTATATCACGGCTCCTATCAGTGTAAAAACAAAGACACTGCTTTTCTTTTTGAATGTTTCTTGGTCTGTTAAACTCCAGCCATGTGTTGTTGTTTTTAGGAAAGCAGCATAGACTCTTGTTTGATCTTCCTCGCCGCCACAGAAGGAGCGCCGATCTTCCTCAGTAATGTTCCATCCAGTCAGCAGGTAGACATGGAAGTCTTCTAAGTGGTCCTGCAGAGTGCGGGCCGAACAGAAGGTCTCCGCAGCGATCTGCAGTCATTTCCTTTACAACTCAGCAATTAGCTTCACCCAGTGACAAAACAACCATTTTCTCCATGCAATCCAAGAGACAGGGATTTTGGGTTTGCTAAAAAACGTCCACACAAGCCCCCCATGGGGTTACACGAGATAATTGAGGTTTAATCTGCCTTGGTAACGATAACAAGCAGCAAAAACTATCAATAGTTTAGAAAAAATCCTTGTGGCTGTGAAGACCTCAGAGTGCTGCAGTGCATCATATCAAAGGCTGGGAAAAGGCATCTGCTCGCAGTGGTGTGACCAACTGAGAGGGAACAAAAGCACACAAGTTTACTCCGAGAGCGAGTCACAGTTCAGCCAGATTCAAGGCAGAAGCAGATGGTGCACTTAGGAGTCCAAGCGGCACGGAGAGACACAGATAAGCCAAAGCAGCAGCCCTCTTCGGCGCAGACTGTAATTATTCAGGGAGAGTCGGCTGAGCTGCATGCTGCTTGTCAGCATCGCCCGGCTTCACGCTCCTATACCTCCAAACATTGGCGCTGCCAGACAGCCGCGGCCTGCTCCTGTCAGCCGCAGAGGAGGCCGATCACGGCGGCGAGGATGGCTGCAGAAGGCGGCGGGGGGGTCCCTTGTAGGTCACAGCTGAAACAAAGAAAACTAAAATCAACATTAACTCCAGCCTTTATTTAATCCTCATGTGCGTTAAAATGCAGCTAAAAATATGGCAAAAATGTTTGAAATGAAATAAAAGTCAGTAAAGTAAACAGTGTTTGAGGGGAGTTATTCTTTTTTTCTGCATGTCATTGTGGCTGATGGGAAAAAAACACTTCATCACAGAAAACATAACCTTTCCAATCAGGAGTTTAAAACCGTCAGAAGAGATGAATTAATTAGGAAGCGCTAACGAACTTCATCCAAGGGAACACCGTGACAGAAAAGGTCCCACTTTCTATGAATTGACTCAACAAAAATATATGGCGGTGCATTCATTGCATCTCAGAATAAAAATAAGAATGCCTTTTAGTTATTAGTAGTATTTAAAAGCAAAGATTTTCAATAAACTTAAGGAACTTAAAGAACTTCCCAATAAGTATGATGTCTTTGCAAAATATTATGACTCATTTCACATTTTAACCAAACTTATGAAAACAAAATGGATTCTGTTCCAGTGTTATCTTTTCTATGGTTATGCCGTTTTTAGCCCAAAAAAAACGTTTCTTGAACATAATTTCTGCAGAGCGGCAGGTGTTCATTAGAAACTGACCTCTGAGTTGTAGGCGGTACAATTGGCGCAGGGTTAGCCTGTCCCCGTTGGCCATCATCCCTTTGGTTTACATGCTCTCCCACTAGTTTACAGCTCCTGACCACCTCAAGCTAGCATTCGCGGTACAGCAAAAATGGCGAGCAATGTTTGTTCCGTTTTGATCCAGATTCCAGCTCAGATGAGGAAAATAAAGATGTTCATGGATCTAGTCGTCTACAGAAGAATGCATCAGAACGGAGCGCAGCAGGGAGCTCATGGCCACAACAAACACAACAAAACAAATAAATTATTATTCAAACGGCATTTTTCCGCCTGCTCCTGATTCACAACGATTTGAATAAAGAAATATTGCATTTTCCAGAGTATAAGTCGCAAAGTTTTTAAACAGTTTGGCCAGAGGTGTGACTCATACTGAGGAGCGACTTAGTTGAGATTTTTTTTTAAACACAGATAACAATCTCATATATTTGTTATTTTCTCACTAACAACCAAAGTAGAACTGAAGAAGAACAGCTGAAGATGTTCAGACGCAGCTCCTGCAGAAGGCTTTAGAAAGTAAACAAAATAAAGAATGATGTCATAAACCCAGACATGGAGATGTGTTTACAAATGCTTTAGTAGAGTTCTTCAGAATAAATAAATGTATGAATATATTGCTGGGCAAAATATTGAACATTAAATTTCACACATTTTAAAAGAGGCAGCAGAGGCAAATTTCGACTTTTACTCTTAAATTTAGGGTACTTAAAAATGCCATTTTGAGCTTCATTTTCCTTAAATATGCCCTAAATCCTCAGAAAAATGCCACAAGAACATGTTAAAAACATCATTTCAATTGGATCAGGTCTTTAAAGAGAAATCTGCTGCAACTTCCTGTGTGCAGTGAACGTAGCTCACTTCCTGACCCATTTCCCTCGTAATGAGCTAAGGGATGAGTCTGGCAGGTGCAGGTTCAACCCCGCCTGGGCCTCAAGGACAGCGGCTTCAAGGAAGACATCGGAACTCTGACGTAAGCACAAGTGCACGCAGATTTCCGGCGCACAGCCGCCTCAAAGGGACGGGATGAGGCGGGTGTTAAAAGCTACCGTCCAGCTGAGTTCATGAGCCCCGATTTAAAATTCTTAAATCAGATGGTTAATTCAAACTCTCCACATGAATACTGATGGTGGCCAAAACAATAACCGGCGCCAGTGGAACTCCTCCTTGTAGAATAAATTGCCAGCTTCAAAGAGAATCTATTAGAAGATGAATTGGTAAAGATTTTAGGACACGATTCTTTTAAAAGCCATTTACTTTCTGGAGTCAGAGAGAATGCTCTTGGGTCCGAGGAATCCAGTCCAATCGACTGCGGCTTCACCGAACTGCTGTGAGCGTGATCAGCACTCCTTAACTATTCTAAACAGACATCAGTTGCTGTGCCAGCTTCATCCCACAGGAGCTTGTTAGCTCCCTTTTAATGGCGGTTCAGCCACTTTCCCGGGTTCCTGTGCTCCGGCTTCAAGCTGTCAGACTCTGAATGTAAAGCCATAACGTGTTCATCACAGCTTTCATCCCACAGAAGAATTTCAGCGGAATTATCATGGATTTTAGTCAAAAGGAAATTGGGCACAGCTGGGAATACCAGAACACAAAAATGGAAAAGTCATTAAGTTGAGGAAAAGTTCAGAGTGAAATCATCATCAGACAGCAAACGTAAACAGTTTTTATCCCGATTTGATCAGTTCACAAATGCAACCGCCACCGCGCGATGGGGGGAGAATCTTCAAGATTTTATGCCGCCACCCGATTTTTATAAAAAATCGTTGGTGTGGTCATGAATGCAGACGGCAGCGGTCAGGTATGCGGACTGACTTTGTATTTACACCCCCAGGCTACCGGTGGATCTTGATATGGATGGCCGGCGTCCGCAGACATTTACACATCGTCCATTCAGAGCTGCCGGCCAGCTGTCTCCCAATGGCGTTTTCCCTGCTTGTCACTGGACTGCCACCGCGCGACTTTGAAATGTCCTCGGGCGGCCACTGACCGATGTCAACTTTTAGAGAAAAATTATCCGGTCGCCGTAAAACTTTAACTTTTTCCTAAAACCTCGGCAGCCACTGCGCAACGTGTAAAAACGTGACTGCCGCCTCCCAATTACAAATGCCGGCCGCCGGCCACCTGGTGGATTTGCTGAAAAACTGGCATTCAGGTCTCCTAGCTGTGGCATTTTGGGACACGAGCATGACCTGTTTAACCCTGTAACACCGGAGATGTCGGTAGATGGCGACACCTAAATAACACTGGCTCTTTGACAGACTGTAACTCTTTAAAATTTTGCACATAATTCGGATGCAGAGAAAAGCAGCTTTTCAGCGACATGCTTCTCCATTCCGTAACCACTTCACTGCTGTGCTGCTTTTCTTCATGAACCTTCATTAACGTCAACAGTTGAAGCGTTAAGGTATTTGAAAGATTGCGGACTGGAGCTAAAGCTCTGGTGTTAAAGGGTTAAGAAGAGGGTCATTGAGGGTCACCCATGTAAACAGTCCATATGAGCGCACACACCTGCAAATGCAATGAGAAAGATTTCAGAAAGAGTGAGACGAAAATGAAAGTTTGACCCACAAACTCCAACAAGGAATATAACACGACGCAACTTAACTGTTAGATAAGAGTTAAAAACACAAATGTTAATCATGTCATAAGCAGTTGTGATTAAAGGAACCAGAGATGATTGTACTGAGCCCGGATTAGGCCACTAAAGTTCAAAAACATCCCAAACAATTCAAGTCATTCTTTCCAGACGAAGCTGACAGAATCTAGTTAACAGTTTGATATGAAACAAAATGAATTTTTTAGCTAAAAAAACAAAGTAAGGATATCCAAGAATGATCGACAACAGTAGCGCTGACCGGCCTGTAGGAGGCTGAAGAAATCTGTGTCACATTAAAATGAGTTCTACAGGGAACCCAGTGGAGAAAAACGGTTTAAAACGGTCAAAGGGTGAAAATTCAATAGAGCAAAGATTCCTTAAAAACTCATTAAAGTGTATTTTTCAAAGAATGTCATCTGATCGGTCCTGGGAGAAAACTCCAACACTGAGACATCTCAATTCAGGCTCAGCTTGTCCTGCAGAGCAATGGGATTATTAAGAACCGGTTTTGGCTCGTCAAAACTCAGTAGCTGTGGCAGGTGGCCAGGTGGGCCACTGCATGTTTCCATGGAAACATGGTGTGGTCAGCCAGGATTTGAACCACATTGAGCTGCTCTGGAATGAACCAGACACAAGTAAGGAAAAAAAAAAACAAAAGCAAGAAAGAAATGCCAAACATTCACAGGGAATTTGTGCAGGAAAAAGCAAAAAGAACTTTCTGAAGAAAATGTCATTTCTATTGAACCAAGCCTGATGAAAAGGAGACTTTTTAATGCTGCTTTGGTACGGTGGAGGCACGCTGCAAGGCGGTTACTGAGGAGGAGACGGCTAAGAAGATACGCTGATAAGTGTTTGTGACGTATAGATTGTTGGGAAAACAGTGAGAGAAGAAACGTGTACCACCTTAAAAGTTGTTTTAATGAGCCTACATTCATCCGACCACATTTTCATGAGTCACCGTTGCTCCGCGTTTGTCTCTGGCTTTCCGTTTACATGCCATAATGCCCGGCTACGATGGCAGTTTGGTGCAGTTGTTCCACTCCGAGCACACAGCCCATTCAGACGGAGGAAACTCAGAGCAAACTGAAGCTCGGTCCGACTGGAAACAAACTGAGACCGCCTCCCATTTCACCTCCAACAAACCCTGATAAGCAGATGCCCTCATTTTAGTTGAGGTTTCTTTAAATTTGCTTTTTTATTTCATAATACAACTGTTTTTAAAGGTCTTTTTTCTGTTTCTGTCTTCTTTTCAAGGATAAACGGTGGTCACCTCAAGGAGAGATGCATCCCGTTTTCTTTTAATATTTATTCTGTTAAATCTGTCCTACAAATTCTCAGCTTTTGTTGCAGATTTTACCAAAAAAAAAAAAACCGTGGGAGTGTGTTTCTTTTTAAAAGTTAAGTTACATAAAGAAAAACCTTGTTAAAAATGAACGCATCTGATGTTTTTTAGAAGCTAAATGATTTTAGAAGCTCCTGAACTGACGTGAAAGTGTTTGTGTGCGTCTCTGATAATTGCACAGAGCTGCAGCTGAATGAGGACAAGGATCACAGAGAGGCTGCACTTCAAATGCATTTTTCATCAGAATTTCATCTAAACTGATCAAATGAACTTCACTGCGATGCTGCAGGAAGTCTGCATGAAGGAAATGAACACTGTCCTCTGTACCCCCTCTGTGATTTCCACCTCTGATAATGCATTGAACTCCCGTTTTTCTCAGTTTATCAAAGTGTGACCGTTACACAAGCCCAGGCTGAGGGAGAAGCTGAGTGATGACACGCTACCATAGAAATTTCATCATCTAACCCAGGCAGAGACGCCGCGCATATTAAGCTCACTGACACGTAAAATAAACAAGACATTTCTGGCTGTTTGGAACCAGTCGGACACACTAGGGCCTTGGTTTGAGTCTCTGCTTTTTTGCTTTCCTTAGAAACCATCATCTAAAACTGCAGCAGAAAACTCCTAAAAGGTACGTTTACGCTGTAATTAAGTGTCATTACTACTCAGAGGAAGACTATGCTAATCCTCTCAGGTGCTACACAAAAGCTTTTAAATTGAAGGACCTCAGTTTTGGAGCGAAAGTGCTTTCTTTTATAAATTGCATGCACAGAAACACGCTGCTTTAAAAAAAAAAAAAAAAAAAGTCAACATAATTTATGCATCAGTTTAAGGAGTCAGTGGTTTTAGACACAATCACTGCAGCGACGACTCCTGTGGATTTCACTAAACAAACTAGCAAAGTATAAAACGAGAAGCTCTTCTTAACAAGTATCTTTCCTGACTGAGAACATAATCATGATTAATAGTATTTGCACATAGCGATTTATGATTAATGCAACTCTGGCAAACTCAATGCATTCTGTACAGTCGGCATGGCACAGAAGAGAGTGACTGACGAGGTCTACAGCCAGTCAGGACGCAGAACAGCGTCTGCAAGTGGATGCATCAGAACGGTAGCAGAGAAGGGAGACTTTGGCCTGCCCTGGCAGTTGCTGCAGCATAAACCTGAGCGTTTTCATCTGCTCCTGATCCAACACGATTGGAATGAAGACATCAATTATTTTATACATATCCTCCTACATTAGGACATAAATGCTTTAAAAACATGTTTAAAAACTCCAAAAACATGATTTTCAAATGTCAGGCTTTTACATTGCTATTCAGAACAGAAAAGGAGAATAACGACACGACAAAAACAATTTCTTATATTTTGAATAATCAGTGTTTTCATAAGAAAACATCTAAGTTAACTTTTGTCTTTAAAATGTGTTTTTAAAAAGCCCCCATGCGTCATAACTCACTGATCAGACTAGAATAGAAGTCCTATAAAAGTATATACCATTTACCCACAGAGGTAAACAGAGGTTAAGGCAGAATTAACCGTTGGCTGTGCCAGAATAGATTGATCCCGGATGCAGCCCCCACTTTGAAGTGCATTTAAACCAGATTTACAACAGGACAGAAGCTGGTGCTTTGACTTTGATTTTTGAGTCAGATTTATCTATCTGAAGCCACTTCTATGAAGGGAGTGGAATCAACTAAAAAGAAACTAAACTTAAATAAAAAAGATACAATTTAAAATACAACAAAAGAATCAGCATTTGCTTGTTTTCCTTTTTAAAATTGTATGAAATTATTGCACCCAAACCTGCTGAAGTGATGAGAAGAATAAATACTAAACATCTCTTTTGCATTTCTTGATGGATGACAAATAGGTTGAAGTAAAAAATCAAAATAAGGTAAGAATTCCAGCTTGAAAGTGTTTTCATCGTGTTTCTGTGTTCAGCCATAATGGCTGCCTGTTGTTGTTGGTTTTATCTCCATGCTCGGCTCTAGACCTGGAGCTGCAGGAACCTGCGGGGAGTCGAGGTGACACAAACATGTTGATCACAGCTCGGCGAGCAGCGCTGAGGTCATCAAGAGCCTTTTTTTTCCCTTTTTCCTCAAGTGAGACTGGCCAACCGTTACCTCGGCAACGAGCCGCACTGATGAGCAAACAGGAGATCCCAGGACAATGTGGATGTGCGTCCGTCTGTCTGCCAGCACAATTTCTCCTCACACACGTGTAGCCCTGTGTGTGCGCGCTGCTGTAGATCCTTCTATAGACTCAACTCCAGAATTATGGGTCGTTTTGTGCCTTTTAATGCAAAATAGAAAATCAAAGTAAATTGTCCTCTTTCCGAGTGCATATTATCCTATGAGAACTATCAAGATAATTACAGATGGGAGCATAAAGGCTCAGCTGTGGAAGATTCTGACAGAAAGAGACCGTAATCGTACTTGACTAACTTACTGACACTGTGTTGCAGAGACAGAAAGATCAGTAATTATAGATGTTCAAGTGACTCCATACTCCAGCCGTGTTTGATCTCTTCCCGGATGAGATTGTCCATCATGTCTACACCATAATGCTCCTTTTTTAGCAAACTTCTAAAGATCTGCAGCTTTTTGCTCCACAGACTCTCAGAATGATTGTCTGCCACTAAAACCCAGCAAATTTGAAGGAGCCTTTTCCCCATTTTTGCATTTTTCATACTAAATAGCATAAAAATGTGTAAAATAATATGTTCTGAGTTTGGTAAAGTAACTTCAGAGTAATGGGTTACAAAAGTATTAGCGCACAGAACAACTAATTGAAAAACAGTCATCATGAAAGAGGCATGTTGTTCTTAAAATATTTTTAGGCTTTTTTGAATATTCAGTCCTGATTTAAAAGCAGATCTAATGTTAAGGTTGTTAACAACAGTTTGTGATCTGACCTTTTCATTCAACAGAGGAACCTGGATTCTGACTTATGCTACGGTCACAAATGCAACCGCCACCGTGCGATGAGGAGGCATCGGCAGAATCTTCAAGAGTTCATGCCGCCGCCTGATTTATTTGGAAAATCGTTGGCGTGTTCATCAATCAGTCAGCAGGAGAGGACGTCATCGGGTGACAGCTGGACGACCACACTTTTGTAAAATGTTGTTTAAAAACGCATATCATCATTAAAAGACCACTGGGGACACTTTAAAAATCGATCAAAAGATCCTGCTAGTCTCCGCTTGCTGTGCAGGTCTGGAGATGACTTCCTGAGCCCTCGGTGTGTGCCAGTTCTGCAGAGGAGTGATAGGACGGCTCATCCATTCGTTTTCTCTGGACACTGACAAAGATTGGCTTCTTAAATCACGCTCTCCATTCCGGCTGTAGCCTGAACTCTCTCCTCTCTGTGGTGCAGATGTTCCTCACAAATGTCTGGCTTCTGAAGTTCATCACACGCACAGATCTTTTTTTTTTTTTTTTTGCATGAATTACCGCATAGACCCCTTAGCCCAGGTTACTGTCACATCTGCATTTCTGGGTCTTCTTGACAACAGCTCAGAGATTTTCCTGCAGCTCAATCTGACTCAGGAACGTCCAGACCGCTGCGGGAGCAGGTCCCAAGTCCTGCTGGAAAATCAAATCAGCCTCCCCAAACAGCTCGTCAGCAGAGGGCAGCATGAAGGGATCTAGAACAATGACGCTGATGGCATGGGACCTCAAACCATCACTGAGTGGAGAGGCTTCACAGGATAGACTCCTCTTCGTCCAGACTCTGGAACATTTAATTTTACATAAAATGCACAAGTAAAAAAAAACTTTGAGCAATAGCTCAGATGAGGAAAACAAAGACGTTCATGGATCTATTTGTTTGCAAGTGGATGGATGGGACTGGAGCGAAGCAGGGAGCTTTCCCCAACTGCATTCTTTATCTGCTCCTGATTAAGAACAATTTGAATGATAAAAAAAACTCTGAAACACAGTTTTGTTCTTTATAGAAGTCCATCATGTAAAAAATGCCACAAGAACATGTTTAAAAACACCAAAAAGCTGATCTTCAGTGGCGTGGGTCTTGAATCTGCGGTTTTTCCAAATGCTTCCTTCCATTCAATCCTCTGTTTCTGTTTGGATGCAGCACTCTGAACAACCAGCCTGCTTAGCAATGACCTTCTGTGTCTTGTCCTCCTTATGAAGGGTGTAGACAGCGTTTGCCAAATCCACAGTCTGTCACATGATTGTGAAGCTTCTGACCTAAACATTTAAAGGAACTGGAAACCTTTTCAGGAGGTGATAAATATGTGACACCAGCAAAGAGTTTTTTCTACAATGTTCTAACTTTAAAATCTTCATAATTATGACTTCTTTAAGCCAAATTATTCAAATATTTTAATAGACGTGTAATATTCTCAGTAGCATGAGTTTGAATTGATTGACAAAACGCATTGAAACATTTTAATTCTGTAAACTGGAAGTTTAGGAACATTTGTTTCAAAAGAAAGAAAGGAGGAACAGAGAAGTTTTACCTGTGACGTCTGAAGGAGGTTTGAGCAGCTGATGTTCCCACAGATCTGTTTTACCTCCCAGTAAAACCTCGGAGCGAGCAGCAGAGAGAGTGCCGCGTCACGCCGCTCCTCCTGAAACCGATCCCTCTCACAGAAAACTCGGATGCTTCGCTCAGATTTCGGTTTTTATCTCAGCTCCATTCAAAGCTGCTTTCAAACTATCAATTAGACATACAGCATTAAGACAGTTATCACACAGCAGTAATTAGCCCCACAATGCTGGGTTTATCTCATCTGTGTCCGAGAATTTGGAAATGTGAGAATCCAGCGTGAACTCTAAGCTGTTCCTCATTGTTCATGCAGGCCTCACACACTTTCCTCCTGGAGATGATGACGGTCTGGATTCTGCAAACTCAGACATTAGCTTTTTTTTTTTTTTATTTGGTGCATGACACAGAGTAAAGGCATTTGAAGAGTAGACTACAAACAACATTTGGGGAGGGGTTTCTTTTGCTGTTGTTGAGTTGTTGGTGTACGCAGAACAGTAGCCACAAAATAAAGGGAGGGAATGCTACAGTACAAGCTTCACTATCACAACAGAACAAACGTTGTTTTCTCATGATGACGAGATGTTGTCCTGAGAAAATGCTCCAGAAAAAAAGCAGGGTATGCCGCCTTTTCAGCTTCTGTCTGTTTTGGTTCATCTGTGTGGCTCAAATCCAGTTCAGTCTCAGTTATTGCAGATGGTGAGTGCATCACAATACAAAACATCTGTACCTTCATGTGTTTTCTGTCTATCTTCATTTCAATAAATCAAATAAAATGAGTACAGAACATCTAAACATTTTCAGAATCCCTTCTGGGGTCGTTGGGTTGCTGGAGCCTATCCAGTGACTGTTGTGTGAAGGCAGGGTACACCATGAACAGGTCGAGGACCTGCTGCAGTACTACACTCACATGCACACATAACGAACACCAATTAGGAAGTGAAGTGTGTTTTTGAACTGTGGGTGGAAGCCCGGAGAAAACCCTCACGCATGAGGAGAACATGCAAACTCCACACAGAAAGGAGCCAGCCGGGATTCAAACCAGCGCCTTCTCACTGAGGGTTAACCACTGCGCCATCATGCAGCATGAGTACGAATACTTACTCAAATGTAGGGGCTGCACTGTGGTGCAGTGGTTACCGCTCTTGTCGCACAGCAAGAATGCTGCGGGTTCCAGCCCCAGCATGGGGTCCTGAAACAGAATCACCAGTGGGGGGCCTTTCTGTTTGGAGTTTGCATGTTCTCCTCATGCATGTGGGTTTGCTCCAGGGTCTCAGTCCACAAACAGGCTTCATAGGGTCATTGGGTTCGTATCCAGCATGTACCCCGTCTTCACCCAACAGGAACCAGGTTAGGTTCCGGCACCCCCGAAACGGACATAACGGGTTTAGAAAATGGACGGATAGTTACAGCTTCTGTGGGAAAACAGGATTCAGGTTAAAAGTAAATAAATTGACTAGATTCTGTTCCAATTCAGTTCATTTAACTGAACTTTTTGCTACTGTTTGTACTCAAAAATGCAACAAAAAATGTTTTCTTATGATGGCTTACCTTTTTTAAAAATTGTTTTTAATTGTTGATGCATTTTCTCCAATAACTTTTTCTAAACAAATGTATTTTGACGTGAAATTAGGTTGACTTCTAAAGCGTTTCTCTTCAATGATTGCACTCTGTGAACTACAAAATCCCCTCTAGTCCCAATAAAGTGCATCTGTTTAACCTTTTGTTCTGTAATAATGCTACACCGATCACTAAAACAATTTTCATAAGCAACAGAATTGATGACAAAATCCCAGCGGGTTTCATACTTCTTTAATTGTGAGAGAAAGACGCATCTTCACTGTCGCCAACTGCAGGCGAGCAGGATACATAAATAAAACATTCTTACAAAATGCTGGAATAAAACACAAGTGGGTTTATTTTTTACATTTGATTTGTTTTGTACATTACTCATATTTACAGGTTTGCCCTTCTTTGTACATGGTTGAGAATGGGTGTGTACCAGGTGCATAGTACAAACATTTCCTTCGGCCCTCCTCTTCCTCCCGAGGAGACGCTGGCTTCTACTTCTAGTGCATTCATCAATAAGTTTAAGGCTACGTACGCAGGCTTCACCTGACAGGCTGATCATCACCTTCATTTTCCTGACTGCTGATTGTACCCCCCCACCCCCCACACACATATATATCAAAGCTGCCGCCGACCGCTTTCACTGAGTAACCAATTACAATCTGACAACTTGTTTGTTTCTTCAGTCAATTATGAATGCTGTGAAGAAGCTGTCAGGATGTGAGAGAGCCCACGCACTCGTCACAATTATCTCCGCACGCCAGCGACCCGCTAAGACAGATAAGTAAATCTGTCCCGGAGGGGGGGCTCTGACGTCACTGAAAGACACTGGAGGTGCAGCGCTCCCTGGATGATAAAGCACACCAGTAGCAACAATAAGAAGCTAATTTCTCTGAGTTTCGTCTAAGGGACCACGCCGAAACCTTAAAATAAGAAGGCGTGGACTAACGGCGCGCTTCGTAACAGACGTGAAAGAAATGAGATGAGACGCAGCAGGAAAACCACCCGACCAGCAGGCAGCTGCGCGCCCAAATTCGGAGCTCTGCACCCCCTCTTTGGATCGTTGTTGGTCCTGATTAAAAACCACAGCACAGCCAGAAAAGGAGAAAACTTAAGTTTCAACACCAAAGTGCCTAAATAACGTGAAATAACTGGACCGGACAGTCTTAGCCATCAAACCAACAGAGGAGTTCAGTTGGCTGAAGGAAGGATACCAGCAGAGCTGAACTCGGCTGGAAAACGCTCGCCGAAACCTCAGCTGTTAGACCCCAACTTCATCCTCACGACTCTAAAACCTCCAGAAATGAAAGCCTCCTCAGGAGCGTGATGGTGGCAGACATCCATGCGGACTGCTCGGACGGGTGGGTGGAATCACATCTGCACTGGCTTTCCCTGCGGCTTTCTTTCGGCTGCAGTGGAACAAAAACAGGCTTTTCTGGTAAGCTAAGGTTGCCGTGGAGACGCAAAACCCCTCCACTGGTTTCCGTCTTCAATTAACACTTAATTAATGCGATTAGCAGGAAGGACTTTTCGGCACCTCGTGGAGTCCGCTGACCTTCAGTTCTGTCTGGCTCGACCCTCTGTCCATGACAGAAAACAACCACAAAAAAAAACGCTTCTGTTCTTGGGGGGGGGCAGCAGCTCTCCAAATACTTGGTCAAACTTGAGAGGCAGATCACCTGAAAAGGATCCGGAGCACTTCTTTAGGGAGTTTTTGGATGTCTGGGACTGAGTGGATGGATCCCAACGTCCACATCAGAGTTTCCACAAACTAAAATCTCTGCAGTTTCACTCTGAAATGCAGGAAATGTCAAGTTCTCTACTTTACAGCTTTCAAACAGTGTTTCATACTGCACTGCATGGGGGAAGGGGGGCAGGATGAGGGTGCTCCTCAGCAGAAGAAGATCTCTCCGTCCACAGGAGGCTCTGAGACATGCTGAGAGTCTGAAAGGACAAGAAGAAGAGCTCAGCTTTGACCTAGAATTGAACCTTTTTCTTTGCATATATTCTTCCTCATCTGCTAACAAAATGGAGATCTGGTCCAAAACAAGCTCCCACGTGCAAGATCAGGTTCTTCAAGATTCACACCGATCACCTTTTGATCTATTTTAAAAGCGTCCCCAGGGATCTTTTATTTATAATTTAGCCAAAATCAAAAACCCTGGGTCTTTTCAGGACATAGTTTCTGCAGAGCGGCAAGAGTTTATTAAAAAATTCCCCTCAGAGTTGAGAGCGGGACCGTTGGCATGGAGTAACCCCGCCCCCTTTCCTCTCCCCGTTGCTGAGAGCTTAGAGCAGTTATATTTTCTATGTCGCAAATAGTCTCAATTCACAACAGTTTAAATAAAGAAATGCTCAAAAATGCTATTTTAGGCTTAATAGTTTTTATTCATGCCCTCCGTCATCAGAAAAATGCCACAAGAACATGTTAAAAACACCATTTTCATCTGAGTACCGGATGCCATTGTTGGAGCATTAAAGAAACATGCTCCTCTGATGAAATCAGTGTTAGGTTTTCTGCTTTGCTAAAAGGCTTTTCGAGAAACTAGTGGTTTAGAATTTAGGTTTTTGCATGTGTAAATGTGTGGCCTCCTGTGTGCTTTTTTAATACCTTGAGAATTGTTTTTATTCTTGAAGGCACCTTGAGAGATTCAAAAGTGTTATCAATAAAGTTTTACAAAAGTCTAAAATGCTTCTTTTCTCAGAAATTCTTCGTCTTCATGAGTCAGAAGGTTCTTTCATAAACATTCCTACTAAACCAGTTCAGCGTGAGTCCAAGTGGAAACTTCCATCATGGAGGACACTGATATTTTTAGGCAGCTATCCCTATTTTCCAAAACAGAGTTAGGTGACTCCAGGCTTATGCAGCTTTTCCAAAAACACCCCCTTCAGATCTGCAGCTTTTCACTGGCTGAAAACAGCCAACAAAGGTCATCAGAAAAGCCGAGTTTATCAGGAAAACAGGCGGGAAAAGCCCTCGAGGTCCGAGGTTCCCGCCCTGATCTGGACTACACTAAAAAGCATTTGATCTAATCTGCTCTGCATTTACATAAGATATTACTATTGTGTAATTAAGACAATTTATCCTTATTGGAATCTTCCGGACTGGACAGGGTGATGATCGGGAAGAGTGGGATTACAAAAAAATGATTTGATTTCATTCTTTTTGCGTGATGAGTTAAGATGAGCTCAGCTGGGATACAGCTCCTTATAAAAACTTAATTTACTTAAAAAATAAAACAAATATCTGAATTTTGTGATAACTAATGAAGCTTTAGCATAACTTTAAATGTATGTTTTGCTTATTTATTGGGAAGCACTTTGTGATTTCTGTCTTAAAACTGTGTTTAAATCAAATATTACTTAATTTTTCTTAATTTTTTTCATCATTTTGGATCTATTAATGGTCACAGTTCAAACAAAAGCTTTCAGGTTGTATAGGAGTATCTAAAAAAAACAGCTTGATTTCAGCCCCGTTCCAACTCCTCACTAAAACTGAGAGTAATTCTTAATTTCTCTGACTTCTCTGTTGAAGTCCTGACTACAGTCACACACCAACGAAAAAAAACTTTTAAAGTCAACTAAACCTGAAGAAGAAGCATCTGATTCATGAAATCTGCTTTCATTAAAGTTCAGAAACTTGAGAAAGTTTTCTTTAATGTCTGTTTGTCCATAAACTGTGAATGTGTTTGTGGAAACAGAAGATCTGGAAAAGCATCTTCATGAAAGTATCTTCAGCGTTTTAGCTCAACTCTCAGTAAAACCCTTGATAATGGAACCTCCAGGTCGGAGATGAACGCTCCTCTGATGGTCCCTTTGACCACTCTTGCACAGCAAGCCGCTCTTCCTCTCTGCCTTTTCAGTCGTGTCCTCAATAATTACCTGCAGTGGCCGCCCCTCCTTCTTTGCTCTTCTTCTTCTTCTTCTTGCCGTCTTTGCTCTTGCTCTTGGTCAGCTGCAGGAAGCTTTTGGAGATCTGGTTGTTGGCGTCGCTGCTCTTCAGGCTGGAGGAGGTGAAGGGGTTGAGGCCCTTCCCTTTGGGCTTAGACCTCTGTGGCGGCATCCTCGGCAGGGAGGAGGAGGAGCATGGGGAGAGCTCCAGGGCCTCCAGCTCCAGAGACTGGGAGCTGCCGGGGAACATGAACTCGTCGGATGTTGTTGAGGGAGTCCTCTGAAGGAAGAGGGGGAGCGTCAGACACAAGCAGCAGAACATTAAAGAGGCTCCACTGAGGACAGGAAGTGGAGATTTTCATCTTCTGACTGGTGACTGCACAGACAAACTTCAGAAGAGTTTGTACCACCATTTTTTAGACAAAATGCCTCTCAAGAAAGCACCGCCATCTGCCTGCCACCACGCAACATTGTGCCCGGGCCACTGACTGGTGTCAAAAAATTATTTGGTTACTGTAAAATTGTAACTTTTCCTTAAAACCTCTGCGACGCTGAAGTTTTAAAACCAAAACCTCTGCAGTCCGCCTCCCAATTTTAAATTCCACCGCATGGAATTTTCTAAACTTGAATTTAGATGGCTGCGCTGTGGCATTTTGGGATATGTGACCGCAGTCTTAGTCTCCTTTTTTAACAAAAAATGTTCATTTTTAGCTCCTGATTCATGATTCCTGGTATTTTCAGTTCGACAAACAGACAAATCCGTGTGATTTGACGTTAAAGCTGCAGTTTGTATCTTTAAACAGAACCAGAGGGCTGCTGAACTAACAGTTTTGTTCACAAAAACAGACTTGACTACCCTCAGCCCTGCCACAGTGCCGCTGAGCAGACCTCATCTTGGCTGCAGTGGTTTGTTCTTCAGAAGCCCCGCCGCTTACCTCAGACAGCTCCTCCATCTTGTCCAGCTGGCGCCGAACGGCCTCCTTGTCCCTCTCCAGCTTCCTCTGGGCGTCTCTCAGCCGCTCCAGGTCTTTCTGGTACTCCTCCTTCCTGAGATGTAGCTCCTGCTTCTCGGCCTCCAGCGCCTTGTGTTGCTTCTGCACCTCCTCCTCCTGCAGTGGGTGGAAGATGCATCCATCGATTTATTGAAATGACTCAGAAAAAAGCAGAGAACGTCGGTAATAAGTCGGTCCAAAAGCCACTGAGCGAGTTTCTAAGTAAAAACTTAAAGTTCTTCTGAAGTTCTGTAGTTCCGCCTTAACGCTGGTGTTGACTGCAGGAAAAAAGAAAGCTGGAAGTCAAGACTTTACTGCTGCAGAGTAAATAATTCAGAAGCTTCTCGTGTGTCTGTTTAAATAAATGTTAGATTTAAGGAACTTGTACTTCACTGGAGTATTTCCAGTGTCTTGTGTTTTAAATTTTGCATTCAGAAAAGTTTTTCCTCAACAACTTTTACTTTTCATCTTTAATAACTTCTGTCTTTGCAGACTGATTGAGTTAAAGTTGTGCAGCTGGAAAAGATCTCGCCCACAAAAACACCTGAAGCACCTTTGTTTTCTTTTGCACAGAGGGTCACTGCAGCCCAGCTCGTAAAAACCTTCAAGTGATTTTACAAAAGTCCTCCTAATTCTCAGTCCAAGGACATTTTTAATTCATGCTTGGGGAGGAAAACCAAGGCCACACGATGGATATGAGTGGGAGAAAACAGAACCTTGACAGAAGACGAGTGGACATCCACGTGAAGCAAACTCCTCCTCCACCAACCCGAGGGTTTTATCAGGTTTTTCACAACCTCAGGAATAGAATATCTACAGAGTAGTGGAGCAGAATCTGAGCCCTGCTGGAGGCAATTACATACAATAATGACCGACAAACATCGGCATCATGTTTTAACCGGCATCACCGGGAAGGTTTATCTGAAGGACAAAATCTGCTTTGAAATTAAATCTTTAAATATTTTCAAAAAATATTCAGAGAAACCAGCAAGAAATCAGTTTGCTTCAACAGGAAAACCACAGAAAGAGGATGGATCGAGGCTGTAATAGAAATATAAAATGGAAACACAGATTTTGTGTGTGAACTTTTAACAAGTTTATTCCTGATAGGTTAGAGTGGTTGCCATAGAAACGATGACTCAGAGCAACTTGGACCAATCACTGCTTACTAACAGTGATATGACATCAGCCATTTTGCAAAAAATGGAATTGACTTTTTTCGTTGGAGTCAAAAGTAAGTCATTTTCTATGGGTGACGTCACGCTAACTCGGTCCAGTTCTCAGATACAGTCAATGATTTATCCTTCACTTGAGCTGATTGTTCTATTATGAGCTACATAATAATAATCTACAGGTGGGAGAGTTCAGTCCTTATCTGAGTTTTATTACAGAAAATGAAATATTTCCGCGTACTGGCAGTTAAAAATAAGAACATAATCCAGATGATAATGTTTTATATGAATGTAATGATTAACTAAACTCTGTCTCCACCTATTGTTCTAAAAAAAAAAAAAAACAACAGAAAAAAAAAAAAAAAACCTAAGAACATCCCCGCAATCAAAGCTAAAGCATTTTTAAAGAGAATCTCCAGAGAACAATGAGGATGATCTGCAGTCACCTGTAAGTGCATCAGCTGCTCCTTCTCAGAGAGCTGCTGCTCCCGGACTTCCCACTCCCTCTCCTTCCTCCTCTTCTCCTCAGCGTGAGCCGCCTGTTGTCTCTGCAGGGAAGCCAGCTCCTGCCGCTGCTTCTCCAGGCTGCGCTGCTTCTCCTGCTCTACCAGCGAGCTGGGCCGCGAGGACTGCCGGGACAGGGAGGAGCAGGAGGAGGAGCGCTCGCTCAGGGCCTGCCGCTGCTCCTCGATGTAACTGTCCTGCTGGACTACCACGGCCTGGAAGGGCAGAGACACGGAGAGGGTTACACCCAGGAGCGCTCTGAATGGATGAGCAGTGAGGCGGTTGCCTTACCTGCAGGGTGCTGAGCAGGAGGTGCAGGTTGGAGACGCTGTGGAGGAGCTGCTGTTGGAGAGAAGTCAACAGCGTGTCACACGAGTACAAAAGCATTCCTCTGAGTTCCTGCTGGTCCTGACTTTTCATTTCTTTAGTTTTCATGTAAGAGCGGTTTGGAAAAACAGCCATTCGGTTCCTGAATGTGACATTTTCTCCTCTTAAAAGAGGAGAAAATGTCACAGAGCTCTGAAATCCGACCTTTTCTGCTCTTCTGTGTTTACCAGCACGCCGTTCCCACAGACGGCAGTTACACAACAGCGTGTCTGGAAGCGGCGCCGTGAATTCACTCAGAATACACGGCCCGTCTACTGCAAAGATGGGAGAGAGCCGTTCACATATTGGCAGAGTTTTGAAGGCCTCCTCGTGCTCCTTCCAGGTCTCCTGCTACAACAGGAGGCGCCATGTATTCATGCAGAATTTTTTGTTTATTTTTTTGAAAGTTAAAGTGAGAATGCTTTTGAGACAACACTAAATGCACAACAAAGAATTTTGCTGCGATGTTGAGTCTGAGTTTTGGCCATTTCCATGCCGACAGTGACCCTAAGCGAGTTACAGATGGGAAGTGGGCGTTACCTCACTGTTCCTCTTCAGCAGCTGCAGCAGGTTGGCGTTTCCTCCCTGCACACAAACACACAGTGCGAACGGCTCTCACACTTCTTCCTCTCACACAGTTGTCCTGCAGTGTTCAAGCAACATGCATGCATGCAGGAGAAGACGCTACCGAGGAAAGCATCCAGCACGGTCCTCTAAAAGGAGGACAGTGGCTCCACCAGACGTAGAAAAACTCATCTTAATACGGGATAGCAAAGCAAAAACTGCACTGACCTTCTTCAAAACGCTGTCAGACTCTGTCCTGCGCAGATCTCCCGTCACATCCTCGCTCTCGTCTCGGTCGCCACCTAAATTGAAAAGAAAGCGCAAACGTTGACCATCAACAGAGAAATGTTGGTAAAACATAAAAAAACACTTTCAGCAAAATACAAGGTCACATTTTCTAGGTCCATCAAAAATGAGGGGAGGAGTTTATAAAAGGAGGAGGAGCAAACCTCTCCTTGATTTCTGCTCCGAGCATTGACAGGTTACCGTCACAGATCAGCCATTTTTTCCTGTCCCTTGCCTGAGCGAGACCCAGGGTGGTCGAAATGTTGCGCAACACACCACTTTTGTTTCTTTAAAGTAAAATTAACACAAAACTTAAACACAGATTTTTCTAGTTTTAATGAAGAACTTTTTACTCCTTTTTAACAGGTATTCAAAGTCAAATTTTCCATTTAAAACCCTTTCAGTTGTTTACTTGCTTTAAAACAACAGTAAAACACAGAAAAGAAAAAAAAATAACAAAAACACATGAAATGACAGACATTTGATTAACATATTTAAATTATGTCTATCTTGCAGATAACATTTGAAGTCTTAAAAAAGGAGCTTCCATTAGTTCTACCAAACATTCTTTTAAATACGTTGTTTGGCCTTTTTTGGAGTTCTGCATTAAATTTGTATGCTTTTTACCTGTGGAAGCTTTTGTTTGTGATTGTATTCTTTTTTATTTTACTTGAGTGTATCCTACTTTTAGACAATTTAACCCTCTGCTGAACAAAACAATGATTTTTTTTTTATTCTAGCTCACACAAAAAAAGTTTATATTTCTTAAAAAAAAAACTGTTTACCTGATAGGTTGGGGACAGTATGGCTGCCATAAAAACACGTATTTAAAAATATTAGGACCAGTTGACACCAGAATAGTTTGTATTGTATTGTATATATAATGTAAATAAAAAATATTAAACACCCTTCTTTGGTGTTCTTTCACACTGCACTTTTAATGGGGGACCACTGACTGTAAATGTGAACTGGAAGAAAAAACGTACTTCTGGCTCCAATAAAATGAAGTCAATTCAGTCGCTGCTACGTTGGAGCCAGACTACGTTAGTAAGCAGTGACTGGTCTGAGTCAACATTTCTATGGCAATCACTATTGGCAATTGGAGTGAGCTACCACTTCAGAAGCGAGCTACATGAAATCTGCAATCAAAGGTTTCAAACACTAGATGTGAGACCACCTAATTTTTTGGAGGCATCTGATTGGTCAGCTTATAACTTGAATAACTTGCACTACAGAAAAAATAATAATAAAAAAATGAGAATGATCAAGAACATGTTAAAAAGGCAGTAGAGCAAGAATGGTTATTAGAACAAATAGAATGACTGAGGGATTTTGGTTTCTTGGAACCAGCTGGCCCTCTCTGTTTGGAAGGTCCAGTTCTCATATACAATCAAATGGGTAGACCAAACAGACCATAGAGATTACAACAGGTCAGGGGCCTCAAAAGTTTTCAGAGTAAGAGGCTAGTGACGAGAAAGTAGGAGGCTACAACTACTGAGACGAGTGCTACTCTATCACTGTTAACAACTGAGATTCCCCCCAACCTGTTTTCATGTGGCTGATCATCTACAGCTTGTTCATTTAACACCACACTATATGATCAAGATGCTTTACTTTACTAAATTAAAGAACTTTGATTCAGTAACAACACTGCTTTTTAATTTGCAAAACATAAAAAAAAAACTTTTTTCAAACTAAATGCACATCATAGAGTAATTACAGTTTTAAGGTCCAATGACGTATTGCAATTTATGCAGAAATTTAAAACGAAATTAATAAACGAAAATAAGAGAATTTTATAAAATATTATGTTGAATGCAAATAGAGAGAAAAGTTTTTTATTTCTACTCAGAGTCTTTATTCTCTACTTTGAGCGTTTTCATCCAGTCAATGAAGTGTTTTTATTTCACAAATAAGAGGTCTCTGTTTTCTTTAGCACAGCAGCAGGAAAGCTGAATCAGTCACTTGTAGTCCAAACCAGCTAAACATAATCAAACACTTTGAAGAAAATAAAGTTGCCTACAAGTCATTCATAAATGTCATAAACACATTTTTCATCTTTTCCTAATGTTGCCTCCAGGTGATTCATTTTTATATGAAATCAAGAGTTTTGTATAATTTGGATTCTTGCCATTGTCAGTAAAATGCAGCACTGTTATGGGGGGGCACACGTCAACACTTACTAAATTATTGAGTTTCTGCTGTAAGCCCAGCAGCTTTACCCTCCAGTTCTGTCTGGATCCTGTTAAAAACCGCCGCATGTTCCAGCTGCTTCATCAGCCAAACGCCACACGGACGTGAATTTAAAGGAGTGCCCGCTCCCGCCTGTGTGCGTGTGGGGGGGGTCTCGTATCGCGTTCGTGCGTTTAGTGCGTTTGAATCTGAAATTATGATTACATCATACATGGATTATTTGCTGCGAGATACAAAATGAAGCATTTGTTCGTCTTCAAAATGTAGGCAGCAACTGTCTCACACGTTGGCGTTGAATTTTCACCGGCTACTTTTGAAGCCCCTGACAGCTACTCGTCTGGTGGAGCTATTTGTCAAAGCCAGCTCTGACCAGACAGAAGCACCATAAAGGAATCGTGACATGCAAAGCTTCCAGCCTGTGGTCTGATAGAACGTCTGTGTGCAATCACACTGCAGTGAACTGCTCAGGGTTCACTTACAAGCAGAGAGTGATGGAGTTGGTCCATAACAGAGTTCTGCTTCTGAGAAGGGAATTTCCAAAGACACAATAAGCCCAGTGTGAGGGCAGCTCTAATTGCATCAGTGTTTGTTCCTTATTGATGGCTAACTTTTGTGTGAAAAACAGAAATGGATGTCATGCACGACGAACACAGTGGAAAACTGCAGCTCAGTGCGTCTGCAGCTCACTGGACTTGACTTCACAAAGCAGTGCAGACAAAATCCGTTCTCACGACTGACAAGTGAGCGGTCCATGCCATCATTCGCTTCCTGTGATGGAAGGGACTCGTCCACCACTCCCTGCCAAATTTATGTGAATTATTTCTATGGTGGGAAAAATAGAGTAGCTTGTGCTTCTCTGAGGAGGCTGGGAGATTTTCACTTTAGTTTTTTTTCAATGTTCATATCTAAAAATCATGTAAAACTGCTTCTTTTTGTTTCCCTGCTCAAACATATTTCTTCACAAACTGCTAAACATCTCCATTAACGTTTAAATATTTCACATTTCTATTTAAAAAACTCAACACATCATCTGTTGACTGCCTCAAAAAATCTGTGCTCATATTTTTTTTAAGTGAAAATGTTTTCCTGCAGTTATGCAGATGTGGATTTTTGCAGTTTAATCTGTAAAACCAGCAGCCTGAAGGCAGTCAGTTCAGAGGTACTGCCTCAGGCCACATCTCCCCCAGGAGGCCTCCCGCTCTTCTGTCCAAGCCCCTTTCTCAAACGCTTTGCTCACTGTAGAGAACAGGGGCATTGTGGGAAATGCTGGCTGTGAAGCCTGCAGCTATGTCTGCACCAAAAGTTTGTTTGAAGATGAAAAATAAAATAAATGGAAACTTCTAAAATGCAGCTGGGCATTCAGCACCATCTCGTTTTCAGTCAGTGCAGTGGTGCAGGCCAGCAGGTGGGTGGATAGCAGGGTGGGGTCTTACGTGCTGACGTTGGCAGAGGTGTAGGGCGGCCGTCCTTACCTTTGCTGATGTGCATCTGGTGACTGTCGAAGCCTCCGAAGGTCTCGGCGCGGCGAGGCAGGCACACCGGCCCAGCACCGCCTCCCTCGTGGACGCTGGCCATGGCCCCCCCGAGACTGCCGTTCACCAGCGCCTGTAGCGTCTCCACTGCAGCGTGCGCACAAACACACAGAGGCAGACATTAGAGTGCAGCTCCCTAAGTGAATTAGCCCGGCTAACTGTGTTATGGCTCATCTCTGCACGCATGAATCCTGCCAGGCCCTTCTGCCTGCAACCCCGCTCTGGCTACTGTTGCTAAGCAACCATTGATAACCTGTTAGAGACACCGGCTACTTTGTCCAAAGTTTAAATATATTGGCAATCATGAATTTATTGAAAGTCCAAGACGGCATGAGCTTCACTAAAGAAGCAGGAAGAGAAAGACATCAAAGACGGTTTCTGCTCTGGGCATCATAGGAAGGCGCAGAAGGAATTACAGCTGAAAACACTGAGAACAGACCCATGATTCTTTTAATGTGAAGTCATCAAATCTGGAAAAATGCAAAACAAATGACCAGGATTTTCAAAGACTTTTTGTTTTCGCCTGAAGCCTCACAGCTACTTTTGTTTTTCAACTCTACCATCAGTTTGTTGGGTCTAAGCTCAAAAAACAAGAGTGTTGTTGTTCAGGAGTGATGGTGGTTCAATGGAGGACTTTCATTACATAAAAGGAGCATCACTTTCATCACAAGTTAACCCCAGATAATAAAATGTCTAAAGATCCACTGATCACCATCTGATCTACTGCAAAAGTGTTACCTTTGGTCTATTAATTATGATTATGCTGTTTGTAGCTAAAATCTTTCTGCAGAACGGCAGGAGTTTATTAGAAATTCGCTCGGACGAGGAAAACAAGGACGTACGTGGATCTATTTGTCTGCAAGTGGATGCATCAGAACGGAGGGAGGCAGGGAGCTTATGGACCGCCCACCATATTTTCTACATCACAATTACGATCTTTATCAAACGGCATTTTTTCAGATTTTTGTACTTTTAAGATACACTTTCTTCATAGATGTCCTCCATTATCAGAAAAATGACACAAGGACGTGTTAAAAACACCAAAAACATGATTTTCCCCCTGAGTGAATCTTCAAAGAGCTTGAAACTGACATCATCTTTAGAAACAAAATTTTATCTTTTAGAAAGAAATACATTTAAGCCTCGTTTCCACTGAGCACTACGGCACGGTCCTGTCCGGTATTTTGAGCGTTTTCTTTATAAAATATACTCTTTAAGCCGGACTGAACTGTATCCTTTTTTGGGCCACCATTGGTTGAGGGTCCATGGAAAAATGGAACGTACCAGTTAGCGCCGAGCTACTGTTGAAACCCGTTGATTGGTGGAAGTTCATTACGACAAAAGAAAGTGGCTGTGTTTGTCTTCGCCGCTTGTCTTCTTCGTTGTTGCTGTTGTTAGCTTCACCCGGCATGTGTCGGGTTGGTCCAACTTTGAATGGAAACGCTCACCTGAATTGTCTGGACCGTACCATGCAGTGAAAACAAGGCTTATTATGAACAGTAGTTCATTTTAAAAAGGCTTTAATAGATGGATTTTTGTTGTTTGCTTTTCTTTTTTTTCTTTTTGTAGATTTGCTGAACATGACAGCAGAAGCAGAGCTCTAGTAAAGTCCTATCACACACCTGGAACCCTTAAAGGTTTTCTCAACACAAACACTTTGGACCTCTCAGCTCTGATAACACAAGGCTGCTGAGTAAATTACACCTGAAATAGGACGAGCTATCATCTCAAGGGTTGTAATGGATTTTCTTGAAATACAAATCAGTCCTGTGTCAAGGAAAATTATATGGTAGAGAGAGGCGGGGTGCCAAATGTCTGCGGTGGTACTGAGGCCTCCAGAAGACTGCAAAATGACTAAGTAACAAAATCAAAATGATGAAATCTTTAATGAAATGGATGTATGAGGGCTGAGAAAAGGGGATCAGTTCTGGCTTCATTGTTGTGAAATCTTTAAATATTTCTCCATCACATGCATTATAGATCCTCCTTTGCTCAGTCTTACCTTCCTGCAGAGCATCTTTCATGATGGAAGCCCCCCGGGGCGGCTCCTGGCCGCAGGCTGACCTGAAGAAAGGCTCGACCTGCCGTGAGGACTCTTCGCTCGGGTTCCGGCCTTCCCACATCCCCCTGAAGAGCCGTACTTTCTCCTCCAGCAGACACATGATCTCGGTATCCTTCTGCTTCAACATTTCTGTCCAGGGAGACAGGGCGCGGAGACGGTGAGAGGAATAGTAACCGGGTTTTGCCTACGTATAGGCAAATGACGCCTATTTGCCTCACCTCTCATCTCTCTTGCTTTGCTCTCCAATTGTCTCTTGTCGTCTTCTGTCTCACTGGGAATCCCTTCATCCTCATCCTTCTCCCTGCCCATCCAAAGAGAATAATGACAGTAGCAAAAATCAGCAGTCTTTAAAGAATGTACAATTCAACATATGTATAAACAGATATCAGGGAGGGTTTAAAGATCAGCTCCGATGAAAATGGTGTTTTGCCGTTCATAACTTGTTCTTGTAGCATTTTCTGAGGACATATATAGGCAAAAGGTTTAATCTGGAATGAGTGTTCTAACAGAAATCGGATCTTGAGGAAACGAAACACAGAACGAAACCTTGCTCCTTCCTACTGGCTGCATTCAAATAATCCTCTGCTTAAAAGTGAGCTGGCCTTGAAGCAGTCGCTGAGTGCATTCCATCCCCAGGTAGAGTCGTGCTAATCCTCCTGACAGCACAGTCCTGTTACACCTCACTGAGTGCTGCCATACAAAGATCAGGACAGAATCTCGCTCACCAGAGACGTTTACATGCAACAGGAGGAAAGAATCTAAACTTACATGGACTGCATGCTTCCCTGGATGAGCTGCATCCAAGTGTTGCGTTCCTCTTTGGAACTGGCCAGAACCTCCATCATCTCTGGCTTGTCAGTGCCCGCCGTGATGAGGAAGAGGCCACGCTCCTTGTTAGCGACCTCCCTGACGATCAGCTTTTGGAGGGAGATGACGGTGGAGCGCTGGTCCTGCGAGGGAGAAGGAAAAGGGGTTTGATGGAGGGGACATGGAAAAAGAGGACGCAGGAAAAAACAGAAAGTGGGAGGGTTGAGAGGGAGGAGAAGATGGAGAAATGGAGGATTGCAGAGGAAGAAAACAGAAGGGGGAGGGGTGATTAAGGGAAAGAGGAAGGCAGAAACGGAAGCAGAGAAAACGACAAGAAGATCAGATGTGGAAAAAGATGTTTAATGAAGAGCAAGGAGGACAAATTAAGCCGTTGGAGGCTTACAGCTTAACCACAGTTGCTCTCTGTTGCATCAGGTCAGACAGCTCAGCTGTGACCACATCCCAACATCCTTTCTACAAAATGACTCAAGATGAATCGTAAAACAACCCAGACCAAATTCTAAACCAGTGTGACCATGTTTAGGTCAAACTTTTACCTTATGATCCCATTTTCAAACATCATCCCGAGGAGAAAAGCTTGATTTATAGCAAAAAATGTTCATTTGACTTTAAATATTTTGGTATTTTTTTGTTAAAGTCCTCCTCTGATCATCTTTTGATCTATTTTATAAGCGTTCCCAGATAGCTTTTAATTCTAATTATGCCATTGGAAGCTAACATAAAAAACTTGGGCCGTTTTCTAGGACGTAGTAGTTAGGACGTAGCAGCAGGAGTTCATTAGAAATTCCCCTTTAAGTTGTGGGTGGGAGAAGTGGCGCATAGCAGCCCCACCCCTTTCACTTCCTGGTTGCTGAGAGCTCTCTGTTTACAAACTCTTTCCCGTTAGCTTACATCCCCTCACACCCCCAGCCTAACATTTCCGGTGCAAAAAAACTAGATTAGATTACAGAACTAGATTAGATGGACTAAAACTAAAAAGATAGAACTAAAACATGTCAGACTTTTTTTTTAAAATGTCTTTTCAGTGATGGATTTGACTGTCTTGTTTCTGTTTCCCTCCCTGTTAATGTAGAACAGGAGTATGAAGAGAATATGTGTGTGTTACAACAGCTTGAAACTAACTCCACGCACAAATCTTTAAAAATTATGCACGAATCACTTGTTACGCACACACAAACCCGCATTTACGCACAAATCTGATGTGACACTTTTTTTCACGTCTCCAAGATTTGTGCATAAGTGGTGACCAGCGCTCGGGAAAGAGCCCCTTGTCAAAGATGCTTTCAGGGGAGGTGCTGCAGAGAGGAGATGCTCAATTCTGGAAAATATTTTTATTTTTAAAGGGACAAATGTTTTAAAATGCTTATTTAGACTTGTTTGTATTAATTAGCCAGCATATCTGTTTAAGAAAGTGGGAAAATGTCAAGTTTCATCAGATATTATTAACAATCTAAGTTCAAAGCGGCTGATAAGAAAACTGATAATGCAGCATTCTAGCAGCATTTAAAGGCATCACGTAAGCACCAATCTTGGAGACGTGAAAAGAGTATCACATCAGATTTGTGCATAAATGCGGTCTTGTGTGTGTGTGTAACAGGCGTTTTGTGCATAATTTTTAAAGGTTTGTTCATGCAGCTAATTTCAAGCTGTTGTAATTTTAAGTTGTGCATGTGTAAACTGTATTTTTTTAATTTTGTCATTTTTGTACTTATGCACAAAATGGTTTGTGTGAGTTACAAATCAAGACTTAAGCACACACAAATCCAAAGTTACGCACAAATCAAGAATTACACATGCACAAATACAAAGTTACACACAGGGCAGTCTTCAGTCCACAGTCCGAAAAGTGAGCGGCGCAGCTAACGGCTACAGCATCAGAAAATACCACAACATTCTCTCTAGCAGAACTTCTACCAGATTTATTCCTATATGGAAGAAGGCAAACGGTGTAAAGGAAGGAGAAAGGAGGACGTACCAGCATGGCAAAGACGTATTTCTGATCTTTCTCTTGGAGGAAGACCAAGACGTCTGACAGCAGCAGAGCATGGACATCTGGAGGGTCAACAACCATCAGGTGAGTTGGTGTTCATATTTCTAATGAAAAGTGCAAACAGTGTGAGCGCCCCCTCACCCTTCAGCCTTCCCTGGGCATTCTTGAGCTGCAGCGCTCCGTCGTGGATCAGTCTCCTCCTCAGCAGGTCCTCCCTGGCAAATATCTGTTTGTTCTTCATGGTCATGATGGACTTGCTGTCCATGCGACTGTGAAACTCCTTCAGACGCTGTCTCTTCTCGTGCTCATTCACCTTGTTGTCCACCGCCGCGATCACGTCCTTCACCAGCCGGATGGAATCGTTCAGATCTTCAAAGTCTTCGTCGCTCTCTGAGATGAAGAGCAGGACACAAAGCAACAGTTTTACTTGAAAAGCTTAAAGACATTTCCCTACAGCAGCCATGTCCAAGCTTTTTCCAAAAAGGGCCAGATTTAGTGAAAATGTGTGAGGGCCAACCATTCGGCCTGCATTCTTTGAACCATTTTTATAACATTAAATGCGAATGAACTATTTAATGAACATTTTATTGCTGTGGCATACTTTTCATCCCTTCACATAGAAAGCAAATACATCTAAACAGGTTTTTAACACAATTACTGTCAATGTCAATGCTCGTCATAGATAGCATGTCTTGTCTGCTAGTTCCTCTTGATTTTAAACTCTTTGAAAACAGCTACAGTCTCTTCACATATTAGGCAATAATATTAGGCATTTTCACTGGAAAAAAATAAGCCCATTTCCACTTGGAAGAGGTGGCCCTCACTGTCGACTCTTCTATTTTATTTACAGTTGAGATCTTAGAAATGAGCTAAAACATGACATGAAGGCTCCCAGGAGAGTGTTGCCACAGGTTTACGAGAGCTTAAAATGAGCTTGATTAGCTTACAAAAATGAGTAATTTAGCCAACCGCAATTGAGAAATCGTACAATTTTTAGAAAATGCTGTTGACTTTATTAAAGGGCTTTACCGTTGAAATTTGAACTAAGGCTGCGTTTGGCCCACGGGCCGGACTTTGGACATGCCTGCTCTACAGTGATAAACACATCCAGTTTGACACAGAGCATAACTGTCAATTCACATATCCTTCTTTCCAGTTAATTTTTCAGTTTAATATTTAAATATAGTAAGTTTATGCTCAAGTTTTTATAAAAATAATAAAATTTTTATGACACAGGAACAATTTTTTTTATAACATTCAAAATGTTCTTTGATACTTTTACAGATAAGTGACAACCTTGACAGATCCTGTTCATCTGTAAAAATGAATTTTTCTTCTTGAGTCAAAGCAGGAAAGTTTTGTCCTACCATCAACGCAGATGCTTTTAAAACACGGGAAATTAATTAGAATAAATGTTCTTTTGGTTCCCCAATGCACAAATCTCCCCACAAGAGATTGCCATGGCAACAACCATCCCCTCATCTAACTCAAAATCTTGTAAGACAGCTGATCAAATGTTGCTTCACATTTACAGGAGAGGATACCCCGATGGGAAACTTAACCCACTAAAACCTCTAGAAACGCCTTCCTATGTTTGACTGTTGGCAAAAGTGCTGCCAAACTTAAACCATGCAAAAGCACCACGGTGTCTTTTCTTATCTTGTGAATTTCACCTAAAGAAATAAAAAATACTTTTTTTTATTCAAGAAAAAAAACATTTTTTATTCTTCTTTTTTATAAGCCAAACTGTTATTTTAACTGATAAATAATTTGGATTGTGAAATATTGCATTAATATCTAAACAGAAAAATAAACTATAAATGTAAAAGTGATTAGATAATTATGATATTTTGAATTTAACACAAACAAACTTGAATGTTTTGTAATTGGGGGTCCAAACTGATTCAAAGTCACTGAAGGAAAATCTGATCCCCTGTTGTTTGGTGTTTAGGGATGTTAGTTCTCTGCAGCATCAATCATTCAAGCACTGATGTATTGATCTAAAAATGCATCAAAAGTCACAGCAGACAAAAATACAGCGAGCGTTTGAAGGTCTACAGGAAGGAAAACTGAATAAATGACACACTTCTGATCCTTTCTCCAAAAGTGAGATCCTCCTTCTGAGTTCGTTGCGCTTTAACGCTTCAAATCAGCAAAACATTTCATCCAACTCAGTGTTTAGTGTTTGTTTCTTTTGGGTGTACAGGAGAGTTGGCAGGAAAGAGTTTTCTGAAAGTACACTGGGGATTAAGTTCCTCATCCCACATGGATCCACAAAGAGGCTCCTGGGAAGGATTACAGAGAAGGTGCGCTACAGGAAGCCAGCTGATGAGAGCAGCTTCAAATCAGATATAAATACGCTGTGAAATATTTCAGCTTCTTAGATTCTGCTTAATCTTTTATTACAAAAACACCTTTTGCAGCTTCCTCTAAATAATGGTATGTGAGAGAAAATCTGCCTTTGAGGAAGCTTCCAGGAACACGAAGAAAGAAGAAAAAAGAAGAAAAAGTCAGATTTTTGAGGGGGTTTTGTGTGTTTTTCCACCAGTATCACTGCCTTTTTTCAAATAAAACCAACTTCCTTTGTGCTGTCCACATGTGCCCTGAAGCTGTGAGTTCACACTGTGAGCGTAGAGGAAAAGAGAGAAGGCAAACCTTTAGTGTGCTGCAGCATCCTCTGAATCAGTACAGGGTACTTTGTTATTCTCTGGGTCACCAGCAAGATGCATTCTGGGATCCCGAGCCTCCGCACAATACTGCTGCTCATCTTTTTCTGGAAGAACACGAGCGAAAGGTGCTTCAGTGAAACGTGCCCACACAACAGGTGGGTCGGCTTCTCATGAGCAGCTGGAAAACTGAACTTCAGATAAACAAAATGCATTCTTCAACAGTGAATCATTAAAAAAACAACAAGAAAGTAGAGTGATGTGTAAAACACTTTAGGTACAAATTATAATCCAAAAACTTTAGCACAAGTAAATTAAAGGACTTTTCTGCAAATGGAAGTAAATTTGGGGGAAAGTTTTGGGCTGACTTGGAGTGAACATTGCTAATTATTCGTGATTGTATCTGATAAAAAAAACTACATTCTCTTGCTTAAGACGGACAGAAGTTTTAACAGTTTTTTCGGTTCGGATTTTGTTTCCAATAGGTATGACGTTTGGTAGCTCTTGTTCCAGTCATTTCCTTTTGAGAATCTTCCAATACCGAGTTCCCGATCCGAGAGATCTGAGAGAACGGGAAACCAGGCAGGGTGGTAGATCTGAGGAACGAGGATTGGGTGGCCCTCCTCTAGACCGACATACAGCCAAAACTTGATTTTGTTTCGCTCATTCTTGAAACAAAAGTGTGCGAATAGTTCCCCTACGAGCCAAACAAATGAAGAAAGTTTAAACGAGGCTAATAAACCAATCTGCAAACTGTTTTCGTCCCTACGTTCATACCGACCGCATGTGATGCGTTCAAGAATGCGTTATACGCGGTTTCTTGAACGTGCTTCCAGCCAATCGTGTTTACACTGGACCAGCACTGGACGAGCAGAGAGCGGCAGCGAGGGGATTCTTCTTCTTTTGCTTTTTTTTTTTTTTTTTTTTTTTACAGTTTATCAGCGCTCGTCCACCACCCTTCAATTGGTAGAGGCTCGGAGTGAAAAGTCAAAGTGGTGCAAATTCCGCAAATCTTCACAGCACTGTTCCTATAAATGTAAATCTTGGTAATCTGGTCGGGCACAAACGGCAAATTTTAGTTTCTCCTCCGTCGATTGATTTTTAAACGGTTGGCACTTCTGTGTTACCAAAAAAGACATCACTCACACGTTACAACCAAATCTGAGCCCCTGATTGGTCAAAGTTCAGCATCAAGAAGTTCATCCGGTTGAACTTTTAGCACTCAACAGATGAACGCCCGATTTGTAGAGACCCAGCAACTGGATTTTTGAACGTTTGAAATGTGGGTTGACGCGTGCTTACAAAGACTTTTCATAGAAAGTGAACACTTGAACGCGAGTCGACGCGGCCGATGTGAACACGGCTTCAGCCAATCGGTTGGTTCCTTTGCTCCTCTTTTGCTTTACAGTTTACTAATGTTTACCTGCAGAGTGGTCACCCTTACACAGCAGGAATCTGAAGAATTTCAGCATGCACATCATACATGCATTCACCGCCTTAAACTTTTAAGTTTTCTGCAATAAAATTGTGCATGGTCTTCTTTATTGTGCCTAAACCTGGCTCAAGTAATCTCTGCCGTTTCTCAGTACCGTGAAGCCTTTAAGGCAACACGTGTTTTCTGAGGAGCAGCATGGATGTTCAACCTGCGTGTTCTGGAACTGTGTGTACTTTTATTTTATGATGGAACTATACGAATAAACATACCGACTGAACTGAAGCACAGGGGGGAAAAGAATCAGATCAAAGTGGAGCAAAAAGCACTCCTGAGATCATCCCTTAGAACTTGATTCAACTTATCGTGTCTCCGAAAGCATAAATCCTCATGAAAAATATATTTTTGACAAAAGTACATTGACAGAAATATGTCAAAGTGAAAGCAGGCCTGCAGGAGTAGAAATACAAGTCAAAAGGAAGACTCTTACTTTGATAAAGGCTTTGAAGCGTCTGTCTTTGGTCAGGAGGTCTTTGTAGAGGCTTACAGCTTCATTGTGGCGACTGCAAAATTTCCCATAAACCTTCTTCATGCTTTCACCGTTTGATCCTGAGAACTACAAGAGGATGTGACAAAATTTAAAATAGGATAAAACAATAAGGGGGGGGGGTCCAGTTTCCAGAACAGCTACAAAGAAAACACGTGTATTTCAGCAGTCAGACCTGATTTATCAGAATGTCTCCTATCCTGTTGATGACGAAGCTTCCCTCCAAGCTCCCCCCATCCAGTTGGCTCTCCTTTTTGCGCTCTAGGAGGCGCAGGAGGTGCTGCGTGTGGAGCTCCAGGAGCTCGTCTAGGACTGGAAAGAGCTTCTCAACCGTCAGCTGCTCCAGCTGCACCTCCTTCTGCAGGCCTTTGCTGTACACTTCCGACATGATGCGAAGAGTTCGTATGTGATGCATCTCCGTTTGCATCAGTTCTGCAGACACAGAGCAAACTTTTACTGCAATGACCAGAACTACTGGGTTCATAATGTTGACATTCCACTATCACAGAGGAGGATGTTCCTCAAAGAGGGCCAGATTTAGTGTGGTGAAAATGTCAGGGACCACCAATTAGTCTGCAATATCTAAATATATTTGTAACCAAATTTCTGTGAAGTACTTATTTGAAGACCAGAAACAAAAAACAACTAAAATCATCAAATTTCGGCTCATATAACATGTTACATATTATTTAGTATTAAATGTTCATTGTAAACTTTTAAATTTAAATCATGTGAACAGGAAAATAACACAAATCATTATCTTATTCAAAAGTTCAAACCACTGGGGTTTGATCACAGAAACAACACGTTTGGCAAATAAGGCTCTGACGGTCGCCACAGCTTGTTGCCACAGGTTTCCAATGGCTTATAGCGTAATTTAGCCAATCACAATCAAGAAATCCTAGTTCTTAAGAAGGTGCTGGGGGTCACCTATTATTGATTTTATGACAGCGGCCTGCGGGTCGGTGGAAATTTGAACGCGTTTGGCCCACGGGTTGGACTGTGAACATGCCTGCTTTAAAAGAAGCTCATTTTTGGAAGATCGTTGGCGTGGTCGTGACTACAGACGGCGGCAGTCAGGCAGCTGTCAGACGGGAGTGACGTACTTAAGAAATCAGGCGACTCCTATGGTGCCATCAACACCAAGATGGGTTTTGTGCAGCATGAATGCAGTCTTTTGAATGCAATCTCCCCCTCCCTCAACAAAGATCTTTAATCCGTTTCCTGTCTCATCCATAAATGACTTTGTAATTGTGCCAGTTTTCCTTCTTTGTCATTCCAGATGTTCCAGTGTTTTTACTGAGTCTGCTGGAGGTCTCTTTCCTGCTCCAGGACATTTCTAGTCCATCCAGTGGTCTGCTCATTCTAAAAGATTACACTGAAACGTTTTAAATCTAATCTATTGATCATTTATTGAGGCCACAACTAAAATGCAGATAATTCAATTTAATCTTACTTGACTAAATTTGAATTTCAGAAATTCTCTGTCATTCTTACGTTTGTACCTTTGTTGTGATGCTTCATAAATGAACGGATCTGAATTGACAATGGATGAGAAGGTTAAGCCTTTACCATAGATGACATCCTGTCTCTTGACCAGCTCCTTATCCAGCTGCTGCAGGTACTGCTGCTCCACTCCCAAACTCCAGGAGTCTGCCTCCAGCTCTTTGGCCTCAGTGTCGAACTCCCCCATCAGCTGCCCGTCCATCATCTCAGTTCCTGAACCGAGCAGCACAGCTCACATTTTACAGCGATGTCTCACACGCTGGCAGAATAAAACCATTCCAGCGTGAACAGATGAGAGCAGTATTTTGTCCGTGCCGACCTTCATCTGTGAGGGACTCCATGGACTCCGTAACCTGGTTGGTTCTGTTGAGCGAGTCGGTGGACTGAGAGAGATACCGCAGAGATTTGATGGGCATCTCGTCGAACACCGGGCTGCAAGGAAGGACCGTAAAAGTCAGAACAGGAATGGGAAAAAGTCTTTTCAGCTTCTAAACTAAAAGATTTAAGAGAAGAAAACAAAGATTTAATCACATGTATAGAAAAACATTTAGTTTTGGCAACTAGACGAACTTTGCATTTAACTGCACTCAATTACACCCAGCTAGACATTAGCAGTAGACTTTAATCCTCAACGGTAGCAAAAACTTGAATCGTTCAAGAATCAAGATCTTTTTCAAACTGCTTTTTTTTTCATCTGCTCCTGATTCACAACGATTTAAGAAATACTCTGAAATGCAAATTTGAGCTTCAATTGTCTTGATATATGTCCTCTATCATCAGAAAAATGCCACAAGAACATGTTAGAAACTCCTTTTTAATCAGAGTGAGTCTTTAAATCGATCAACCAGAATCCGTTCTTAAAATCTTGAACTCACCCAGCAATGTTGCTTATGGAGAGACTCTTGGAGAGGTTATTTCCCTGGAACGTCATGATGCTGGTGTGCCTCCGTGCCGGCGGTATCATCAGGGAGGAAGTCTCGTCAGGGGAAAGAATGGCAGACCAGGGGCGCTCTCGTGTCCCCCCAGCTGCAGCAAACACATCAGTTACAGGTAAAGCTGACAAATTCCGTTACATTTACCTAAAAATGATCCTTAAACCTAATTTTTCCAAGAGGAATTGGGAGAAAATATTGCTCATATTGTCAATTGTTTTTATGACAAAAGAAAATATAAAGAAATGTAATTTTCTACTGTGAAATTTACTTTATTTGAAATGTGTCTTATTCCACAGAAAAACATCAACTCATTCCTGTTGTGATCTATTAGTGCTAAAGTGTAAGGGGACAAAATTCTAGAAAAGGAAGATTTTTAAACTTGGCCGATGACATCCGGTTATCTTTATGTCTTTCTTCTGTTTGGAACATACGGCGTCTGCTTAATGCTCAGCAAATACAGGATTATCAGAAGATGGTGAAAACCCGATCGCAAGTCTTTACAAAGATGGAGACTCCAGATTGAGAGAATGTCACATTAATCCTTTGGAAACGTAACGACACAGGCTGCACACGGCGAGCGCAGAGGCTCCAGTCAGACTTGGCTCGGAGGTTACCGGTGGAAACTTTTTTTTAAATTTTATTGCCAGCTTGCTATCTGGCACACAACGGCCGACTGAATTTTGTTTCTAAGATTCCTGATGGATACTAGTAGAAGGTTAAAGCATCATCTGGCTTTGACCACCACAGTCCAAGAGTTAAGTTGGGTAATTTCACAGCTTTGAGCTTTATTCATTTTTTTTTAATAAAAGCTCTTCTTGAAAATCCTGCATCAATAGTGCTGGTTTGCAGATGGGTTGGGAGTGTTTTGGACTCATAAAACTTGAAACTTACATTTGTTCCTCATTGTAACTGCAGGCAAAGTGCTTGAGTCTGGAACCGTAAACTGCTGCTTGGGCAGCTGAACAGAAAAACAGAGAAAATAAGCCTAAATGAAAACGATACCGGCCGCAGAAGAACAGTTCACCAAAGGGTGCAGTGGAGCGGGCGTGACGGCTGCTTACCTTCATCTTCACCTTGGCACAGACTGGCAGGCTGTCCCTGCAGCCCTTGTGGACGGAAGCATTGCAGTCTGGAAAAAGAAAGAGCAGTGAATGCTTAGATTTTGGAAGGTGGCGTTAGGGCCAGTAAGGGTGCGTGGTGGGGTGGGGGCTAGAAATCCTGACTGGTTTTCATGGCTGGCCAGGAAACTCCGGCAGACCACTAATGAAAGCCAGACTGGGGCAGGACGTGTGATGCAATCGAGGGGCAACACAACTCGCCGGCAAATTGGAAAAACGAATCGTGCCCGGAGTGACGCATGCACATTTACGCTGCTCTGCGTGGGAAAATTTACGCCCGTTGACCTTCCCAAGTCCCCGCTGGTAAACAGAAGCCATAACTGTGACTGCCCAATGTGCAGAATTCATGAACAACATGGATTTTTGTCCTGTGAGCAGCCTTTGTGCACAAGTGCAAAAAAGAAAAGAGCAAATCAACTCTAAGCCCAAAAAGGAAGTGCCAAGAAGAGGAAGATCTGTTTACAATTGGAGCAGATTTCACAAACTTATAAGTCATTTTCATAACAACATTTTTCTCCAGCAAACATGGAGTTAAACCAGCAACCCAACTGAGTTGCAGCCAAGATTTCCACTCCTGGAGTTCCACAGACACACCTCCGCTCTAAGCAGTCAGGCTTTAGAAAGTAACTGGGCATGAGACGCTTTCACTCATGGCCTGAAAATAGCGATGATTTCCCCAGCCTGCTCAAGTTTTATGTTTCGTTGCTTTTTTAGAACTTCTAACCAATTCTAGAAAATCTGACTCAAAGGATTTGCTTTGTGCGTCTGCAGACTGGACACCGGCCAGACATCTGTGAGACCTGAAAACACAAAAAGAGCTGGTTCTCGTTTGTATCAAGGATCTGGGATGTGAGTCCATGGCGAAACTCATTTCTCCTTTTTGAGTTTTCTCCCTGGAGGAGGAGTTGCATCTAAAGACTTGAGAAATAAACTACATCCTCTTTGGAGCTGCAGCTGCTGCTCCAAACAGAAACTGCTTCAAAAAGTGCTCTGTCTGTATTTTCTCCCTGTGTTTCAGGAAGCAGCTCAGCTTCACTCTGAGAACGATGCAGCCTCGACCAAAACGCTAATCTGCCACTATTACCATCAACAACAGAATCATTTCCTCCAAATGAAGTGACGTGTGCAACAAACGTTGACTGAGCTTCTTCAGTAAATTAACCAGACCTGCTGCTCACAATGACTCATGAAACAGGACTCGGATGTGTGGTTAGATTAGAAAAAAAGAAACAAAACACAAATATGAAAAGAAAAAACCACTTACATGAGCAAAAGAAAGCATCCTTGCTGTTGACAGCCTTGTTGCACTGGAAGCACTGAGCCGCCAGACTGGAGGGAGTGAAAAGATGACCATTCAAAGTCTTCTTGTCCTTCTCCTTACCCTCTTTCTCTTTTTTATCTCGATCTTTTTCCTGCGTGGGACAAAAAAATGCAACGTCAAAAACAAAAACAATTCTGCTGAATATGATGACATGGAGTTACGCAGAATTTTCTCAAAGTTAATTAGAAACTTTGAACAAGTTCAGGATAAAAGTACGGCTTTAGTCTGGTCTCACTGTTCTCAGGGGTTAATGCGAATGGGTGCTGTGGATTTTTGAGTGGAGGGGCGTAGAGAGGAGCGGTTACATCTTTGTGCGGCCACCTTAACGGATGTCATGAAAATGGAACATTTTCCTTAGGTATTTGTAAGGATGACGTACATTTGACGTACAGGTAATGCTGTCATACGGTGCCCTTACGCCACATTCTAGTTGTTAGTAAGGTGTGCATACTGGATTCTTACTTATTGCTCGCAAATGCTGCATGCACAGGGGGTACAGGCGATATGTGAGAGCCCATAGGACGTCCATTTTCGTTCTACTGGCTCGCTTAGAGGTCTACAACCATGAGATTTTGTGTGGGACATCTGTTTGCCCCATACAGGTTTGACTATTTTTTGCTTACAAAAGAGGCATGTACTACCTTAAACAATGACTGAACAGGAGGAAAAAAAGACAGCATGAATCTATTTTAATAGACGATTACAACAGTTCATTCAACTCAACTCACTTGACAACAAAGCAGTGAACAAGTCCCAACCTTTTTTTTTTCACTTCATGTTTTCCCTTTAAAAACCTAATTAACTTCTTGATTCCTGAGATTTGCATGGTGGCATTTGCGTTTTACTTCCCAAAGTACAGAGCACTGATACTACCTTGCCTGTGTTCACACTACATTTGCATATAGAAAAATCCTTTGACTTTAAAACAGAAGCATGTCTGCATATAAAAGAGGAAAAAAAAAAAGAATTTAATCAAAAAACCACCAGGGGGGTTGTTGCATAACTGGGATGAGAACCGGGCCGAGTTAGTGTGACGTTACTCAAGGAAAATGGCTTACTTCTGGCTCCAAGTAAGCCACATTATTAGTCTGATGTAGCAGCAGCAGGGGGGTTGACACATTATTTATGCTGACAACATAGTAATTCGTTAAAGGAGTGGCGTTAATGAACTGCTTTTCGTCTTTTGGGTTTGATCAGGAGGTCCGTGTTTGATGCCTGGGAGGACTGGCAAACTGTAACCACCACTAGCACAGCAGTGACAAGCACACATTCATGCAGCCCAGATGGATTCTCGTAGCTAAACGGTATGACGAGTGAGACACATCTGCAGGATGCGCTTTCTGGAAATCACATGTCTGACCTTCTCAAAACAGACCTCTCTGTCTGCTCTGCCTCTGCATTAACTCATCATCATCAGTCACTAACACAGTGAGCAGAATCCCATTCCCATAAAGTGATCCAGGGAAGAACAGACCTTCTATTCTCCAGGACTTACATCACAGCCTCCACCCAAAGCCGGAGGAAATGGGCAAAAGGGAGGTTTCCAGCTTTTTAATGGCTAGCGTGGGCATCTCGGTTTGTGAGAACCAAAGAGCCCTGTGACACTAGAGCTCGCTCAATTCTGTTTTCAGACAGACCGGACCGCAGCACGTTTGAAAGGCATTACAAACAGCTTTCATTCTCACTTCCTGCAACAACAACCGAATAACCAACGAACCAGCAAACACCTCTGCTTCAAACTTTTCAATTTTGATTTTTCGTACCAAAGAAAACAAACACAATTTAACTCAATTTAATTCAAACTCAACTTCTGACACCTCACCCTGAGATTTAAACAAAGCAGAAACCCTGTCAAACGCTCTCTATCAGGCAATGACTTCACTGGAAAATCATCTCAGCTCATCCAGGAGCACTTCAAGCAGGATCCCGTGACAGCTGCTGAACCTTTACCGCAACGCGACATGGAAAGCCGAGCTCCCTCTCCACGTACCTCCAGCCAACCTTTCCATTTCAGTGAGAAGAACATGGCCTCCTGTGAATCTCCCGCATACCATTGCTGGCTGCGGCTGAAGCTACGGCTACCACAGAGGCTCCATGAGGAACCCTGCAAAGAGGAAGTGACTGCCTCGCTACAGGACGTGCTATTTCTGCAATGACCCCACAGTCTGGTACGGACGCTGTTAAAAAAAAAAAAAAAAACTCTGCGAAGATCCTCTTCCAGAGATTTCAGACTCACACTGTTACTTTGTGCAAAGAATGACTAATGAATAATAAGAGCCTGAAAGTTGAACTGGAGAAATGCAAAAAATAAGTTGCATTTTCACAGATTTCATCACTTCTGCTTTAACTTAAGAGTCTGATAGAATAATATATAAATAAAAAGGTGTTTACAGCATAAAATGAATCACCTTAAAATGTAAAATTCTACTAAGAATCTTAACATTTTAATCGCAGCTGACCAGCCTGAAGCTATGGTCATCTTCTTCACTTTAAAAGCAAAGTGAAGACTCATTTCACAGAAAAGATTAGAAAACCACAGCTTACCCTGCCTTCCTGTTCGACTTCCTGTTCAACCCACAGTGTCTCTTTGCAAAAGCTGCATGCATTTCACAAAGAGTCAGACGTTTCTGAACACAAACCTTTCATTTCAAAAACATTGTCGAGGTAAACTTGAGGCCCTTTGACATGAAAGTTCATTTAAATAAAATGAAAATCATAGGCTTTTTTGTGTTTTTGGTGTTAAATGTGTAAAATCACATTTCAAAGTATTTTTTAGTTGAAATCACTATGAATCAGGATCATGCAAAAAAAATGTCAATTGAAAAAGTTCGATTAGTTGTCAGGTGTGTGAAACCACATTTGTCCCATCCCCAGGTAAAAGAGATGGTAAAAGATCTTATTTGTGATCAAGAAAATACGCTGGGCGGGCCACACACTCCCTGCTCTGCTCCATTCTAATGCATCCCCTAATAGACGACTAGATCCGTGTACGTCTTTGCTTTCCTCGTCTGAGCTGGCATTTGATAATGTTAGTTTGGAGGTAGGAGGGGCTGTAAGCTAGCTTCTCTCCAATTCAGAATCCGATAGAATTACGTCAATTGCGTCAATGATTGAAGACTTACAGTCATCAAAAGAATGTGGACGCTGGAGCTAAAGCTCTCATGTAACAGTGTTAAAATGCATCAGTAACAATTGTGGGTTTCCATTTTGACATTTGTATGTTATTTTGCCTTTTCCAGGTTGTATGTTTTTTTTGTCTTTTATTTTGAAATGCAGGGCGTGCCCTCAACTTGGTTGTGACAGGAGATAAAGCTTCTTCTTCTGAAAGTATTTTCAAGTTGCAAGGCTGTATTTTATTTGTGCTTTAACAAAATAAGGTGGAAAACAACAAGAAACCCACAGTTAAACAAATAGCAATGTAAATAAACAATTCCAGTTTTTTTTTATTTTGCCTAAAAAAAAGCGTAATCACAATTAAAAGACCACTGGAAGCACTTTTTAAAAAGATCAAAAAATGGTCGACGTAGGACTTCAAGACTTGTTTAATAAGAGATTTGGATGACCAGTCGACAGGAAATATTTTCTATTCCATCATATTTTGTTGAATACTGTCCAACAGTGAGCAAGCCCAGTTCCTCATGATGAAACTGCCTAATGCAATGCAATCAGCACTTCTTCGACACTTTAATTAACAGAAATGATGAATTTCCTGGCTTGAATAAAACATACATTTCCTACAGGTTCTTTCTGAGCATTCGTTAAAGGTTTGAAGAGTCTCCTGTGGTAAAATCTTCTGTCGCTGCCAGTTAATAGATGTGTAATCTCTCCTGACAGCCCATTACTCAACGAAAAAACGAAATACATAACTAAGCTCACTGACCATGAAGCTAATTAATGACTTTTCTGCAGTTTAAAGTTGATGAGTTGTTGAGTTTTTCTCTTCAGAGGCTCAGCAGATTTCTTTAGTTTAAAAGTTCAAATATTGGTCCCTATAATGAGTGGTGGTAAAATAAATCCATTCCTGTCAAGTAAAGTGGTCAGAGCTGAAGAAAACAAAGCAAATGTTGGGGTTTCAAACTATAGGAGCATGAGGAGCGTTCTGCTGCCATGGAGCAGAAGGTCTGTGCGCTCACCCTGCTGGTCTTCTTGTACATCTTATTCTTGAGGTAGCTGAAGGTCCGGCCCACTTTGGTCACACTCTTTCCCTCGTTGTCGTTCCTCAAAGGCCCGGGCTCCTCCTCTGATATACTGGATCAAAAACACACATGTCATTCCCCAACAGCTGCATCCATACACACCTCATGGCTTCCATAAAGCAACCATTGTCCTCTGAAAGCATTTGATGGCTTCTCTGGTTCTTTATTGGACTATAAAGGACCTGGCAGCTCTCAGAGCCCAGAGGAACACTTTCTTAGATGAGCACAGTTGAACTGACCTGTATGCTAGTGACCCAGAAGTGCTGGAAATGGACCTCATGCCTGGAAAGAAACAAGAAAGGAAGTGAGCGGAACTTTTCTTCATCTCTGTGAGGGGCTAAAACACCAATCGCTAAGCCGGACACGTCACTGCACACTAGCTTCAAGGATTTGGCCAATGCTTCGTACAATGCCCATGAAATTTGGCCTTTTGGTACCCTTATTACAGGCAAGCAACCAAGGGACTCTGGTGGAAAACAGAGGCTGGAGGTAGTTTCTGCCGTTCCATCCAAAACTGGATGAATAGATGACCTCAGTTCTAAAAGTCACATATATTTGATGTTTTTTCATGTAGGCTCAAATTAGCTCATTAAAGAAAGTCAAGGTAGTTGAAACTGGAGCGCTAAGAGTCTCTTAACCCTCAGATTTGTCATTTATTCAGATTTTCCACAACCAATACTTGGAAAAACAGACTCAAATCCCACCAAACGTTAACTCAACTTTTAACATAATTTCTAACAAAAAAAAAAACAATCTATCTCGCTTTGTGCGCCACTTCTGAAGTAGATCAAAGATAGACAAACTTGCCCTGTCTGTGTTGCCGTTGCATATTTACATCAATGGTAAACACAAGCGGAAACACATCATGGGTAAGAGAACAAAAAGAAAAGCTCTGTTTCTTTGACCAGAAGTGACAGCATTATCAGAGCGGAAGAAAGAGCTTCCTCAGATTACCTGCAGCGCTCATGACGGCTCTATTCCTCTTTCTGTCCTGATCCTGACTCAATTTGTTGCAAAAGAACTTCGCACAGACTATTTTAGGTAAAGGTCACTAACATACTGAAAAGTCATGGTCTCACTAAGCCAAGCACAAAAGAAATGTTTAGAAGCGTGCATGCTGGCTGAGGCAGGAGTGGGTTTTCTGCAACAGCAGCTTTGCTTCAGGGATTTTTTTCATACTGACAATAGCTTAATATCACCAGCAATTAGTGAGCTCCTTATGGCAAGTTAATGACAGCAGAACATTCAGGCTTCACTGGCCTTCAGCGTTAAGTGGTGCTTAGCTGTGACAGTACTAGAGTGGAGCACCAATTCACTGCAAAGCAGTAAAAAATCTAAAGAGCGACTGCGAGCTTTAATCCGACAGATTTTATGGCTCCTCCAGAGAAGAAGCGCGAGTCACAGGTGGGGACACCCATCTCCAGCTCATGACTCTACACCGAGCTGTCAACGTGGTTAAAGGATTCAGGGCTCTACGGGTAAAATCTACGGCTCTGATGCTGAAGCAACATCTATTTTCTACTTCAGCTTCACGGGTCTATACTTACTCAAGTCATCCTCATCATCGCTCGAGGAAGAGTCTCCAAAACTGAATTGAGGCTTAGATTTGGTAAGAATGGGAGAAAGGTTGAAAGAGAAAGAGATGCGCCTCTGTCGTCTGAGGCGTACCACCGCTGGGGGGGGGGGACCAGGGAGGAAAGAACCACAACAGGAATGGATGATTTACTCAAACATATGAGAACAATGATGCCAAACTGTTGATGGAGGGAAACACCTGATGAAGCCGGTGAACAAACTCAACCGAAGGCCATTTTTCTTCCAATTAAGTTCGATATTACATAATGTAGTGTGATGTGAGCCTGAATAACTTTGACTAAACTTACAATCAAAATGTAAAAACCAAAAAAAATATGAACAAATAGAAAATGTACGGAGCATTTTGGGAAGTATTGGAGGACGTTCAGGTTTTCTGTGCTTCTACCTGAACTTTGCTCAATCGCCATCTCAAACTACAGTCATTTTGAGAGCGACATGAGAGCGGCTCCTCACCGTCGATGTCTTTATGGCTGATGGCCAGCATGGACACGGACTTGGTGAGGGGCAGAGTCACTGGATGGCAGCTGTTTCGCAGAGGAAGATACCGCCGTGATTTCTGCAACAACACACACAAAGGAGGCAAAAATGGGTAGAAGAAGAGTGGAACAAATAGTTATGTGTAAGTATGAATAACTAAACAGAAAACAAGAACCAGATTATGGCAACATTGTGAGTATAAAACACATTTAAAGATCCACTCCAAAGAAAATTGTGTTCTTGGTGCTTTTATCTTGTTGTTGTGGTATTTTTCTGATGATGGAGGACATATAAAGAAAATTAAGCTTCAAAATGCATTTCAGAGTGTTACTTTATTCAAACCATGTGAATCAGGAGCAGGCAAAAAAAGAGCTTTGTGACAAAGAAAATACTCTAGGCCACAAACTCTTAGCAGTGGGAAGGGGAAATGGGGCGGGGTCGCTCTGTGCCAACCCGCATACCTAGTACCACATACTTAGTACCCGGTGAATTGTTATAGGATGGCAACATGACCTACAGCTTGTCGGCCAATTTGTGTCAAAATCTGCAATTTGATGATTTTCGCGTTTTTGTAAACTAACCTCGTTTGTCTGAGGTTTGTTTACAAAACAAAATTTTAACAAAATTTCACCCACATGCCACCAGCTTTAGCCTACAACGAACCCTGTGTCGTCGACCTTTGACTTCAGGAAAATGCCCTCATCTTGATTTTTTTTTTTATGTTAGTACTAGCTACAAACGAAAACTGGTCTCAGGGATTTTCTTCTCAGGCTTCGTGGGGAAAAAATTGGGAAAAAAAAATGTTGGAATTAGAAGTTGTATATTTTGAACGGTGGCGACTGCCTTGGCTTTTTTGAATAAAAGTTTTTAAACATTTTATATTATTTACCTAAAGTTGGCTGGAGTTATTACATTCTACTGTATTTTATGTTTGTTTGTCCTTTGCCATTTGTTGTTACTTACTGATCAATGTAATCTGCATTTTCCTTTATTTTATTCTATTTTACACAAAAACTTCTCATGTTTCTAAAACAATATTGTTTTCCTGAGACTTTAGGGGCAGTATATTTGCCATAAAAAAACCTTTTTGAAAAATTTAGGACAGATTCAGAGTCAGGCTAACCTGACCTGTTTTCTTCAGAATTTTTTGATTGCTATAAAAAGACCCATTCCAAATGTTGACAAAGGAAGAAAACAGGATTTTTGGCTTGTCTTTAAACAATTTTAAAGTCAGTGGAATAAATCCACCTGAGGACGTGGATGATTGATAATCCTCGTTAATCCACAAACTGACAAGACCAAGGCTTGCCCTCACTGTGCATGAGGTATGTTTATCTGCAAGCTTTACAAATCCATTTCTCTTCTCAGCATTAGGCCTGTGATTTCCTGAGGACCCCTCCAGCTGATAGCTGTGAGGATCTGACTCCTGAAGACTTTGCGAGTGTGTGCGTCGGCTGACCGGGTCGTGCACTCCTCCGTGATCCTTCTGCTCCTCCTGCTCCTCTGTCAGCGAAACCAGCGAGCCCTTGTCTTCACTGTCCTGCCTGGGCATTCTGGAGGGCTCCACCATTTGGGAGCCCTGGGTGGAGGAGCCCCTCAGCTCATCTCGGCCCCCGCTGAGTCCCTCGAGGCTGTAGCTGTGCATGCAAACAGCAAGCAAATGTGATTTCAGAAAAAGAAAAAAAAAAGACTTTTGTGTTCACACTGCAACCAGTCCTCTGAAATATTCATCACTGATCATGTTGGGCTGCAACAACCACACATTCACACACAAGCATGCACCTGTTGATACATGCACAGAGCCAGTGCTGCACAGCGTTTAGTCAGCTGAGTTATCACCGAGCTTGGGAGCAGATTTACAGTTGAAACCACCGCAAATGACTTCCAACACCAGCATCGGCACACAGACCTCAGCAGCTGTGATTTACCAACCCAATTGAATCGATCTATGACTGGGAATAAGAGGCCTTGAAAAATCCAATGCAATGATTATGAGGAGGAAAACTACAGCTACATTTCACGATGAGCGATGCTCGCAGACAGCAGCTTTATCTGCTTCAGGACAGGCTATGTGACGCTTGAATCTCCAGCAGTAAATCTCTTGTTTCAGTCCTTGTATGGTACTCCATTATCCAGCAAATCCTCCTCAGTCCAACACTTTCAAGCATCACTAACTAAGACCTGACTAAGAGAATCGTCAGTGACCAATGCAGAGCAGCACTTACCAATCCTCAGGGCCATGAATGTAGATGGCTATATTTGCCATATTAAAGTCTCCTTCCTGGCAGTGTTAATATATACATATCCTGCAGAGTCGCAAGGTCGTCCATATTGAAAAGGAGCTGCAGTTATTGCAGCTCTTGGCTGTAGGAAGCCGATGTGTGTCTGACTGACAGGGCATTGTTGAAGAGACAAAACGAGCCTGCACACCCACAACGACAAATGCAAATAAATGTGCGTAAATGGGCCATATTCAAAGAAGGTCATGTGCTATGTGCAAAAAAGGAAACGGCAAACACGCACTGCTGCTGGGGGGTTGCATCAGGAAGACACCAGCTGACACAAAGAGCTTGAAGAAAAGTGAGAAACACAATGATGAAGCAAGTGATGAAGGTGGAAAAGCAGGAAGTGGAAACACCTGAACAGCAGGGACGATTGTGCATTTCTGGAATAACTGGAAAACGAATGCACACCAAAGTGAAACATAAACACAGCTTAGAGTTTATTTCCTGCTGCAGCCTATGGTCATATCAGGAAATCAAACTGAGCCGCCAAAACACCGACAGAACAGTGCTGGGACTGCAGACACTGAGAGGAGCTGCTGCCTTCCTCAAAGCGACAGATGTGGCCAGATGGTTCCAGCTGTGGCCTTCAACAGTACAAAACATATCTCAATTAAAGCCAGACAGATGTTCAAGGGGGCTGATGACTACCATTACTGAGCAAACGTACAGAAAGCAAACCTGCTTGTAGAACCAGGATTTACTCTATGTGGATGCACAAAAGACAAGATCTTAGGGGGCCACTGTACACCAGAGGGTCCCATTAATAAAAAGTTTAAACAGTTTTTAGTGAACCGGCACCTTAACGTGGTGGAGGGGTTTGAGTGCTCGAGTGATCCCAGGAGCTATGCTGTCTGGGGCTTCGGCTCCTGGTAGGGTCTCCCATGGCAGACAGGTCCTGGGTGACGAGCCAGACAAAGAGCGGTTCACAAACCCCTTCATGAAAATAAACATCACAGATCCAGTTGCGTCGCCCGGATTGGCGTTACCGGGGCCTCACCCTGGAGCCAGGCCTGGGGTTGGGGCTCGCAGGCGAGCGCCTGGTGGCCGGGGCTCCTCCCACGGGCCCCGGTCGGGTAAAACCCGAACGATCAACGTGGGATCACTCCCCAGTGGGCCCACCACCTGCAGGAGAGCTCAGAAGGGGCCGGTGCGATGTGGTTTGGGTGGCAGTCGAGGGCGAGTGCCTCGGCGGCCTAAACCCCGGTCATGGAACTTGGCTTTTGGGACATGGAACGTCACCTCTTTGGGAGGGAAGGAGCCTGAGCTTGTGCGAGAGGTTGAGAGGTACCGGCTAGATATAGTTGGGCTCACCTCTACGCACAGTCTGGGCTCTGAAACTCAGTCTCTCGAGAGGGGTTGGACTCTCTACCATTCTGGAGTTGCACATGGTGAGAGGCGGCGGGCTGGGGTGGGCTTACTTGTGAGCCCCCAGCTTAGCCGCCAAGTGTTGGAGTTCACCCCGGTGGATGAGAGAGTTGCGTCCCTCCGCCTTCGGGTGGGGGACAGGTCTCCGACTGTGGTTTCGGCTTATGGGCCGAACAGCAGTTCAGAGTACCCAGCTTTCTTGGTGTCTCTCGGAGGGGTACTGGAAAGTGCCCCAACGGGGGACTCCATTGTCCTCCTGGGTGACTTCAATGCCCACGTGGGCAATGACAGTAGCACCTGGAGGGGGGTGATTGGCAGGAACGGCTTCCCTGATCTGAACCCAAGTGGTGTTTTGTTGTTGGACTTCTGTGCTAGTCATAGTTTGTCCATAACAAACACCATGTTTGAGCACAAGGGTGTCCATCAATACACGTGGCATCAGGACACCCTCGGCAGGAGATCAATGATCGACTTTGTAGTCGTTTCAGGAGACCTTCGGCCGTGTGTCTTGGACACTCGGGTAAAGAGAGGGGCAGAGCTGTCCACTGATCACTACCTGGTGGTGAGTTGGATTCGATGGCGGGGAAGGAGGCCGGAAAGACTCGGCAGACCCAAACGTAGTGTGAGGGTCTGCTGGGAACTTCTGGCTGAGCCCTCCGTCAGGGAAGTCTTTAACTCCCACATCCGGGAGAACTTCAAACAGGTACCAAGGGAGGCTGGTAACATTGAGTCTGCATGGACCATGTTCTCCACCTCCATTGTCTCTGCTGCTGTTCGGAGCTGTGGTCGCAAGGTCTCTGGTGCCTGTCGTGGCGGCAACCCCCGAACCCGTTGGTGGACACCGGAAGTAAGGGATGCCGTCAAGCTGAAGAAGGAGTCCTATCAGGTCTGGCTGACTTGTGGGACTCCAGAGGCAGCTGACAGGTATCGGCAGTCTAAGCGAGCTGCGGCTCAGGCTGTAGTAGAGGCAAAAACTCGGTCCTGGGAGGAGTTCGGTGAGGCCATGGAGAAGGACTATCGGTTGGCCTCGAAGAGGTTCTGCAAACTGTCCGGCGCCTCAGAAAGGGGAAGCAGCTTTCTGCAGGCACCATTTTCAGTGCAGGTGGGGAGCTGCTGACTTCGACTGGGGACATTGTCGGGCGGTGGAAGGAATACTTTGAGGATCTCCTCAATCCTGCTGACACGCCTTCTCTTGAGGAAGCAGAGGCGAGAGCCTTGGGGTGGGGCTGTCCATTACCCAAGCTGAAGTCACAGAGGTAGTTAACAAGCTCCTCTGTGGCAAGGCACCGGGAGTGGATGAGGTCCGCCCTGAGTACCTCAAGTCTCTGGATGTTGTGGGAGTGTCTTGGTTAACGCGTCTCTGCAGCATCGCGTGGCCGTCGGGAACAGTACCACTGGACTGGCAGACAGGGGTGGTGGTTCCCCTTTTCAAGAAGGGGGACCGGAGGGTGTGTTCCAACTACCGGGGAATCACACTCCTCAGCCTCCCTGGGAAAGTCTATGCCAGGGTACTGGAGAGGAGAGTCCGGCCGATAGTCGAACCTCAGATCCAAGAACAACAATGCGGTTTCCGCCCTGGTCGTGGAACTGTGGATCAGCTCTACACCCTGTCCAGGGTGCTGGAGGGTTCGTGGGAGTTCGCTCATCCTGTCCACATGTGTTTTGTGGATTTGGAGAAGGCGTTCGACCGTGTGCCCCGTGGTGTCCTGTGGAGGGTACTTTGGGAGTATGGGGTCCGGGGAGCCTTACTCAGGGCTGTCCGGTCTCTGTATGACCAGAGCAGGAGCATGGTCCGCATAGCTGGCAGTAAGTCAGACCTGTTCCCAGTGCATGTTGGACTCCGGCAGGGCTGCCCTTTGTCACCGGTTCTTTTCATAGTTTTTATGGACAGAATTTCTAGGTGCAGCCAAGGTCCGGAGGGGGTCTGGTTCGGGAACCACAGGATTTCCTCTCTGCTCTTTGCAGATGATGTTGTCCTGTTGGCTTCATCGAACCAGGACCTCCAGTATGCATTGGAACGGTTTGCAGCCAAGTGTGAAGCGGCTGGGATGAGGGTCAGCACCGCTAAGTCTGAGGCCATGGTTCTCGACCGGAGAAAGGTAGTTTGCCCTCTCTGGGTGGGTGGAGTGCTCCTTCCCCAAGTGGAGGAGTTTAAGTATCTTGGGGTCTTGTTCACGAGTGAGGGAAGATCGGAGCGTGAGATCGACAGGCGGATTGGTGCTGCGTCCACCGTTATGCGGTCGCTGTACCGGTCCGTCGTGGTGAAGAGAGAGCTAAGCCAGAAAGCAAGGCTCTCAATTTACCGGTCGATCTACGCCCCAATACTCACCTATGGTCATGAGCTCTGGGTCATGACCGAAAGAACGAGGTCCCGGATCCAGGCGGCTGAAATGAGCTTCCTCCGTAGGGTGGCTGGGCGCTCACTTAGAGATAGGGTGAGAAGCTCGGTTACCCGGGAGGAGCTCGGAGTAGAGCCGCTTCTCCTCCAAATCGAGAGGAGCCAGTTGAGGTGGCTCGGGCATTTAGTTCGGATGCCCCCTGGACGCCTCCCTAGGGAGGTGTTCCAGGCATGTCCCACTGGGAGGAGGCCCCGGGGAAGACCCAGGACACGCTGGAGAGACTATGTCTCTCGGCTGGCCTGGGAACGACTCGGGGTCCCCCCAGAGGAGCTGGAGGAAGTGGCTGGGGAGCGGGAAGTCTGGGCATCTTTACTTAGACTGCTGCCCCCGCGACCCGGTCCCGGATAAGCGGAAGAAAATGGATGGATGGATGGATGGAGTTTTTAGTCAAAACCTGAGAAATCCAATTAAAAAATGTAAAAAAAAAAAAAAAAGGGTCCCCAACCCCCCTGGGCTGCAGACACAACCTACATTTTTATTTGGATAAACTACTTTAGAACTCTCTCCCCACCACATCCAATTTATTCTCATTGACTGTAAAAGTAAACTGGACTGAGTGATCCTTCCCCCGCTTCGCGTTCCAAATAGGAAGTATCTGCTGGTTCCAAGAAGCCAAAACCGCATAGACGTCAATAGAGAAACAGCTATTAGTCATTAATTTTATCAGAATAACCATTCTTCCTGTGTAACATTTTTCTAACTCTAACCCAAGTTTTTCATGATATTATTTCTATATCTCAAGTTATTTAAGTTATAAATAGACCAATCAGATGCCTCAATAAAAGCATGTAAAAGCCAGCTGGCCCCCACCTTGAACATTCAAAATGTTTGATGGACAGATTGTCCCGAACCCGCTTTCAGTGGAAGGGGTGTGGACTTCAAACAAGCTTACTCTTGATTGATGACAGTAGTTGCCATAGAAACTCAGACCGACTCAGACCAACTACTGTCGTCTGGCTCCAACACGACGACGTCCGTGTCACGGATAAACGGCGACTGAATTGTCTTCGTTTCGCCGGAGTTAAGCCATTTTCTATGGGTGACGTCACACCCCTACTGTCCAGTTCTTTTATACAGTCAATAACGCATGTCAAGTTTCTCGGTCCAGTGGGAAAAAACACATCTGCTACTTTCTTAAAGCGGATGCACTGACCCCTAAAAAGAAAACCCCCACAAAGTTAACAAATACAAATGTTTGTAACATGTGTTACAAAGTAGTTCACACAGTGGATTCACATTTATTATTATATTTTGAAAATACCAGTTTTTTTTTTTAAACCAGTGACTACTTTTTGTGTATTATTTATCGCACCTTAAAAGTTGGACGAGGCTGAAATTGGTGGTCAATTTTTTTCTTCCAAGGTGACAGTTATGGGTTGAAGGAAAATCGATATCATATTTTAACAGTTGCTACACAAAATCTAGTGTACAAATACATTTAAAGGAGTTGCAGATTTGTTTTACAGAGAATGAAAGCAAACTTTACCATCAAAACTTAAGGGAAACTGAAAGCTTAAAAAAAAAAAAGTAAAATCTGCCGCCCATTTTAGCCTCGTACAGACCAGTCCGAGAAAATATCAACAGTAAACTGGTCTGTGGCCTGAAAACGGTTGGGGCCCACTGGCTCAAAAAACTTTGATATCAAACATAATGCAATCTGTTTTTTTCAGAAAAATTGTCTTGACAGCTTTGTTAACAACCATAAAAACCATAGTTAACCCTTTCATCAGCTTTTTGGTTAAGTCAACTAAACTATCTGACAAAAATTGCACCGGTGTCTCCTGACAGAAATTGTCTAGTTCACCTCGAATTGGGAAGCCTGGTAGGTAGCAGAAACAGAAGTGGCTAAAAATCAGCCAAATTCATGAATACACAATGAGTGCGGGGGTCCACCTACAGCTTTTTCCCTCCTCTTTCCTGCTCAAAGAGTATTTTCGACAGTCGACAGCACACATCTACACACACCTTTGTTTCACTGCAGTATCACAGCGGCTTTTCCTTCAACACTGACTCTAAACTCTTCTGACAGCTTTACAGTTGGAAAAAATCCCTACAGGACTCTGTGAGGCCGTGCAGCTGAGTCTCTTGAGCCGAATTCTTCTTTTTCAGCGCGGCTGCTTGTTATTACCACTGCAACACAAAACAGCAAAGAACTCAACTGCCCATTTGCCACAGTGCTTTATGCACATTTCAGCAGTGGGGGAAAAGAGAGGGTCATTTTTCAGAGTAATCGCCTGCAGGGATGCAGCAGAAAGCGGGAACAGAACAGCAAGCGGATGTTCAAAAGCAGGAGCTTTACGGCCCACACCGGTCTGCATTAGCCACCGCACGTCGCAGAGAAAGAGAGAGCATTAACAGCACACGGACTGATGATGAATGTGATTCATTTGTACCTTCTCCTATGAAAGGCTGGCCTCCTCTCACCATGGCAACGAATGGAACTAGAGGTGATGAAAGAGAGACAGGAAGTGAAGGATGATGGGTGATGTGAGTCGAGATTTGAGAGGAGTTTAGGTGAGAAAGAAAATAACATGTGGATGAAATCTCCAAAAAAACCGTAAGCTCTTTTAGCAGATCAAAACATGAAGACACAGCTCATGTTAGAAAGAATGTTTCACTTACAAACCATTACACCAAAAACACAAGTCATCTTCAAGACATTTTCTTCAAAAAGAATAAAATCTGATCAAGAATGAGGTAAGAACTGTTTTTAACTCATCACTTTTCATGGCAGCAGCTTTTTCTTATTGCTTTATAGCATAATCTAAAAAGAAATAGTTTGCTTTCATCATTTCAAGCATTTTTTTATGAGAAACAAGTGTAAAGACAATGAATTGATCTATTATAACAAACTCAACCTATATTGCTGTGTTTACATGTTGGTCAAATATGGAAAAAATAAAATTAAATGCAACAAACAGAAGCTATATAAATACATGCATATATTTATATCAGGGCTGTAAACGTTAACGCGTTAATGACGTGATTGGTTTTTTTTTTAAGTAATGCGTTAATATATTTTAATGCTAATTGATTACGCTCCGCAAAGCAACCATCTTTTGCCGGTTCAGGCTTTTGTGACGTACGTCGAATTCTGAATGCACACTTCATCGGGCACAATCCTGCTTATAATCCTGCTTATAACATAGTCACTTACAAAATAAACATTCAATTGATTTTTAGTACTTTATTTTTGTCATGTTTTAGGTTTAGATCGCTTTTCACAAAAAGCAGACTTTTAGATACGTAATGCGGCCTGTTGTCACGGTAACACAATGCATCGCTGAACCGGCAGACCTGGACTGCAGCAGCAAAGTAAAGCGATATACGTGCTGATCGTCACGATAGTTAAAGCATCAGTTAAAAGAGACAGTTCACCTCTTACCGCTTGTTTTTGTCCATATTATGAAGGAAAAGTACTCTGCTCTGATTTTTCAGCTCAGTGTGACATTACGGAATCAGATCCATGTGGAAGAGTGAATCTTTTCCTTTTTCCCTTTGACTTCGTGAAGGTCAGTAGAATTGGTGCAATTTAATAAGAGATAACTAGCTGAAAATCACGGGGCTGTAAAAGGAGTTTTCACATCAAGTCTTCATAGGTTTAAGACTAGAGCAGGGCACAGCCTTCTTCAAAAGACACGTAATTGAGTCAGCGTTTGATAAATAGACAGAATGTGTCTGATGTCATTAGTAATCTTTGGCATGTACCAAGAGATGTTTTTCTTTCAATGCTACCGGTTTTAATTACACCTCAAAACAGGTGAGCCTTTCTGTTACCTTATTATTATGTAATCCATATGCATCATGGATACCGTTTTATAAAAAACTGTTTTCAAACTAAGAAAAGTTGTTGCTGCTAATATCACGGCGTTATTGCAGGTCTGTGTGCAGACGGACAGACGGCTGCCTCTGAGGATGTCTGTGCAGACAGAGAATGCAGATGATTACAGATCTAATGCTCCCTCACGAGACCAAAGACGTCATATAAGAAGGGGATTCCCAGAGGATTTTTGTTCAGAAAGCATTCTTTTAAAAAGGAGTCAAATGGTAGATGGGGAGGGAATGCTTGTTTGTCTCACTTATCATACTATTTGTATTTAGCATCACATAAGACAGTTATTTCATTATTTATTTGTATATTTACTGAAGTTTTCCTGATTAATGAGCATTTTTTGATCAGTTTTTCCCATATTTCTGTTTTTGCTACTTAAAATAAGGATCTTTATTTCACCAACACAACGTATATGCGACATGTTGATCCATTTTCTGGGTTAGAAGAAACCTCAGCTGACATTAATAACCTTTTCATTAACATTACAGGTATGTTTGTCTTGTTTATGAGCTGAGACGTCCATTTGTCTTGAATTTCAGAGCCAAGCATTTTTCTTCAAACCCATTCAGATGCAGTTTGGGGCAGCAGTGAAGTCAGCTGGCTGAAAACAACATCGATCTCTGGATGCCCAGATAAACGGCTCATCCTTTCGGCCGCAGCTTGAACTGTGGTGCAAAGGAAGGAGGAGCACTTGAAATGTGAACCTACATTCACGTGACCACTTTCAGTGAAAAGTCTTTGTGAACACTCACTTCTGGCTTTCACATTCAAAACTCACGTTCAATTTCCAAGACCATTTTTGGTCTTTCAATATCCATTGAACACGCGTTGAAAGATAAACCTGTTGAACTTTGGCCAATCAGGGACATGGTTTGCTGCTGACGTATGGATGGAGTCTCTTTCAATTCATGGAAGTGCCAGCCATTTAAAAATTGATCATGAAGAAAAAAACTATATTTACTTATAGCGGTTTGAGCCCAGCCGCAATCATATGACACCAAGACATGTCATGTATTGGAATAGCACTTCAAATTTAAAATAAATTTTTTTTCAAATTGTTTTACATTTTCTAAATTTCTTTCATGTTTTTCATGTGTACTTTCGAGTTTTAATTTTTTTTTCACGTTTACATGCCATGTTTTTCCTTTCTTTTAAAGCTTATCCTGATTTGACCCCGTAGAAAGGCCTCAGTTACTTTCTCTATGACATCAGTTGTGAATGTTAAAAGAATAAACTCATGACTCTACAGCAGTTTGTCTTTGATGCTTTTCTGTAGAAACTTTTTTAAACATTAACAATTATACACAAGTAGCCTCATTCACCAATATTTTTGAGATATTTTTTTATGTTCAAAATAATAATTATAGATACAATTTTTGTAATTTTATTTACCTATGTCAGTGAGAAAGAATAACTGGAGTTGAAGCTTTATTAGTCAGGTTCTTTGGCAGTGATAGCTAAAGCTGTGCCTGTGCACATGTGGTCCATATGTTCAAATGATGATTTTTAGTCCCCGCATCAGTAAGCACACTCGTGGTCCCTCCCTGAAGCCATCAAACAAATGGTGACACAGCTATTACAACAGGAGGATGAAGCGTCCAACATGGTGTGTAGGGAACAGGGACGAGAAGCTCTAATAACGCTGATGTAAGATCATAACATCAGCTTCTAAAAGCTCTCACTGGCAGCTGGTGGGAACATCCGTAAGTAGCTTTTTAATCTGCAATAACCTGAAAAATCCTTGGTTGGATAAAGACCTGATAGGAACTTGTCCTACTAACCTCCTCTGGTTCATCTCAGCTTCTCCTCCGTTGTTCTTTCCTGGACCCCAGCTATGGCGGCGAAGAGGCGACAGTGACCGGATGCTGTTTCTCAACAGGGAGGAGCGCCGCGGGACCTCCGTCACCCGGTCTTTTGCCTCCTCTTCAGCGTCTCCAGCTCCTCCAATATTTCCACAACAGTCGAAGCCTGAGGCGGTCGAAGCCCCGGTCTGGACGGCCTCTTCTGGGCTCCAGCTGCAGCTCAGGCCCTGGCTGCCCTCTGGACTGGAGCTGGACGGGCCGACGCTGGTGGTGTCATCCGTGGAGGAGCAAGAGACGGAGACCTCGCTGGCACTGTCTCCAACTGTCACTGCTTCGTCATTCTGCAGACATCCAAAAACAATGCAGCAGAAATTTCTTTAAAGACGAAAATTTTGTTTTTGGTGTAATTGACATGTTTTACAGCATTTTTCTCACATTGAAGGAAATATACAAAGAAAATGAAGCCTAAAATTGCATTTCTGGGTATTTCTTTTGGATCAGGAGCAGAAGAAAAAGTGCATTGTGAAAAGAAGCTTATTTGTGAAATAGAAAATACGCTGGGCGGACCACAAGCTCCCTACTCTGAGATCTCAGCAACCGAGAAGGGAAGGAGGGAAGGGGGGGCTGGGTCGCTCCACACATACGGTCCTGCCCATAACTCCCTGAAAATGACACCATTTTTTTTTTTAAATTATTTTAGCTAAAGATAACTTAACCGTAATGAAAAAGACCACCAAGGATGAGCGGTACGGCCTAAAATTTAAATCTCACACCAAAGTTCGGATCTTTAATCAATGTTTTCTCCCTGCCTTTACTTTCTTAAAAAATACAAATAACAGAACATATTTAACAAAAAACTCTTTTTTAACATCTCCTTTGGGAGTTGACCTGAATTTAAAGTGCAACTAAACAAAAACTGTAAAATTGTTTGTAAAACAATGCGGCAATGCCACTAGCTTGAGCATCTCGTAGAGAACAAGTCCACTCAACAGTGCTTGTGTTTCAGGTGTGAAAACAAAGTTGTTGTATTTTTGGTAGCAACAGCCTTCAAACTGATTTTGCAGCATGCAGTTTGTTGCTTCAAATCTGAAGTCGCAAGACCAAACAAGTTCCATAGAAGAGAGGAAATGGTTCTTTCTTTGGGAACAAGCTCCTCTTTGCTAGTTGCCATTTTCACGTCCTTGCTTTGAACATTGAAAGACCAAGAGAGCAGGGTGCTGGGAAAATAAAAAAATAGATTTTCCCCCAAAAAAATCTTCTTTAATGGTTTGGTTGTCACCTTGAACACAAAGAGTCCTTGGGGGGACATTGAACCCCACATTGGTGGTTAGGTTGGTGCCAGTGTTTGGCAGTGGAGCTGCCATCAGTGTGTGACAGTCAGTGGCTGAATGGGACGGTGACTGTAAAGAGCTTTGCGCCTTCAAGGAAGGTAGTGAAGCACTTATGCAAGTATAGACCATTTTACAAATAAGATAATCCACAATTAAAACTACAAAACCCAGATTTTCTATCTTGTCTGTTAATAAACATTTACAACAGTGAAGGAAGGAAGACTCCAGACTCAAACATCCTTCTCTTTCTCTTTTAACGGTTTGGCCGATCACATCAGCGTTTCCTCAACGAAGCATGAGATGAATTCAGAGAAGAATGGCAGAGCCGCCTAACCCACAGGAATGGCACATAATGAGGACCAAATGGCAGAGCTTAAGGATAACGAGCCAAAGCCACTTTACAGCAGCGCTGGCATTATAACCAAGACCAATAAACGCTGGGGAGAAACAACGCTTTGGCAGATGTTTGAGTCATGGAGTCGTTTCAAAGTCTATTTACAGACAGTCATGATGGCAGGGCTGCTGAATGCAATGTATTTGTATGTGCATGAGATGCACAAACAACAAAAGGATTTCTTTAAATAATTAGAACAATGTTTAGTGTTTGGTGGGAAATGCAAAAAGAGAGATTTTCTGACACCAACATGAGCGCTGAATAAAGCTGTGAAAACAAAGCATACGGGTGAAAAAAATACCCTCTGACCTGCACTGGTGGGAATAAGCTCCAGCACAGAAACACAGTTTTGTAAATGTGCATTCAGAGCTAATTCATAGGTGTGAGCTTGAACTGGGCCTATTGTGCAAGCAGCTGCAGTGTGAGCACCAAACATAGAGCAGCCTCTGTTGGAGAGCTGGGAAAGAAAGATCTGCTTTATGCTGCAGACACAACTTCCTCTGGGAGCGAGAGGACGCCCGAGCTTGCTTGTGTGTGCACGGAGGGTTCACACCCACTGCAGTCAATGTTTGAGTTCAGTCAGGGGAAAGCATGGAGCTGAGGAGTTTTAAAACTCTTCATCTTTTAGGGGTTTATTTGGATTTTGCTCATCTCATACACCACAATATTCTATATTTATCTCCTAAGGGCGCATGCATGGTTGGCCCAAGTCTTAGTGGGATCAATGCAGTAACCTTTAGAGCTATGAAACAGCTTCTCACACAGAAGAAAGGTTATTTTTCTCCTCAGAGACGAGGAGAGACATTAATCCTTGCTTTCAGAATTCAGTTTCTGTTCTCTTTGTTTTAAACGAAGGCAATGAGCTTCATGACCCATTTTTTTCTGTTTGCAGTGTCCGAACCCTCAGCATCACACAGGGCACTTTCAGACAGCACAGTCGGCATGTTCAGAGCTGTTTAGAACAAATACACGACCCATCTTTCACAGGACGATGGGCATTTTCCAAGTGTTTACACAGCCGGGGGTGGGGGGGGGGGGGGGGACATATAGGCAGAAGGGACTGAGCAGAGTGAAGCAGTCAATTATAAAACATGATAAAGCTTTAGTAACAGCTGCCCTTACATGTGGATATGAGCTGTCAGGACCATACTTTAAGTCCCCTGTTCCTGAGGAGGGGCACTGGGAGCCCTCTTACACGTTCTCTGTCCTAATCCTGATGAAGGTCGCCAAAGTCGCTCCTCTTCATGTGTATGTTCACAGACATATATATATATATATTATATATTATATACTGGTGCATGTGACTAAGGCTTTAAGAGATGTATGCATCATCTTAGACTCAGGATGCTGATTTTCAAACCACATCTCAGTCTAAGAGAAAAAAAACCCAGCAACTCTTAACTGTATGATCCTTGGGTGGTTGTAAACAGGTATGCTGCTGGTGGGTGAACCTGACGCTTGGACTGCAGCCAGAACCCGCATCAACACGGACTCTGCTGCTAAGTCAATGAGAACAGATTTGGTCTGATTTAAAATGCATTTATTGGTCGCTCTGCAACTCCACTCTGCAGGAAGCTGCATGCAGCCACACGGAAACTCAGTGGGGATTTTTAGTCATAAATGTTTACACTTTCTTAAAGAAGCACGAGAACATGTCATTTTAGCAGTGAATTATCCTGTTTAAAGTGGTGCTGATTTACTGACCTTTCTGAAGACGCTGTCGTATCCAGGCTCTGCGTTCAGCAGACTTTCAATGTCACTGCCAGAGTCTCTGTGAGCAGAGGATGGACAGCTGGTGGAGCTGCTGGCTCTACTGGTCAAACTGGGAAATACTGAAGCTGGTGAGCATCCTGAAAGACAGAAACAACCAAAGTTCACCCTGAGAGTGTCGTGGGACAGAAAAGGGAGCAGCAGAACAGATTCTGACATTTTAATTAGAAAAAAAACATCCAGGTGACAGGTAATTAATACGAAAATAATTTCAGGCAGAGCCTTTAGGTGTTTAACTGAAACTTGCCACTTTGACAAATTCGCTCTTTCCCAGTTTAAGCAGGTGTGTCAGACATCTGTGAAAAGTCTGTTGGGACTCTGGGAAGGTGTGAAAAGTCTGGCAGATCAATGGCCAACCATCCTAAAAGAAATTGTCTGTGCTGAAGAGAAAACCGCTCATGTGTGCATGTTTTGAAAGCTCAGAGGAAAGAAGTTTATTTGAGAAAATAACTGAAAACGTGGTTTGGACGCTCTCTTTGAGGCACACTAACAGGACTTTGTGAAGTTTTCTGTGTTTTCCACTCAGCCTACCAGTTATCTGGTGCAGGAAAAGCAGGCAGTTCTCAAGCCCACTGCTGTGTTCTTGAGTCACCACTTCCCCAGTGAATCACAGACATGCAGACAACTTCAAAACATCCCTCACACTCCAAACCCTTTGGAGTTCTATCATCGACTCCCAGCACTCTTCAATCACTTTAGGTGTTTACCAGCAGCCCACTGGATGCAGGTTTTAAGTTTCCGCCCAACGCTTTTCATCTCCCTATTTTTTTAAATAAACAATCTGTTGTAAAGTTAGGTCTACAGGGGTAACATTTTTTGTACATGTAAGGAGATTTAATTTCAGGCTAAACAAAAGATGAAGTCTGTACCAAAGTGCTTTCTTTAGCTTTCTGCCAGAAACAACTGGATGAGATCAGCCTGCAAGTTTGTTTTTGCGCACGGACGAGGACGACTATTTCTGGACGGACGAAAAGCGGATGTCTTTCTTTTTCTCAGAGGAATATTTTTTACTCATTGCTCTCATGAGAGCAAGAGGAAGTAGCTTTTGTAAACGTGTTTGTGTATTCATCCTGCAAAGACACAAATTATGAAAAACTGAAGAAAATAAAGCACTTAAATATCCGACGATGAAGAAAAAGGAAACCTTATTCTTTTTCTCTAAACAGCTAAGGAGTAGATGCACACTTAAGGACAGGCTTTTTCACTGCTGGAGAACGCAGAACACCTTCACAGGTTTTTTTTCCGCTTTCTGAGTGTTGTTTTTATCCAAATAAATGAGGTGTTGTGACAGGCTGCATTTAATGTAAATATTGGATGAAAATATCTTTGAATTCCAGGATGACAAAAACACCATCAATAAACCTTTCTAAATTAAAAAAAAAATCAGATAAAACTTGTTATCCATCTAGAATAGAGCCACAACTTCACAATTAAACAGAGATACAATGAATTAGCCACCTTTCTATAAAAGAACGTCTAACCACAGTCTGCCATTCGCAGGGTGATGAGACAAAATAGATGTGTTGCTAGTTACCACTAGTTCCACAGTTTGTGCCAACGTCACAGACTGCAGGAAAACAAGATCCTGAAAATGGGCTCTGCAGATGTGTGGGCTTGAGTGCTGCATTCAACTTAACTGAGGTGTCTTTTTTTGTCTTTTTTAAAGCGTTTGACTCTTCCTCTAGTGGCGGTGACACAAGAGGATGCTGGGTGTTTGTCACACACTCGCACCTGTCCACTAAACCTAACAGGGGGCTGTGAGCTTTAACAGTTGTCTTCCTCCCTCGGATATAAACAGACCCCCCCATCAAACCCACAAACAGAGACGCACACAGAAACGGTCCAGCTAACAGGTGGAAAAGCCTCTGATGAATTAGTGGGTCACTGAGCGCTCACCAGCTGTTGGCTTTGCATTAAATTAGAAGCAGTTTAGATGAAGTGGCTCCACAGATCTTGTAAACTGCTGTACTGTTTTGTCCAGACTAAAACTAGTCATCCAGTCGCCTTACATGCCAATTGTTGGATGAACAAATATTCTGTTCAAAGTTGTGCCCCCCCATATAACCCTCACATCCAACTGCTTTCAACAAGTTAAGAACACAACATCATAAAATTTGCCTTGCTCAACTATTGCTGAATGTTTAAACATGTTTTTTAAAAATCTGTGAGGAAAATCTTTTATTTTCTTAATCTAGATAAAGTAGAGGAGAAAGTATAGGAAATGTGAGACACATTTGCAAGAAACTCACAACCAACAGACATTTTGATTTTGAAGCAGTTTCATCGTTTTAATAAAAAAAAAGATTTATGAAAGGCTAAAATATCTAACAAATTTTAAGATTGATGGATGGTTTACTTTCAGTAACAGAATTTTATCTGCAATAAACAACATTTTTTTAGCTGAAACCTATAGTGAAAAAGCAACAGTCAGTTGTTGCTTTTCTTACAACCCAATTTCTCCAGTTATGTAACTTGCACCCTAAAAAGTTTCCCCAGAATACTAAAGCTAAGAAACCACACTTTTGCTGAATGCGCTGAGTGACGGTAAGTATACAGAGCACATCTTGTGTTTTGTTTTGTTTATTTTCAGTTGCTGTGACAACCGAGAAAGGTCGAAATCCTGTCAGAATCAGTTATAGGTCGGCCATCTGCAGTCAATTTTCTGGGTTACACACCCATTGACAGATTCAACCAACTATTGCAAACTGTTAAACAAATGGAGTAATAAATTGTGTGTGAAACTTTTTCGAGAGGCTCTAGTCATTCCTTCAAAAATTTCAACATGATAGATTCTGTTTGAAGAATTTATGAAAGAAGGTTATTGGACTAAACTGGGCCAAAAAAAAAAAAAACAGTTGTTTCCATAATAGATGTAATATCCTGGAACATCAGTGTGGACTCAAAAAACAATCAAAGATTTCCAAACTATCAATTTTGGTCATAAAAAGAATAACAGGGTGTAACCCTGCTTGTCCAGGTTTGTCCTAAGTCTAAAAACGTGTTCTGTACACACAAGAAAATCTGTGCTGGTATCATGGTGTTCTTTTAGCTCTGTTTGGTTGTTTTAATTGAGGACTTGCTGTTAAATATGTTCATGTTCTTCCATTTTGAGCAAACTTTTTCCGTTATTTTCTTTGCTCAAACATCAAGTTTGAGATATCTATTATGGGAGAAAGTTGTAAGTCAGCAGCCTCTGAACACTGTCTGATGGTTTGAAACTATATGTCTAATCAGTGCAGTCAATGATCAGCTAATGATCAGCTAATGTTTGAAGACTGTTAGGTACTAAAGCCTTGGTCACAACTGTCCTTAGGGCTAGATACAGGCTGCCTGGGTGCAAAAAGAAAATAGGCAAACCTATAAGGGGCACACACAAGTTATCAAGGTCGTGGACCACTTGGTGAACCCATCGAGTGAAAATATTCACACATTTTTGTTCACTTCCACAGCCCAAAACACCCAAAATCTCACAGCACCCTTGTGGGTCAACATTTGACTACAGCTTTATGACACTTTCACACTGATCCACAGAGACACAGAAGACATGTCCATCTAAGACACGTTTGACCAAAACAACTTGGTTTTTATTGTGCACAGAAAGTCTCTGGGTTTTCTTTTGTGTGAAAATTTGTCAGGAATGAGGTTCAGGTTGAATATGGCTTGTTTTCCAAGGTATTCCTGAAGCTATGTAACAACATGAGCACACTGCCTTAGCGGCTTCTCATGTAGCACTGCCTCAGGGCCTAGAGGTCATGCTTGGCCAACAGTGGTTTTCAGCATTACGAATGAAAGAAGTTTACCTTAAATATTTATTTCTCTCTGAGAGTTTGACTGCGTCGAGTTTGACTGGGTGATACAGCCAAAACAAAAGCACTTTTTTAAAAATTTTCCATCAGAACGGGTCTTTTTAACTTCTACCTCGAGGTTTCTTGAAATGTTATCTTTAATTTTTCTTTCCTGTTTTATTATTGGGCAAAAGAATGAGACAGAAATTGAACTGCAGAATGCAGTTTGTCTGATTCAGAGTTTCTTCTCAATGATCTATCGCTCGAATTTAGAAAGAAAAAAAAAAAAGATACGATCATTTAAATTCACACCCCCACACGGCAAATGGACATGGTGCAGGTGACTGGCAGGAAGTAAGCAACGTGGGAAGAAAAACACTCAACCTTGTTGACGTGGTTTTAAAAGGCGTCTTAGTGTGCAACCTTTTTAAGAGTGTTTTTGATTGCAAGATGGTCAAATGCAGTTTAGACTTATGGAAAAAGCTGCAAATAAGATCTTTGGCAACAGAAACTAAAGGTGATGCATGAAAACAACATAGACTAATGTTATGTCTTAATTTAGGGAGTTAATAAAGCTACAGCTACTTAGAACACAGCCTCAAGTGTAACAAAACTTTGCTGCTTTTTATATTTTAAATAAATAACTATAGTATAAATATAATATTGGTTATATTTCATTTTAGCCCCGCTGCAGATTTACATATTCCAATAATTTTGAGAAAAATGTTTTTAACCAACAATTCTCTCAATACCTTAAACAAAAAAAAAGATGTGTTTCTGATGAACCAAAGCAAGTGAACGAAAATCTGTTGTCGTAGAAGGAAGTCTTTGATCTAATATAGGCAAATAGAAATCCCCTTGGACAGGAGATATCAAGTGGGTAAGAGGTCATTCAGAGTTTCCCTACACTGCATCAACACTAGCTGAAGAATGATGTCACACTACTTTGAGAATGGTTGAAGAAGGCGAGTCTTCAGACTGGAAAAGTCCGTGGGTCTGGACTGAGGCTTTGAGAGGTGAATAAACCCTAAAGCCAGGTGACCCTGTTGGTTTGTGATGGGCCAGACTTGATTTAGTAACCAGCCACCTAATGAATCCATTGTGACGTGTGTTGAATGTGATTTGAAATCAGACTGTTAGATTGTTTTTTTTATATATTAGAGCAAATAGGAATTTCTAATTCAATGTCTGACAAGGCCATGGACTGACATAGCTGAAATGTTCCAATTTCTATTTCCCAACCCAGCCTCTATGAAAGTGAACACTTGGGATTTTAGATCCTTTTTTTACTTTAGTGTATTATTTCCAAAGGGTGTAAAAGGTACAGGGAGTATAATCAGAAGCAGTTGTGTGTTCTTTGTTTTACTAATAACTGCGGTGAATCCCATTCTGAGTCAAAGATGATAGATTAGATTTACGCGTCCTGCCAAACCCACCAAACACAGAGCAAAAGAAAGACAGAGGAAGAGATATCCAACCAGAAAGGAAGTGATGTCATCCAGCTGCTACTGTACGGAGGAAATCCCACCTTTTCCCTCCCTTCCATTTGACACCCTTTTTTCTCTTTCCTACATTGTTCTTTCTTTTTGAACGTCTTTCTTTATGTCATCCATTCAGAGCATTTTTTTCCTCTCTCAGAAAGACTCGTGTCATTTGTGTTCCTGCACAGATAAAAGGCAATTTGTCCCGAGCTTCATTGGTCTGTGGTGGCTTAAGTTGCTTTTTTTTCTTCGCTGCAGTTCATTTTATGATGATCAATCCCTTTTTTCTGCTGCGCTGTGGCACTCATTGAAATACAAATGTAGCAAACAGTTTTCCAAACTGAATGACAACAACAGATTTAGAAACGTTTGGAGAATATTTCATTCACCATCCCTGTTACAGAGGAACACATTCCCATGAAGTTCTGTTAGGCTGGAATCAGATTAATGCGATTCATTCATTTAGTGTTTTGTTGCAGTTTATTCATCAGTTCATTTAAAAGCTACCTCACAGTGCAGACGTGTCTAAACATTAGTGACCAGATTTTAATGAAGCTGCTGCTTTGTCTCCTGCTGCTTTAGTATCACAGCAAGCCACACTCATCATAATTCCACACTTATCTACATCTGCATGTAGGACACATCCAACAAGGCAAAACATCTATAGACAAACAGTTACGCTGTGGATTAGAGGTACAATGATGAATCCCCCCTTTGCCTCCCACAACACACAATGAAACGACACAATAAAAAAAATTTAGTTGTAAATTCTGACATCCACCGCTTCTCTCTTACTTTTTTTTTTAACATGTATCATTTTATATGGGCAACTCAAGTACTTATATTATAGGTACTATATAAATAGGGATATTTTGAGTTCAAAGATGTCATAAAATTCTTGTTTTCATAAATAGGCCTTTTCATATTCTTTTTCATAAATTAGCAAATGTTTTGATGTGATATATATTTGTGAGTGTGTATTTATATGCTTTAAAGGGCTTTAGATATGTTTTATTACATAAATGCTTTCAAGTCTTCAAAAAATGTATCGTAGATAATTGTATTAATTTTATCTTTTTTTGTCCTTTTTTTTTTTTTTTACCAAACCAAAAAAATTATTTGAACTGTGACTGTAAAACCGTGACATGATCTGAACCGTGAGTTTTGTGATCTGTTGAACCTGGATAGACATGGTCAACTGCTTGTCATAACTATGTGGAGAAAACCCCCTCATGCATGAGGAGAACGTGCAAATTCCACACAGAAAGTACCCAGCTGGGCCTTCACTATGCCATGAAATTTTCTGTACCTGTTTCATTCATTCATTCATTCATTTTCCAATCCGCTTCATCCCTTTCGGGGTCACGGGGTTGCCGGAGCCTAACCCGGCTACTCATGGGCGAAGGCAGGGTACACCCCTGAACTGGTCGCCAGTCTGTCGCAGGGGCCACAAACACACACCAATGCACGCTCACATTCACATGCACACCTAGGGACAATTTACAGTAACCAATTAACCTATGAAGCATGTTTTTGGACGGTGGGAGGAAGCCGGAGTACCCGGAGAAAACCCACACATGCACGGGGAGAACATGCAAACTCCACACAGAAAGGTCCCCCAGCCAGGGCTTGAACCGGGAACCTTCTTGCTGTGAGGCAGGAGCGCTAACCACTGCGCCACCGTGCAGCCCCTGTACCTGTTTGTCAGAGGAAATTCAATCGAAAAAGAACTTTTAAAGCAGACAATGGTGGGCCAAGCCTTCATCCATTTACTCTTTCATAGAGTTATAAAGTTTGTAAACTTTAATTGAAACATCCAAACCATCTACTATCTAAACTAATGCTTTTGAGCTATCAAGGGTCTGAACATTTTAAGATAAATGAGAGCCACAGACCAATTTTTAATCATCACTTCTGCATACAACAGAATATTCGACAATCGTTGACGTCAAAATGGCCCAAAAATGTGCCGTTCCACAAACGGTTTCCTCTAGAAGCATGACAGCTGATTTACAGGCCAAGATCCAACAACTAAAAACCGCTGCTCGATTGCTGGAGCATAAACACTGTAAGTGACTTTACTTTGTGCCAAAGAAAACTGACTTAAGAATCCACAAGGCCAAACATCAGTTCACTGTTATTAGAGCTAAACAGCTTTCAGGCACAAGAACCTCCGGAAAAAAAGCTGTGGCAGAAATAACCAGAAAGGAAATAAAGTCTCAGTCCAGAAGCTACAATAACATGCAGCACAAACACACTGATGTTATCAAAATTAGCTTTTCAAATCCCAAACATAGAGGTCAGAGGGGTTCTTACCTGAGTCTTGAGTGGTCCAGGGCTGCTGGAATGACGCCTCTCTGTCTCTGTGAATCTGCAGAGAAACAGGAAGACCCTGAATCAGTCTCACCGACATGTGATCGCCACCGCAAAGAAATGATGGTGCCGACCAGCGTGTCAGCTAGGAAGTGCTGCTCCTGTGCACAGGATGGGAGGTAACAATAAGACACCCTCCATAACGCCAGTCTTAAAGGCTATTGGTGGGATTTAGTCACTGCAACGGGGCTCTATCTGGGCCCCAGAGGAAGTGCCTGGAAAGACCATACTTTACATACACACATATGTATAAAGAAAGACCAAAATGACATATGTGGAGTATGCACAAATTGTCCGTAGCGACAGTGTGACGTGGCCTTTAAATTTACAGGACACTTTCTTTATCCAGGTTCATCCAAACCAGTTTAAAATAATTGTGCATTAAAGTCACCTTGGAAGGGACATCTAAATTATTTTTTCTGATGTTTAATATTATCAGCTTTTATCCAATTTTTGCTTTTAATATTAGCTTTTTAACAGGACAAAACTAAATCCTTTTGAGATCTCCTTTGATTTGACTGAAATCCAAGAAAAAGTAACAAAAAAAGTTGTGAAAACATGAGGTGGTTCATTTGCTAAAAAACAGATTTTAAAGACTTTTAGTTGTGTTTTTTTGGGCCAACATTACTGCAATGTTTGACATTTCAGCTACCATAACTCAAGGTCATCCTTTATAATGACGTTTCACTTTCTGTGAGTACATCCCAATAATCATTTTAAGTTACAGACTATAAGAAAAAAGCTAAAAAGTAAAACAGGCAATGCCACAAATAAAAAAAAAAGGAAAAGCAGATCTGTGAGACACCAAATATGAAAGGCATGACCTAAAGCAATGCAGCATCACGAGACCGGATGAGAGAGTCCAAACCAGAGACAAGGTCAACTCATGAGGGGTTTTAAGAAACTAACCCCGAGCTCTCCCGGAGCTGACCCAGAGAAACACAGAGCTCTGTTGTCCAGGCCTGGGAGCGCCCGGTGACTCAGTGTCGCCATATTTTCACGTTCCTGCAAAAACACAGACAAATCCTCGCACACCAACTGGATCCCAGTCCAGGCACCGCGTTCCAGCCAACAGAGTGCCATGCATGAGCCCACAGGACAAACTCTTGTGTTGCCTTTTCTCCTTCATCAAGTCTCGCACGCACACAACACCCCCCCCACACACACACACACAGACACACAACACACTTCTTCTTTTCTCACAGCTGTGTTCAGATATCAAACAGGGCCCGCTGGGAGAGAACAAACACGCTTACGAGGAAAGATTAGCTGGTCGCAGAGGGCGCCAGCGCTGACAAAACACACACACGGAGGCGGTGGAGGCGTGCACGCGCTCTGCTGAAGGGTAAAGCAGCTAACAGTGATTGTTACAAATTACAAAAAGCTTCATTCACCGACCTCAGAGCAAAAGGGTGACAGCAGAACCTGGGAAACAAAGGACTGTGAATACTTTTGAAATTAAAGCCCAAAAAACGGAGCCAAAGTGGTTTGATGAGTTTTATTGGTGCGTGCAACCGTCAGGTCGAGCTCTTTGCTGCTGAATAAACAGCAAAGCAGGTCGAAGTAGGAAAAGGGAAGTTGTGGTGAAAATGCAAATTATTTATGGAAGTTAATGTTGGCAACTGCTAAACAAAATCAAGATTAAGAGCATGTAAATGAAACTGGAGTAAAATTGTCAAAATTATGGGGGGGTAACAGTGTAGCATAGTGATTCTGACCATTGACTGTGTGAGAACTGGACTGAGTGGCATTCTAAATAGGAAGTACCTGCTGGCTTAGACCTAAAATTGTATTTATGAGTATGTCTTTATTCAAATTCCTGTGAATCAGGAACAGATGAAAAAAATAGAAAATAAAAACCTATTGGAAAAAGCTTGTAGATGTGATGTAAAACCATTGATTGTAGTTGAGAACTGGACTGAGTGACCCCTCCCCCATGGTGTTTCAAACAGGAAGTACCAGCTGGTTCCAAGAAGCCAAAATCCCATAGACTTCTATAGAGAAATAAACAGCTGTTACTCATTAGATTCTTGCTCTGATATTGTTTTTTTAAACATGTTCTTGATAATCCTCTTTTTTTTTTCTGTTGAGCATTATTTAATAAGTAAACTGGTCAATTGGATGCCTCAATAACAGTATTTGCCCTCACGTCAAACATTCAAAGAATTTGATTGACAGATTTTTCTCGTGTCGGCTTTCAAGTGGAAGCAGTGTGGATTTCCAGCAAGCTCATTCCTGATTGGAGAGAGTAGTTGCCATAGAAATGATGACTTAGGACCAATCACTGCTTACTGACGATTTTTTGTTGCGACACAGCAGCATACATACTGCAAAAAAAAGAGAGGGACCTGGCTCCGGATAAGAGGCTCCTCGACATCATTGGCCGGAGGCGGAAATTATACAATTTACTCTTTCCCTATGCCAAACTTTAACCAAAAAGTGTTCAGAATTGTAGAAAAACTTTTATTAAAGCTTAAATTAAAAAAAAAAAAGTAACTGTTTTGTAACTTAATTTTGTTGTAGCCAGAAATAAGGCATTTTCTATGGGTGACGTCACACTCACCCAATCCAGTTCTCAGACACAGTCAATGATTCCAACACAAATGCTTTGAAGTTACTAAACGTTCTGAGAAGCGTGCTTTTTCTAATGCCATAAACAAGGAGACAAACAGGACAAAGTTTTGGGGGTTTTCAGAGGTTGGTATGTTGAGTTCAAAGAACACAAGATGTGAGATGGTGAGGCCAGCAGCACACTCACCCCTTCCGAAAGCTGGCAGCACAGATCTGGCGCGGCCTATTGCATATTTGTTGTGTTGGGAGATTTTAAACTTTACCTAGCGAAAACACATCTGGTTTAAAAATAAAAGATGCGCTAGTGTGTATGTATGCCAGTGTGTGTGCTGGAGGGGCATGCGGGCCTTGGACTGAAGCCTCGTCTCTGAACAGGCATGCAGCCATCGAGGCTCTGCAGCTTGAAGGATGCTATGGCTGACAGGATAACTGTTACCAGCCAGGTATGAAAACTGCAGGCGTTTCTATGCTTGAGACTACAGGCCTGCAGATGAAGCTGCTTTAAGAGAACCCTGGAAATGCTCTTCTGCTGTAAGAGGGCCAAACTGCTCAAAGCAACACGATTTAACGTTTAAAAAAAAGAAGAGATGCACTATGAGAAAATGAGTCGAGACTCTGAAAGCTGGCCTACACAAGCAGCAACTACTCCTGAAAGCATAAACTGATGAAGAATCCTGCAGAGAACATGTGCCCAAAGGAGAAGATGAGTTCCTGAGAGCAACTTTTAGATGTAGTGATTTAATTAATGAGAAAAGATCATTCCTTTGGATTATGGCTCCAAAGCAAGTTTCTGCTTTAGGAGTAGTTTATTAGAAGTTTTCCTCTAAGCTGTGGGCAGGACCCTCTTCCCCTTGTTGATATATATATATATATATACATACTAATATATATATATATATATATATATATGGACAATGGAAACAAAGTTGATGTCAAGTTTTGTGGTTTGTAAAAAGTCTCAGCGCATCGATGTCAGCAGTAACTCCATCCAGATTGGTGGGTTCTGGAAAAATGGCAAGAAACCCACCGCTGGGTTGGCCCAATCAATGAATTGGTGATGAGTGTTGGTCCTCATCAGATGGACAAGACTACACTGAATGTCTGAACAGACAGATAATTTCTTCTTCCTGATTTGTAGTTGGCGCAGAGCACAGTGGTTAAATTTAGCCATCAGCTGACATGGAGAAATCTCATTACAATACAGCTAGAAGAAAACGCTATTTTTGAGCTCATGAGACACGTAATGCTCCGGCTCTGGTCAATAACTAGATTGTGGGACATCTCTTTTGTTTAAGCATCAGTGTGGTCTACAATCATGTTTTGATTAGGTTATTGATGCACAACAAAAACACAGATTCCTGCCTGAGTGGTTGACTTTGAGTTCTCCTTCATAAGAGCAGGACTCTTGACTGGGGTGGTTTGCACACATTTACACGGCGATGTTGGCTAAAATTGTTGCAGCTCTTCACTCCGAGTGCAGTGATGAAGTGTTTTGTGACTCCAGGCCAGGAGAGATGCTGGGACGTGAAACGCTGGTTGGAATGAAGTCATTTGGCCCAATGCCAGTTTCCATCTGGGGCCTTAGGAAACCGTTAGGTCGGCTCTGCCTTTTCCCACACCACTGCATCCCTCTCATTTTCTCCTCTGCCTCTCCTCTCACGCTCATCCTCATCATTTCTCTGGAGTAAAGCGGAACTGACGGTAGGAAGTGACGGAAGACTTGAAGACAGGTATTATTCTTTTTGCTTCACTTCTGAATAAACTTTTTTTTGTTGAGGCTTTTTGAGCATTGTTTTTAATACTGTACAATTTGCTCTAAAAATGTACCTCAAAAAGTGTTTTTTTTTGTAGCACTGCTTGATATCTTTATTCTTAGTACAAACCCAGCTACATCTCTTACAAATACTATTCATTATATTACACAATAATTCCACAAAAAAAAACTGAAACGGTCCAAAAAACTAATTTTTGAGTAGTAGTTTTGTCATTGTTTAATACAATAATCATAAAATTTGAGAGCAAACTTTTTTTTTTTACATTTTAACAAAGATTAAATGTGTAGAGAGAGACAAAATAAAAATGTATATTTCTAAAAACAAAATTCATTAATTCCAAGAAGTATCACAAACATGTCATCATTTTTGTCTTGCTTTTTTTTAACCAACAATTTAAAAGCAAAAAAACCTCTTTGAAACTTTAAAGTCACATTGAAGGAAATGTGACACGTTTCCTACATCATTGTAAACAGCTGATGTGATGTGAGATCAGGGACTACAAAAGTGAGAGTTGAGTCAGTAAATCTGGCCACAGCTGCTGAAGCCTTCCACATTTGGACCAGTGTTTTGACACAAACAAATGGAAAACCGCTTCTGTTGACCCACTTGTGAAGAAAAAAAAAAGCAGATGCCGAGTCAGAACTGTTTTTTGTTCGAGTCTGGCTTGATTGTCAGTAACATGTCATCCAACTAGCTGCGTGACTTTAATTACTGTTTTTACGGAGTGAAATTGAGCTATTATTAATCTTGAGTTGTGCTGGACTTTTCAATCAGCAGTGAATGGGACCAGCAGCTGCACAGCAGCCAGACGAAACTCAGTGGAAAATATGTTAGAAAAGGCTCTGTATGAGCAGAAAAGGAGAAAGTGGCATTTGAGCTTTAAATAGCGCCACTTTGGGCGCTACAAAGATCCCTTTTAGGGAGAATCCGAAGAGCGCAGGCTTCAAATGGTTTCACAAAAATCTTTCCAGAAACTCTTTGAGGTTAAAGAGCCGGCGTTGGGATCAGACATATTCAGAGCATTCTGATTCACTTGTAGAGTTTCCAAACATGCTGACCGAACAACCCAGGAAGACCTTTAACAGTGCGAGCCTCATTAACTTGGATATACAGCCGCTCCACAGAGATGGACAGATGGCAGGCATGTGTGGCGGCGTGACAGAGTGCATACCCATGCAGCCGTGTACATTCAGAAAACCACACTCCACCCCGAACTAATCAGTACTCTGTGTCTGGAGGGCCGCTATCAACAACCATGCAATCATCCCCCCGGGGGGAAACACGCTGAGAGCTGTGGAAACAAACCTGAGGAGCGACTCGGACGCTTGAGCAAATTTATGACCCTCCTGAAAAATTAGCATTTAAAAAAAAAAGATTCCTTTCCTTTAGGAGCTTTTATGGATAAGTGTGAGAAACTTAAGCTGCTAAATCAATTTACGACCCTCCATTTATTTAATGGACTTAATTTCATGAAATAATACCATAACGATCTTTGATTTCCTACGTTTATGGATGAAGTCCCGCTCCCGTATTTCTAATCTTTCTTTTATTGCTTCTGACATTATATTTTATCTGTGTGGAGTCTGTTTTCCCAGCCTCTGCTCAATAACTGTTATTACTGTGGCGCTGGTTGTATTATCACACCAAACAACTTTGCTTCGTTACTTCCAAAGTGCAGAAAAAGTAGCCTACCTTGATCAAAACCACGTCTACAGCCCTCTCTTCTTTGGCACACAGACTGTACCTCCTCTTGTGTCGCTCGTACATTTTCACCTGTATGTATAAATCCAAAGCGTCTCGACTGAGAAGGTAGAGATCCAGGCAGAACCCTGCTGAGGAGGAGCTGAAGGGTCTGCCGAGCCTCACATCTGGCCACAGGAGCAGCGCTCAACCAGACTCCAGCTCTGCTCCCACCCTTCTTTTCTTCCCTCGCTCCTTCTTTTTCTTCTTGTCGTCTCAACTTCTCTGTCTGACTCATGCCTTCGTGCTCTCTCTCTCTCTCAATGAGCTATTGAATGTCTCTCTGTCATCATGTGAACTAGTCTTCAGAAGTCCTCTACTGTTCCACAAATGACAGAGGAGAATTATTGCTTACAGTGATTCAATCAGCAATCCTTCTGTTTCCCTTCAGTTTGAAAAGTCCTAATGACCAGCAAACTCACAACCTGCCTAAATTAAACTAATACTTTTTTAGAATCATTTTAATACAGAAAAAATCTGTAGTAATGATCTAGATAGAACAGGAGTCTACAACCTGAGGCTCTGGGGCCACATGTCCTCTTTCATTCCTCTATTGTGGCTCTTTGGCTTTAAAGACCCACTCCACTGAAAATCATGTTTTTATTTCATTATGGAGGAAATAATGGCCTTAATATTGGGCTTAAATTTGCATTTGATAATTATAAATAACTAGACCACTGGAAAAGTTTTTACAAAAGATCAAAAGATGATCGGTGTGGGTCTTTCAAGAAAAATGCTATAGCTTTGAAAAAAATAAAAGATTCATAAAGTTTTCTTATTTATGTTTAGATTTTAAAATTAAAGTGATTTTAAACTACATGAATAAAATAGCTTGTTTTTCTTTTGTACCACTGCTGACAAAACACTCCAACGAAGAGGCCTTGGTTTGGCTTGGTCTGTGCTTTCCCACTCCTGAAGGATTCAAACATGATGGTTTAAACTACAGTCAGAGCAGTTCATTATTAGAATAGATTTAAAGGAAAGATCATCATCTTCTGCACAAGTGTTTAGTTGCAGTTCAGAGGCAAAGTTCTTAAAGTAAATGTATGTATTTAAATGCACACATTTTTTAATAGGATAAACCAATGTTGCCTTGTTAATAAATTGTTAATTAACCTCGTAAATTCAGTACTAAAAAAAAGAAACAGGATGAAGGATCACTAAAGTGATAATGAAAGAAAATGTCATGTTTGACTGTCTTTCATTTTAATTCAAGTTAACAGCTGCAGCAGGTGGATGTTCTTTGACACAGCGTGTGTTTTATTTTGAAAGGAACTTGTTTGTGCTCTAGAAAGCAGAACAAACAAGTAAAATAAATTGTTTTTTGTACAGAAAAATACAAAACAGTAAAATAATATTAATAATAATTATCCACCAAAATAAGAACAAATCCTCTATCATCACATCTGATTATAACACCAGTCTAAAGGTCTCTAGATCTGGTAAATAAATAATGTTATTTTTGAATTTTATAGCAGGCATCAATTAAACCAAACTTTATTCATAGCATGCTTTACTCCTTTATTTATTTATCATTTATGTATTTATTTATTAGCATAGGACACAGAAAGCGACTTATAGAATATAAAGTATTTTCACATATTTAAATAAAAATCAGGCGACCTCATAAAAAGTCCATGTTTTCCCACAAATGCCCTTTTTCCAATTACAATGAACTCCTGAAAAAAATAAAAACTGATCCGAGTCTCAAGACATTCAGAATTCTTAAATTGATCTTAGTTCAGGTTAGTTCGGTTATACCTGCTAACACAGTAGTGAATCCCAGGAAGCACAAAATGTCAAACCTTTTAGTTTGTGTGGTTACTGTGCTGCTTGGAGGCAGATATTTCACACCTCATAGGTCCAGGGTTACCCTGGCCGCCTCCAGGACGGGACATGGTGGACATTCAGGAGCAAACTGGTGAATGTTTCCACCCAAAAATTAGGTGAAAAAAAAAGAATATATTTTTAGCAAATACCTTTTGGGCTTGTTCCTTTTTAGATGATTACTATAATATGAATACAGTTGGTTAATAAATTGTTATTGAATATTATTAAAGGTTCAGTTAGTCTGGAGTAGAAGAGCATTTTAAAAAAACTTGAAATGCACACAATAATTAAAATGACAGCAAAACAAACACAACAAGATATCTATAAATATATATATATATATATATATATATATATACACACACACACATACATACTGTAATGATATTTGTTCTAAACATTAGAACATTGCTCTAAAAGGCAGGTGGGTCTGCTCAGTCTTTAGTTTAAAAAGGGGGAAAATACACTACTAGATGCTGAAAATTCAACAAAGTTTTATGAATGTGGAGATAAAACTCAATACCATTTGTGAATTTTAACTTGCAATTGTCTACAACAGAGTTTAAACATTTGCGATAAGTTTCTCTCTTTAAAAAAAGTGAAGTGAGATGCATTACATTCATAAGACTAAAAAGCATAAAAATGGCTTAATGTTAAAACCATTTTAGATAACCAGCAAAAATCAGATCTTTCTAAATAAAAAAAATTACACTGGAGGAAAGAGTAATTTTACAAAAAAAAGAATGAAAGCTCTCTTTCATAAGTTTTGTCATTTGTGCATCACTTGGATGAAATTGGAATCCTGATCAAATATTCAGTTCTGCTCTATAAAAGATTTCACCAGTTTCATCCCACCATCCATTTTCAGAACGCAGTTGCTGGACTCTATCTCAGTTACCATTGGGTGAAGGTGAGGTACACCCTGAACATGTTGCCAGTCTGATACAGGACGGTACACTAACACATGTACACATAGGGACAGATTAGAATCACCAATGAACCAATGAAGCATGTTTTTGGACAGTGGGAGGAGAAAACCTACGCATGTACGGGGAGAGCATGCCAACTCCACACAGAAAGGACAAACTGGGATTCAAACCAGCAGCTAGAGCGCTAACATCATTAAATATCATTGTATTAAAAAATGTTAAAATGTCATGGTAAGTAGTGTTTAATTACTGAGAGCCCTTATCTGTCATATTATGATCAAAAAACACATAAAATTAGATTTTCCCCTGTTTTAAAATTGCTCTTTTAAACACTCTGCACATCTTAGATGGTTTTCTTCATAAACTTCCTTCAGTATGTTGAACATTTTTATCTCAACTAACAAAGAGATTACATGAACATGATAGTTTGTTTGAAACCGCAGCCTGCAGTCATTTATTACAGATTATCACCATAATTAATAAAGACATCAAACTTGACAAAACAAATGCGTTCCTAATGCAGGATAAATGCTGAATCTTCTGTTCGTGTTAAGCGTATGCTTTTTAACTGCTACATGTGGTCACATGATAAATGATATAGCAGTTCCTGCTCAGTGCAGGAACTGCACATTTCTGGTCTGGATTTTGAAACCCCATCAAGTAGTTTTGAAGTTTCCCACAGCGGAGTTTGCATCTTAAAGTAAGTAAACAAGCTTTTTTATGGTTTAAATCTGGCCTGTCTTTGTTCAAACCGCTTCAAAAGTCCTTCGCATTTGCAGCTGTGTTCAGAAATTAAAGGATAATCAGCTCCTCAAACAGAAGTTACCTTGAAGTTATGTCTCCCTCTGCTGGTGACCCCAGTACCCTGCACGTACTGCGTTTCTACAGCGGCAAGTCCAACATCTGGTATTCAGAACAAGCCACTGACCCAGACCACAGCCCAGGAAGAAGCAGAACCACTCTAGGCTCTGGTTGCAAAGGAATCTGTCAGTCAGCAACATTTCAGAGCACAGCCTCGTCTGCTGAATTTGCACCCATGTGTTGGCAGACTGAGCTGATAGAACTTCATGAGAAGATTTCAGATTTGTCTTACTGTAGAGTCTAAACATTCAGGTTCTTTTTTTATGTATGCAACTTGGCACACCATCTGATTGCAAGAAGACCCTACAGCCCCTTCAGCCTCACAGTTTATGGCGTACTTTCTTTCCTAAACGACCACACTTTCTTTGGAAACTTGATTTTTCTCTGACAATTTCTAAAGGAAATACAAAACAAGCTGCTTGCTTTTAAACGGAGGAGCTTTGAGCAATCAGAGCTTTTGGTAGAAATACAAAGAGTCTGAATGAGCTTTTACTAAAAGCAGCCTTTCATTTTCCTTAACCTTCTGCTTCTGTTACAAGAGGGCTTTGCTTCAAAAGTGTCCTAACTGCAGTGTCCACAAATTTCAAAATAAGAGCAAAACGCAGCACATTTGAAAAAAGATGCTAGCTCTCACCATCCTCTTTTAAGCTATTTCAAAGACACCCCAAACCCCTTTTTCATTGGAGTGGGTCTTCAACACTATAGAAAGCTACAGGCATTTCTATGCTGGCTGTGTGGGGAACCTTCTCCCAAAAGTTGCCAGGCTTTCTTCAAAGCATCAGCAAACACGGAGGAATGTTGGATGCATTACTTTCAAAGCAAAAGCTGCCAGCTGATAGGTCCAACAGAGACGCTTGTCTTACCTCAGAGACGTCTGCTTCCTCTGCCGCGTTCTCCTCCTCTCCTGCAGTGCTTCCAGCACTTCCAGGCTCACCGTCGTCTGAAGACATGCACACAACACCATGCAATCAGTCCACCAGCAAGGACTCACACGACCCGTTTAGCCAATAACAGCTGGAATAAAGCATGGTAATTACCAGAAAGATTTTGCATTCATCATAAAGTCAAAGAAATATAACATAAAAACTCTTGTAAAATAACATTCATCCAACAAATATGAGCACAGCCAAACATTCAAATACTGATTATAACTGTAGCTTTTAGAATGACTCTCCTGAATATATCTTATTAGTTTTTTCTTTTTTTAAAATGTCTTAATGGAATTGGATCTTCGTTTTTGTCAGAACTGGTTAAAGTTTATGGTTGGTGGTCCCCAAGGACAAAATCGCATTCCAGAACTGTGACCAGCCTGAGGATGCGAGGGTTTCATCCACTGTGGGGGTTTTTAGGAAAAAACTTAAAACTCATCTTATTTTGCTTTGCTTTAAAGTAGTAACTGAAAACTAATACGGCCTAATGAGAATTGCTGGAGTGAAAAAAAAGGCTGAAAAAGTACAGAAATGAAGTCAGATCTTCATACAGAACACGAGGGGTAAAGAAACAACGGAGGGTTTGTCTGTGGATCCACAGTGACATTACACAGCACTCGGCTGCTGTCATGCTGTAAATACCTTCCTCCGATTCATAATAACACGCCACTTTGAGTGACACACAGCACCAACCTTGCTCCCGACCTCTCTTTATTGGACTTGGCTGCAGCACAATCCTTTCAGATGAGTGAAAATTGCAGACAGAGCCTAAAGATGAGAAGCCCCGAGTCTCACTTCCTGCTCTCCTCTCACTCCAGTTTGTTTTGCTGAGCTGAGCGTCTGAGACCTGCTAACATGCACTGCTAATGTGATCGTGTTTGCTGTACTACAACATTCAAGAAAGACTTGCAAACAGCTCTGTTCTGGGATGTCCCCTAGACTCCATCTCTGGTGGGTAATCCTATAAAAACTAAAATCCATCATGGAGACTCCTCATCACTCTCTGCAACGTACACACTGAGCATGTGAATGCAAGAATTCTTGGACGTGCTTTCAGCATACTGTGTTCACACTGGACCGTTGCTACCCATACTAGCACATGTGCTCACAGCTAGAAGAGACTTGGTGCGAAATGCCGAAGCGATGCAAGTCGAGAAATCTTGCTCCAGGCTTTTTCTTTTACAGTTCTATTCTGATAAATGAAAGACTTGGTGTCGCATAATTCCAGCCGGGCACAAACCACAATTATTAATTAATTATTAAAAAACTTGAGTAGCGATGCGAGACGCAGAAGTTTTGAATGCTGTAGACCAAAATGCATAGAGTTTTCATTGAAAGTGGTCGCTTGAACTCGTGTTGCCAAAGGCTGTATGAACACAGCAGAATGGGGTGCTTTTGCTGATCTTTCCTCCCGTCAGCTCTTAGACAAAGCCTCATAGACAATGAACACTTACTGTATTTTATTTTAGTGCTAGTTATCTGTTATTATTATGCTGTTTTTTTTTTGAGCTACGGTAACTAATCAGTGGGATCAATTAAAGTTTTCTCTATCTAGCATGTGTCCTCCTTCATCACCGGAGTGGGTCTTCAACAAACACATTGATCTGTGATGCAAGTCTCTGTTGAACCTGGATATAAGTCGCAGTTTACCCACCCTGGGCTGCACTGCTGCAGCTCCCCGGTGCTCCTGTCATGCTCGTATTCTGGCTGTTTTCAGGCATCTGGTTCTCAGTCTGAGGTTCTGTTGGTACCTCACACATGAGAGCTTCAATTTCCAAATGATCAACGGTGTGTGAGGGTTCCTCTGCACCCTGCGACTGATCACCAGGAGACCCCTTGTCTGTTGTCAACTTTGACTCGTTCAGATCAAGCTGCTGTGCGTCTGATTCCAATTGTGACAGAACCACAGGCTCCTCACCCGTCTGCTGATCATCTCCCTCAGCTGCACTTGTGTTTTTGAACTCTTCATTGACGAATGGATTTTGTTCAGACAGAATCTCCTCTGACTCCTCTACTTTCAAGTCGCCCCATGCTCCTGGAGCTTCCTCGATCACCAAGTCTAAACTTCGATCCTTGTTAAAAACTTCAGTGTCCAGATCCTCTGTGCTCTTAGGACCCAAAGCCTCTGAAGTCTGAAGGCTGCTTGACAGCTGCAGTGCAGGCTCAATGCCATCCTGACTGCAGTCTGCAGCTGCCTCTGCACTGACGTCCGGATGTTCGCTGCTTTCGTTGGGTTGCAGATCATTTGTGTCCTTGGACTTGCCTTCTTCAAGGACTTCTTTGCTTAAAGGAACACCACCGTTCTCCATGGAGATGCTGTCCTGACTGGGATGAAACACTTCCGTTGAAGAACTTTCAAACGACCTAAAACTGCCTTTGTCGTCGCTGGAGGGGACGTGGTCCTGTCCCGTTTGCCTTTTAGACGGCATCTCTTCCGTTGATTGATCAGTCTGTGTTTCCTGTGAAAAATCCCCGGGTTCAAGTTCACTCAAAGAAGGACTGTGGGTTACGAGGAGTTTGAGTGAATCCTCGTCCAGCTTTTTGCTGCTCTGCGTTCCAGAACAACTCCCAGAATGACAATCAGGTTCTGAAGCCTGAGGCCACTCCTGCTGCGCTGAGTAATCCCTGCCAGCTGTTTCCTGCTTTTGTTCTTGGCTGTTTATGTCTGGCGGAGGTTCCCCCTCGTGGAGGCCTTCTATCAAGACACACGGAGGAACAGATTCAGGATCCTGGTTTACATCACCGTATTCTGTAAGTGGTGGGCTGGGGAGGTCACTTGGGACTGAGTCTGTGTTTTCTGCCTCCTCCTCTGGTGGGCGTGTGTCACAAACATCTGGAAGGAGTTTTGTTTCTTGTTTGTCAACATCTTTTGTTTCCGTCATCTCAGAGTCAGAGGTGTCTGGAACCTCAGAGTCCTCTGACGAATGGGACAACCCCATGACTGGAGACTTTCCTACCCCACTGGTCTCTGTTACATCAGTGAAGTTCTTCTCCTGTGCTCTTTCGTCAGCTTCCTGCTCTTTCCCCGGTTCTTGCCGGCTTTCAGCCTCCACTTTATCAGCTTCCTCGGCCTGTTTACCGCAGCTCGCTGTGGCTGCTGCTGCTGCTGGGATTCCAGCAGAGCCTCTTTCCTTTTCGGCCTCACCCCCTGTTCCTTTGCTGTCGTCACCCAAGCTCTGGCTGGAGACCGCAGGCTGCTCCCTTCCCTCCTCCTCCTCTTCCTTCTGCGTTTGGCAGGGCTCTCCCTCAGAGTTCAAACTGAGACCCGCCCTGTCCTCCTGGGGGTCGTGCTCCTGTGGGGGGATCTCTGAAGGTGGATCACTTGCAGGAACACTACAGTCTGTCTCTGCATTCCTGGGTACAGTACTGCTGCTCTCCACTGTGCAGTCGGCTCCTCGGCTCTCCTCAACCTTCAGGCCCTCTAACGCTGAAGCAGGCAGCCGGAGATGTTCCTGACAGGCTGTTTCCACGCCCTCACAACATTCTGAAGCCGTGTGCAGAGAACCCAAACGGAGCTCCAGTACAGAGAGTCCCTGCACGTAATAACAAGAAAGGGACACGCATGTTAGTCTTTCTGCAGAGAACTTGCTCTTATCAAGAACCAGCGCTGTGATTGCATAAGGAGTTCCACTGGTTATACAAACTGAGCTGAAAGGTTAAAATAATGAGGGCAGTGACAAGGCAAACAATCCACAGGAGCAGCAGATGATGGAGCCTGCATGGAAGAGGAGCAGATAGCCCAGAACTCACCTCTGCATGGAGATGGGTTATGAGGTGAAGCAGCTGCTCCGTGCTGGCCTGCAGAGTTGAGACAGCGCAGGTAGAGTTCACCGTCAGAGTGTGCGTGTTCAGCAAGGGAAGGTGGCAAACCACCCGAGCGTCTGCAGTGGGCAGCTGGACGGCCTCAGCCTCCCCGTCTGTCCCGGTGTGCGCCTCAGCCCTGCTGTGAAGTAAACATGAGAGAAAAGATCCAGATGTTGCAGCCAGTCTGACAAAAACAAGTGAAAATACATCCGCTGATACAGAACTTTGAGTAAACTCCTGTTTGGTGAGCTTTCCCGCCCGCTGAGATCGGCTTTGAGCGTCAAAAGTTACAGTATGTATGTCCTTTTTCTGAAGGAGATAGTGCTGCGAGAGCTAGCAGTGAAGCAGATCCGTTTGCGTAATCCTGGGCGGATTGTTTCAGCACTGAAGCCTGGAGGGCTGAGGTCACCCGCCAGGCAAAGAGTGACTTCACTCCTCATGAGCTAAATGAAATTATAAACACATAAAGAAGGAGCTGGAAGCTTAAAAGCAACACTTAAAACTGAAGAAGCTCCCAAAATGGTCATTTAAGTCTCTAACAAAAACACACAGAGAGGAAGCATTCACCACATTAAAGGGGACTTTAGGCTGCATGTCATTTCATGTACTAGAAACGCAGCTTTCCCTTTGAAATGTAATGTTTCACTACAAAGGAATGAGGGGATTTGACCTCATTGGTCTCTGGAAGGAAGACTGTATTGTGCCTGACACTTTAAAACTTCAAACAGTCCAGGTTTGAGTGCTTGAGTGGTTTGAAAAAGTGTCAGAACGTTTGGACTGGAGTAAAGCTGTGTCAAACGAGATGCAGGAGAAGTAATGCCTAAGGTCAAAAGATGCACGACAGAAGCTTTTGTGCTGCAGTACAGCCTCCTCATTCGTCTGGATTCCCCTAGAACAATACTGTCGATCCCACAACATTTCTATTTGCCCTCAACTATAAGAAAGCCAAGCGGGGAAGCAGCAGGGCTTCATGGTGAGGTCCTCTGAACACTTCTTTTGTTCATAGAGACAAAAGACACTGCAATCAAAGAATGGGGGGAACCAAATCTGCACTTGGATGACTGAAAATGCGCTTTGTGTGAATGACGGAGTCTATTTGAAGAGAAATAGAAGTCTGGGTTTATCTATAAAGGACAGTGTTGTTGCTAAAGAGCCTTTGTGGGAGCGAACTTCTCCGCCTCCAAACCCAGAACCTCTCCAGTATCTTTGCATGTGTCCAGACGAAAACGTTTGGTTCTTTCGCTCATTCATTTATTTGTATTCAGGGCTCTAGAGTGCGACTGGATTTTTCAATGGTGCGCCAAAAAAAAAAAAAAAACAATGGTCGCACCGGTGCACCCAGCCTTTCTGAGGGATAAAAAAACATAATTTCAGCGACTTTGAAAGTCTATTTCCTGTGCAGGTGTGCAGGTGTAACATGCCTCAAATAAGAATAATTGTTTTTCTTAATGAGAGTGTAAATTGGAGTCGGTCAGTTTGGTACCGTGCGCATGCGCCCTGTGCACACGCACCCGGTGCTGGCAGCAGTTGGAGCGGGTGAAAAAACTCTGTTAAAACTCTTTAATCAGGGCTTTAGCTCCAGTGTTTACATTCCTTCGACTACAGTAACTTTTCAACCGTTCACGCAATTAACGTCATTCCAGCTGAGTCTGGAGCGGAGAAAAGCAGCCTCGCGCTGATATGCAGTTGTGTCATCAACGTTTATGAGCAGATTCTGCCGTGGAGAAAAGCGGCTTTGCGCCGCAGCATTCTAATGTGTTGTGTATCAATGCAAAACCAGAAAAAAAAACTGTTTCACTGGGATTGTTTGAACGGTTGGAGATTTACGGTATGTCAAAAAGTCTGTGTTATTTAGGTGTCTGTGTGACATTATTGATGTTAAAAGACTTACTATGGTGGCCATGAAGTTCAAACCACATCAACAAATCACTCAAAGACATCATAAAGATCACAACAACAATTAAGTAAACAAAACAAATAATAATTTAAAAAAAACATTGGACTTTCGAAGTCAAATCAAATATTCCACAAACCAAAACAATTCAAAAACAAAAAAACCTAAAAAATAAAACTGAAACGTTTCAGAAAACAAATTCAATTTCCAGAAATTAAAATGAATTGTTAAAAAACAAAGCAAAACGAAACTGGAAAAGGTAGATATTATGGGACATTGCTGATTGGATGATGACATTTGTTTATCACTTTAACAGATAGTTATTTGACATGAAGTGCCTTAAACCAAAAACATTAAAGGTAGACTCAAACAGAGCTGCTGCTATCAAAGAATATTGTAATTCAGAACCTATAAAGTGATACTGGGTATGCTCTGTAATAATCCAAAAAGCTTTTATTTATATTTTCAGTGCTCCAACTGGTCTTTTTAATTATGATTCTGCTGTTTTTAGCCCAAATCAAAAAACCTGAGTTGTTTTCATTTCGTTGTGAGAGAGTTGGAGATAAGGCATTTTCCATGGGTGATGTCACACCTCGATTTGTCCTTTGTTTTTTTGTCTATGATTTGTCTGCAAGTGGACACATCAGAATGAGGCAAAGCAGGAAACTTCGGTTCACCCACTTCACTTGCTGTCACAAATTTGAGCTTTTTTAAATGTCATCTTTTTATTTGCTCCGATTTGAATAAAGAAAAACTCAGAAATGCAATTTTAGTCTTAAATTGTTTCATATAGGTCCTCTATCATGAGAAAAATGCTACAAGAACATGTTAAAAATACCAAAAACACAATTTTGATTGGAGTGGGTCTTCAAACACCAACTTTTTCTGTAATTTATCATTATTGTAGAATTATGTTTCAAATAAAGGGTTTTATGTTTACCAGTTTGTAAGTTAATCATTTTCAAGTCCTTAATGCTGATATTGACAGCAAGTAAAAAGGAAAGTGACCATGTAAAACTGCTGAGTTAAATGCAATGTGGTTGAGAAGGTGGCTGCACCTAACTTTAGTGCTGACAAACGACACACGTTTTCATATTTTGCCTAAAAACTGCATAGTCATACTTAAAATACCATTTAAAAAGTACATTAGAAATTCACCTCTTTGAAAATGCATCAAAATATGAACATATTTTGATTTTTGTGCCATTATTTCACACTCACCGTTTTGATCGTAAAACTTTAAAAGAAAGGGACTTTGTAAAATCTTAAAAATTATTTGTGCTCAGAAATTATTTTGCACTTGAAACAGAAAAATGCATTTGAAACTGTAAAAGATGCACAATCAAAACAATTTTCAGAAAGAATCTCTTCTGCGCTCAAAACAGAGCAAGGCAGAGCAAGGGTTCCCAAATGTGCCACAAAAGCCAGAACGTTAGAAACAGCATTTTAATAAGTAGGTCTTTGAAGAAATCAATTCAAAACAGTGTATGTTTATCAAAATATTTCAAACTGGGGCCTTAATGGATAAAAAATGGATAAATGGATAAAAAAAAAGTTCACTCACTTTGCAAGAAGCTCAACGAGGCTTTCATGGCCTCGAGATGCCGCAATATCAAAGGGAGTATGGCCTTCTCTGTTGGCCAGGCGAAGGGCTTCTCTGGCTCCAGGCTGCTGCAGCAAATACCGCATCACCCGAACGAGACCTCGGCGTGCCGAGAAATGCAGCAGGGTCTCTTGAGGAGTCAAGTCTGAGGGCGAGAGACAAAACGGCCACGCTCAAAGAGGGAAACACACAGATCCAGACAGATTGATGGTGGAGCCAACATGACACCTCTTGGCAGCACAACAGTATGAGAAACCAACATGTGACCCACTGTAGTCCAGAAGAGACTTACACATTTGTGTTCTTTAGAGTACATACTCTGAATTACATCCATCGTTTTAAGTTGCCTCTTGGCGCATGCAATTAGAAAACACTCCCTGACTTTTGGCATCTATAGTGGCTATTCTCCTAATGAAACAAGCAAATGAAAACAATAACACTGGAGCTAAATCATATCGCACAGTTTCAGCAGAGGTGAGCCAAACAGCCACACAGCAGACTCCCACTCTTCATTTAGTCCATTATTGATTTAATATATCAGCCAGGCTACTAATATCCCAATAAAACACAGAAACTCACTATTAAACACACACTAAAACAATAACGCTGATTCATGACAAGACAGCCACAGTCTTCCTGTAAGAACAACAAGTTGCCAGAGCAGTCCTAAAGTCGGGCTGTTCCAAAGATCAGACTCTGTGTAAATAAACAAGGCCATGACTCCTAAGAGAGAAGATGAGAACATTTCTATTGACCAATCAGCTGGTCCGTCCTCCCTGTTGATATGATCTGTCCCTTTGACTGCCACACTACTGACAGTTCAAAAGAGCACAATGTCAAAGGTTCACTGGGAAAATCCATTGCGATAAAACATTTATATGCTGTGACAGTAATTAGGGGTTGTAAATATGCCACATTAGCAAAATAAAACTGCAGATAACAAAGCAGTCTTAAAAATGTTGTTTGATGAGAACAGAAATAAAAGTATTTATGCATTAGAGACTGTAGAGTCTTTAGTGTATAAAGTGTGTAGTGCTGTTTTGAAGCATCGACTGTATTTGAGAACTGGACTGAGTGACCCCTCGTGTTCCAAATAGGAAGTACCTGCAGGCTCCAAGAAACCAAAATCCCTTAGACTTCTATAGAGAAATAAACAGTGATTACTCAGTCATTCCATTTGTCAGAATAACCATTCTTGCTCTGTTACGTTTTTCTTAACATCTTCTTACTTATTGAAAGTTATTCAACTGACCAATTAGATGCCTCAACGAAAGATTGTGGTCTCATGGCAAACGTTTGATTGATAGATTCTCCCAATTTCAAGCCGTTGGGGTGTGGCTTTCTAACAAGCTCTCATCTGCTTGGCAAGAGTGGTTGCCAATAAAAAGACCAATAACTGCCGTCTGTATCAAGAAAAAATGGCAGCTGAATTGACCTTATTTTGTTGGAGCTGAAAGTGAACTATTTTCTGTGAGTGACATCACACTCACACTGTCCAGTTCTCATATACATTCAACGGGTCTAACTCTAGGTGGACTTTCCTCCTGATTCACTGACTATAAAAAAAATCAATGTTCATGTTTTTCAGGTTTGAGGGGCATCTCCTTCCATAGTTAAGGTTGTATCATACTTCTCCAGGATACAGCAGAGAAATCTGGAGTCCTCAGCTTGTTTCTGAAAAGCACTAGCCAGCCTTTGTCCTGTTCACTTTAAGAGAATTATTGCGTGAAACTGCAGAAGTGGATTAATTTCCAGTCTGCAGTCATTGCTGGGTAGATTTTTGTGTAAAAGTTTGTTTCACTAATTTGTGTTTTCTTAATAATTTTTTTATTAAACATCTGACATTTAAAAAACTTCAAGTTAATCAAATGTGGAATGTTGGTTAACAATCCTTTTTTGTGGCTACAAAACAATAGATGTTTGTTCTTTAAGCCGTTTGAACATCTCTGCTGTGTTTCCATGTGAAAAAAATTGCTCTGACCATCCGAACCCTTGAAACCAGGCTGGTAAAGGGTTCAAACGCGGCCGTGGCTGAACTTAAAAACATGTTTTTCTTTTGCTTTATCAGCAGAATCGCAGGCCAGCATTTATGTTGCTGGTTCCTTCTGCTGATGAGAGGTTACAGTCCATTTACAGAAGGCCATTCGGAACCACCCCGCCCCGACAAACTTCAAGCTCGCCGGTTGAATGTAATGATCCAGCTACCAAGTGGTGCCAGGCAGCAATGCGAGATGCCAAACATCAGCAGGAAATGCTTTACTGCTGGGTTTGTTGTTTGGTTCCTGAAAACTGGTTGCCATTCCGGAACTTTGACACCGACACAGTCAGCATGGAAGTCAAGCTGCCCACACTGTGTTTACACTTTACTGATTGAAGATTTTCAAGATTAAAGTAAGTGAAATTATTATAATAAATATGACTAAATAGCTCCAGATCAGCTACAGGGATGCAAATTCTGACTTAGCCTGAATCAAAACCACAACTAACCTTAACAAACATTGTAAACTGTTACAGTTTTGAGACAAAAAGTTTTACAGTAGCTTGGTACCATATGAAAAGCAAGATGGTGTTGAGCTACAAAATGTCCTGTGCTTTTGTTTTCTGCCCCCATTATTGAATAAAACCCATAAAAAAACAGAACAAGGTTGTTTGTTTTGTTGACAGAATGTCTGACACTAATTTGCATATTGCATACAGATGGCTTAGTGTAGTGTCGTTTAAAAAAAAAAAAAAAAAAAACACAAAAAAGCTGAAATTTTGCGTTAGCCATGGATGTACATTAAAAGAAAACATTGAAAGTGTTTTAATAATCGAAAAAAAACTGAGAGAAGAGGCTTTAACCCTGCAAAACCCACTGGGTCATATTTGTTTTTAATCTATTTTTTTTTAATATATGTATTTGGCTGCTGTTAATTGCTGCAACCCAAAACAAACAAAAAAATAGTCAAATTAATGTTAAAAGCTCAGAGGAAAATTGCTCTCAAGTTCACCTGGGTTAAAGATCCTCATAAAGCTTTATTTTGTTGCTCAGCAACCTACCAGCTGATTTGCTCACCTACTGCGCCGGCATCAAAGCACAGGTAAAAACTGCTCTAAATGAAGCGCGGATCCACACTTTCAGCAGATTTGTTTCCATAGTGTTTAAAGAAAACACTCTTTGCTTCTTTAACATCTCCTCTTTGATTCATTTAGATTCTAATGTTCTTCTCCACTGAGAGGCTCAATCGGCTGCTTTTAAACAAAAACAACTGCCAGTTGCTATAATTACTCACCATAATGAATAAAGTGAGGCAAAAAGTCAAAACAAAAATCTGCCAAACAGGTTAGGAGGAAAGATATGCAGCAGTAAATCTACCAAGGATAAAAGAAATGTAACCCAACTAGAGTCAAAGGGAACTGGAATACGACCTTTGCTCTGCAGAATGCACACACACATCAGCAGGTGCACATTTGATTCTTAAATCAAATGTTTTGAACACTGCATTCTGCATTGAGCACTGCTTTTCGTTTCTTTAAACAAGGGAATGAACACCCACTGTTCTGCATGGTGTGACTTCTGGTTCTGCACTCATCTCCATCCATGTGATCTTACAGGGTTACCTTTGCTGAAATACATTTCACTTTTCGTAGCCACGCTGTTATGCTAATTAGCTTAGTGCAACTTACTTTGCATCCTTTTTTTTCGTAGAGAGAATAGTGCTCTGCATCCTGATTGGTTGTAAACCACTGTCAATCAACTGCCTCCATGTTGTGTCTTCTGTACAGAATACATTTACTTTGCTAGATTTACACAAATCTTCATACGCAATCAAATCTTTGTTTTCATTCTATAATCCTGAACTTATTTTTTCTATGACGGTCTGAACTTTGAGAGTTTAAACAAGTGTGAAAATGTTCACGTCTGTGTAAGAAAGGTGTTTAATGTGTGTTGTGAGAAGTTTTACAGCTTTGAAGCATCTAGAATTATTAAAACAAAGTTTATGACTTCACAAATTTTGCTTTTTGCGGGTTGCTTTTAACGAGGGACCACTGCTTTATTAAAAACCTCTGCTTAGGTGATCTCTAAGAAATAATTTTTATGTTTATTCCGTTCAGACCTGGTAGGTCGCAGAGAAATTTGCTAAGCGCCTTTAATTTTCAGCAAACAGCGAACAAAACTGGCTGCAGAACTATTAATGGTGGCTGCGTGTCTACGGCGTGATGGATGACTGAGATAAACTGCCATCACCTCTGCCAATACTCTGCTGCCATACTTCATCTAACAGATCTGATGGAGGCAGAGCTCAGTGCTGCTCCTCTTCACTCCCCACAGCTAAGGGCTGCCTGTGCTCCGTACTGAAGGGGTGACATATTGGGGAGCAGAGTCGACTAGAGCACAAATCTGTCACCACAGATGCTGTCTGCCACATTCATCAGCATTGTGACAATTCACTTCAACACAAAGAAGTCACTGTGTCCAGTTTTTAAAAGCTAGTGCTTTTTTATAACAAGAAGTTCACTGGAATTATCCAGTGACTGTATCTAAGAACTGGAAAAAGTGAGTGTGACATCACCAATAGAAAATGGCTTATTTCCAGGCTTCGACTAAATGAATGACAAAAGCAGTTTAATTCACTATAATCACTTGTGGGATATTAGGTTCTTAGAACCAGCAGGTACTTCCTGTTTTGAACACTGCATTCTGCATTGAGCACTGCTTTCGTTTGTGCATATTTTTTGCATCTTTTGGTCAATTTTGACTGAAATGAATGGGTTTGGTTTTCAAAGTCCGAATGAAACCATAAGCCATTATCTGAGCATTAACCGGAGGGAGTGCGCTAACTACTCCCAGAAGTCTTATTTATTCTGCTTCACAGAGAGCAATTACCTCGCAGAGTTCATCAGCTCATTTAGCTTGCTTTAACTGATTATAGTCATCTGAGTCAAGCGCTGGAAGAGGCAGCCATTTTAATTTCAATAAAAATGTGTGTTTGTTTGCACTGATTAGGCAATTTTTCACAATTCAAACAGCTGCCTCTGCATGCGGCAGCACGGGGCTCCATGTGGACTCTCAGTCTCTTGTAAATCCATCAGAAAATATGCTTTCGATAAAGTAAATATAGGCTCCAACCTGCACTGACATGAGCTATAACTCACACGGCTGAAGGATGTTTATGAGCTGCATCTGAGGATGTCATAACCCTTCAATGCATAACCCTGCTGTTTACATCACAGGAGGTCAAACCCCTGGCCAACCAGCTTCAGAGCTCCACCTAACATCCTCCCTCATCGCTGCCTCCCAGTTCATTCCCAGAGGGTTCTCCTCCTTCTCGTTCTTCTAAACATGTAGTTTTGATCCCAGAATTTTCTGCTGCCACTTTCCAGCTTTCCTTTGATAGGATTTCTCCTGCTGTAGAGCAGTCAGATCAGCTTCAAACCCGTTCTCTCCTTCAGGATTGATGTCAAGTTTGAAACTGCAGCTTGATGGGAGGAAAAAGCAACAACAAACTGGTCAAATACTGTCTATGTAAACATTTTTAAGCATTTTCAGCCAGCATCCCTCGCCGTTTACCATAACACTGCGCGTCTCCACTCAGGCCTCGTCTGGCTGTTACATTTCTGCAGGGAAGTATGACAGATATGCAACAGTGCTGCATTGTGGTTTTGCCCTGTCCTTGTACTTAATTACCACTTCGTGTACTCTCCAATTATGTTTTCCAAATGCTGAAGACAAATGAACCCCTCTTTACCTCAATTTATTGAAGTATGAACATTTTACTCCAGATCTCAGCAGAAAAGTCCCCTCTTCACCCCTATCCCCGCAGCCCCTGTTCATCCTGGCTTTTGAATTATTGCTCTCAAAGAGCAAAACTGCAAAAATGTTGCTTAAAAAAAGTTCAAATTTTGGGGGAGCCCATAGCCAGACCTCCTTAAGTGTTCTGAACATAATCCAGACAGTTCACTGGCCCCCAGCCTCACCACTGCTGTTGGTCCACTTGCTCCCCAGTAAGCTCCAGCCTGGAGGAAGTACAAGGTGATGAAGAGCCTGCGCCAAGCTCTCATCCAAACGCTCACACTCCTGCAGGGGAATCTGACACTCATCCAGCAGCAGAACTCCATCCAGGCCATCCGCTCTGCCTGCTGTGCTCACCTGCATGAGAGCAGTCACAATTTAATGAGAATAAAGACCAGAAGTCTTACGAAAACAGACAGCAACCTTAACTTGCTGCTTTTGGGTAAAAAAGATGGAGGAAAAAAACAAATGCATAACAGCAATCATATCTAAAAGTCAATAAGCGTAAAAATGTCTTCAGTTCTTCATCAGTGGATCACCGTGTGTTTCTGTTTTGACGTCTGGCTGAAAAAGTGGCTGCTTACCAGGAACTGGGCCATGTCAAAAGCCAAATCCTGGACAAAGCAGAATCGATGCTCGGCCAATGGAGCAACACGAATGGGGCGGCCCTGCAGATCCCCCGAGCCCTCACAAATATCCCGGGTGGCTGAGCACAAAGTGACCGACACCACCTCGCAGCAGTTATGAGCTACAAGACAAGCAGAGACACAAAAACAATGCATGACAATATGTAAAGAGAACAGGGAGAAGCGCAGAAAACAAACTGCATTATTTTCCACTGATTTCACTCCAAAGTACAAGAATAAATTAGATTTTTTTACATTTATGCTTATGTTAAATGTTTGTATAGTTTTATCATCACTGTAGTACTCAGCTCACATCACCAGATCAGTTTTAACTGTTTGTTTTAAAGCTGTTTATTGCTCTCCCTGACCTTAACTAATAAAGCTTTTAACTGTTCGCAGCCATTCTGGAGTTTTACCGACTGCCAACCAGTATCTGTCTGATATACCAAGATCATGACGTAAACACCGGGAAAGAACAATGCCCATCCAGATATAAACTGTTTTAAATGTTGACTACAGACTATGGTCACATAATCAAAAATCCCATTGTTCGGTCACCTAACTGCAAGTGTTTAAGCAACTATGGCAGGTAGCCGCACGGCGGCATTCATAATCAGGAATCACAGTCTTACAAGCTGCGTAGCAGCCGGAGAGGTTTTGATAAAAAATTTGAATTTTATGGCAACCGGACGAATTTCTCTGAGTTACGAATGACTAGTGGTGCAGAATGGCACGCTTATATAAACCCTTGAGCTACCAGACGGCGGTCGTCTGGAGACATTTACACATCATACAATTAGAGCTGCTGCCAGCTGGCGATCTGGTACCCACCACCCTGTAGCCGCCCGATTTTGTAATGGCGTCATCCTCAACGTCTGATGGTCGTCTGACTGCGGGCTTCTACATTCATGACCATGCCAAAAAAAGAATAAATAAAAATTGTGCGGCAGCAGCTAACCTTGAAGATTCTACTGATGCCTCCCCATCACTTGGTGGCGGTTGTATTTGTGATTGTAGCAAAAGACATACCTTTTTGAATTGCTTTTAGTACTCAGTAGTTGGTGGTATCTTGCTTTGTTTTACTCTTAGTTTTCATTGTCCATAATTATTTTTTTGCCCTTTTTTATTTTTGTTTTTTTTTCTGGATTTTTTTGTCTTTTTTTTGTTTTTGATTCTCTTTTTATTTTTGTAAAACACCCGCGATGGTGTTTTAAACAGAAATAGCAGTGCTGTTTAACCTTTTTTGAGCCAGGGTTAACTTTTTTTTTAATGATGCTTTATTACGTCAGGTCTTCTGTATGAATAAATAGTTTTTTAAAGGATTAAACGTTTTTTTTTTTTTTTTTTAAACTGTTCTATGTGATAAATATCACTGTGCAAAGCTGTTGTTTTTGTTTTGGCTGCTGCTTATGTGATTATTGCAAAAGGCCTCTTAAAAAAATGTGCAAAAATTAAAGGTTAGCTAAAGTAAAAATATATTTTCTATAAAAACTTTTACAGGCAAAATAGCAAATACTTTGACTTATCTTTCCTACTGTAATCTCACTACAGAAAATGGATTACTGACAGAGGAATTCCTGTTTATTTTGTATTATCATCTTCACCTATTTAACTTTGAGTATTCTATCTTTGTCAAGAATATATAAAAAATACAAAAACAAATACAAAAAAACAATAAGAAAATGCTTTTATACAACCACAAAAAAATTATACATACACACATACATGTATATGTATGTGTGTGTATATATATATATATATATATATCGAAATGTCTGCGTTTCTAACAGGATCTTCTTGTGTTTCTACGCAACTATGACAGCTTCACTAAGAGTTTAAGTCTTTAAAAGCAATAGATTAGTAGCAAGTGCAAAAGAAATATAAAATCTAATTTTTTTAATAATGTTTGTCTTTTTAAGAGCTTAATCGTGATGATTAAAAATAACTAATTTACTCTTGTTCCTTAGAGGGAACCAAGCTGCACAAAAGCAAAACATTGTACTTCCATGAGTTGTTTTGGCACTCTGTGATGATTTTTCTTATAAACACGTCTGCCCTGGTTCAGTGTTTTGTAGCAGATGTCACGGCTCTTAGTAACTCGAACAAGTAAACTGGAAATTTTATTACAAACACCTGTGATTTTCACTTCAACAAACCTCAGTTCATTGTGCAATTTACCAAATCGATGCTGTCAGGAATTACCAATTAACCCACTTGTGTTTGGAACGTGGGAGGAAGCCTCAGCACCTGGAGGAAACCCACACAGGCGCAGGGAAATATGCCAATTCCACCCAGAAAGCCTTGAGCCGGGGCCAATCAAATTAACCTAAATTGTTCAATTAACTATCTATTTTTCAGCTCACAAATGCCTCTGTCAACTAGCGAACTCATTTTAGGATAATTTTGCACAATAATTCGTAACAACAGGGTGCAACGTTGCTCTGCTGGTGCAAACCCAGTTTGTTTGAATGAAATTGATTTTTACTAAACCTAATCAGACATCTTCTCTTTCTAACCCCCCACCTCAGTCCCAAGTAAAGCATGAACTGCAACAGATTAACAACACAACCTGCTATCACTTAAATACAAATAAATGCAAATCAAGAAATAAACATGGATGACTGAGGCCTGAATGCATGGCCAAAACTAAAGCTGTCTTTGAGTTTGTCCAGGAAAATAGACAGGAGAAAAATAAACAACACAAATTCAGAAATAAATGAATCAGTGACACCCCACACACTCTGCCCTAATGTACCATGAGTTTACCTTTTTTTTTTGTTAAATACAGTCTAAGTTTAGTTGAAATTGCCCAACTCTGATCTATAGGTTTGTAGAGATCGTAGCAAAGCAGGTCTTCAAGGTTCAGAGCAGCCGGATGGAGGAGCAATGAAGCGCAGCTAATCTGTTCGGAGAATGTAACACCTCCTCTCATCCCCCCGCAGACACGCCTAATTCAGCCGAGCCCTTAATGAGATAAAGCAGTTTGTCGTGTCGCATGTTTCACACGCAACAACAGCTTCCTCCATCAAAACCCATTCACACGCTGTTTTAGACCGTCCTTTCCTGGTAATTGCTGACATCAGTGGTTGCTGGTGATACAGCAGCGTCACCTCAAACTCATGGAGCTTATTGGACTTTAGAGCAGCTTCAAGTTTTGGACTGTCCATTTGTCTGAATAATTTCTTTAACTAAACGTTTTCAAGTAACCCTGAACAACTTTAAAAGCCACCTTGTGTCCTTTTGGCATTTTTCTGACATATATTAAGAAAAATAACATTTCAGAGTATTTCTTTCTTCAAATCATTGTGAATCAAAAAGCCGTAAGAAAAAGCCTGGTGTTGTTACATAGAAATAACAATCAGCAGGTCACAAGCTCCGTGCTCCAGTCTGTTTTGATGCATACACTTGCAGATGGCTAGATCCATGCATGTCTTTGTGTACTTTTCTGAGTGGGAATCTGACTCAAAAATGTACGGTTGGATAGCTCTGACCTTGCTCCGTTTTTTTGTTTTTGCACCGGTAATGTTAGGTTGAGGGTGTGAGGGGCTGTAAGCGAGCAGGAGATGATGTAAACAGAGCGCTACGGTCACAAATACAAATACAATGGGGGAGGAATTCGCAGAATCTTCCAAGATTTTAGGCCATCGCCCAATTTTGGAAAATCGTGGCGTGGTCATGAATGTAGATGGTGCCAAATTTACTGAAAAACTTGTTGGGATATGTAACCGTAGCATTACGGAGCATTATGGAGGGAAGGTGGGGCGGCATTGCTCCACCAGCAGTCCCGCTCACAACTCAGAGGTGAATTTCTAATGAACTCTTGCTGCTTTGAAGAAATGATTTCCTAGAAAACGTCACAGGTTTTTTGATTTGTGCTAAAAAAATGAGATAATCATAATAAAGACCACTGGGAAAGACTCTAAAATAGATCAAAAGATGATCGGAGTGGGACTTTAAGCAACAAGTACAAATGCTGTTAGAATTATCTTGATTTCTTTAGGCTTTGAGAAGTAAACTCTGAGCTTCCAAAGAAAGGACTACAGATAATCTTTATTTCCAACCAGCTTTTTAAAACCACTTAGCCATGACCGTAAATAATAAGAATCCACCTTTAATACAGCAAAATGAACAAATTCGGGTTTCCTGTACACGGTTCAGCATGACCCTTGGTCTCTGCCCTTTCACTGGTTACTCATTCATCAGCTTTGCTGTGAGTAGCTGTGGGACACATGGGCTGCACACTCATTTCCAAATAGAAATGGCAGCAAAAGCTCAACATGAAAAACCAGAAGTTCATTCATTTAAAAAATGAAGTCAGAAAATCAGGGTTTTTTTTCTAATTTAAATGTCTTTCCCACCAATGATACGTCCAGAAAACATTTTCTGTTATGTGACAGTTGACAGATAACACTGGTTAAAAATAAATATTGCATCATGATACTCAAAGGCTAAAGCAAGACAAAACTGCAAACTAATCTAAGGAAGCAATAGCTGCCTTTTTAATATTGATATGTTTTTTAATAACTTCTTTTTAAATCATTTGTTTTGTTTTATTGTAGACTGGGCTGATTTAAAAGTTGGCCATAAAATTTGGTTTATTGATATGAAGATGCATAGAGGTCACAGGTGCTAAAACATGCCTGCATTATGCTATTGTGGCTCAGATATTCCCCCACGTGACCACGACTATTTTATCATACTAAAATTAGTCATACCCTTTAAAATGTAACATCTCATTGAATTAAGAAGGAACTGAGTACTGTAGGTGGAGCTGTCCACCCATGTGAGGCTAAAAGGGAGCAGCAGGGGATGATGGGTGGGTGGGGCGTCTTACCAGGACACATCGCCAGCAAGGTGTCATGGCTGCTCTTTAGGGTGGAGGTCAGGTGCCTCTGTGTGCTTCCAGCAAACAGCAGGAAATAATCCACATCCTCCTCATCATCTGCAGGCAGCTCTTCATTGGTGAGCTGCACAGTGACAACACAGTGACCCTGCAGGCGGAGGTCAACACAAAGAGGAAGGAACACTCGTATTATGAAAGCGGCAGATGTCACACATTTCATCACATTAGAAATGATTCAAACTATCAAAATACTATAACTACAAAAGGTACAGTTCTACAAACATTAAGAAAACATTTAGATCAAGTGACGACTAATAAAAGTGAATGTGATCGGTCCATAGTTGTGGATTCATAATGGAGTTTATTTAAGGTGGGTTTTTGCTCATTTTAAAATGAAATTGTTGCACCATTAAAGTCCAGCCCAGACATAGAACAACATCACATATGTTCAAATTCACAAACTGCTCAATACTTAGTGCAATATATAGGGCATAAACAGGCATTTTTTAGCAGAGTACAAATCTAAAATTCCAAAATCCAGCGCCCTGGAAGTTTCCCATAAATTGGATTGGCAAATGTAGACCACAATGCATTGCGTTTAAATTATTTGTCAATTTAAAATGTGTGTAAAAGTAATTTTTTATATAATTCAAGTTTTAATCATCAGAACACAGTGGATTCATAAGTAGTCTTTGTAAAATGTTCATATTTATTAGGTTTTTTCCATAGACTGGCTCCAAGAAGCCCAAATCCCATCGACTTCTATTGAGAAATAAACAGCTATTACTCAGTCATTCTGACTGTCAAAATAACCATTCTTTTAAAACATCTTCTTGCTAATACTATTTCTTTTTCATGGTATTCCTTCTTTATTGCAAGTTATTCAAGTTATAAAATGACCAATCAGATGCCTCAGTAAAAGCATGAGGTGTCTGCTGTCCCCCACCTCGAACGTTTGATTGACAAATTCTACTGAGCTGCTTTCAGCGGCTTCAGGAAGCGGCGTGGACTTCAAACAAGCTTACTCCTGATTGGCGACAGTAGTTGCCAAAGAAACTTCGACTCAGACCGACTCGGACCAATCACTGCCGTCTGGCTACAAATGGCAGCCCGTATTGTGGAAAAATGCAGACTGAATTGGCTTTATTTTGGTGGAGCCAGAGTTAAGGCATTTTCTATGGGTGCCATCACACTCGATCTGTCCAGTTCTCCATATACAGTCAGTGTTTTTCCCTTCGACAAATGGGTGACATTATCATGCATTTGAATTACATTAAAATTTAGGCCACTGGATACTCTCACACTAGTCTTTCAGGGGTAAGGGAGTAGTGATGAAAATTTAGACATACATTTAGTTACTGTGTTATTCACTCACTACTACCCTGTTCGTGCACTAGATAGGGCATTGTCCATTTTTTTCTGGATATCAGAATATACAATTCCAAAATCCAGTGCCCTGGAATTTTCCCAGAAATTAGTATGCCTCAATGCTCACTAGACTGGCAAAGATGGACCACAATGTATTGTTTGAACAACTTGTCATTTGAAAAAAATCTGTGTAAAAGTAGTTTTGTAAATTATTCAAGTTTTCCTCTTCATCCACAGTGGATTCATAAATAGTCTTAAATGTCCGCTGTATTTATTAGGTTTTACTTTAGTAAATAGGTAATGTCACATTCACTATTGGAAAAAAAAAAGTAACGTGCATGATGTCCGAATTACCTTAAAATCCACGGTACTAGATACTCCCACACTATAGAGTCTTTTAGGGGTTTGAGAGTAGTGAGTAAATTCAGACAAAACCAAAGTCAGGTCAACAAGTTCAAAGCTGAGGCCAAAAGTTTTGAAGTTGCACAACTTTATTCTTCAAACACAGATAACAAATGTAATCAAGACCTGAAAATTCAATCACAGTCAGTCTTTTTAGATCCAAACATGAGATGTTCAGGCAGTTCCTCTGCACAGCTCACTTTAGGATCAACAGCAGTTATCAGCTCAAATGACGGCCTTAAAAATGAAAACTACTTTCTTTAAAATGATGACTAAAAAAGAATTGACTTTTGATCACTCCATATGAATAGAAACATATGTAACGGAATCCATAAACTTATGGTATTTTTTTAAAAGCAAAGTCTGGCAGACTCAGAAATATCACCTCTCCATTTGGTTTGGTCTGCTTTCATGCAGCTCTCCCTTAGCAGAATGTATTTACTCCTACAGAGTTCCAACAGCTACTCATTTAAGGAGGGAATTGCACACATAGGCACTGATCTATCAGACAAAGCAAGAAAAGCAGAAACCTATTTTTACCACATTAATAGCCCTCACCTTCAGTTTCATAATTTAACACAAACCAGGAAGTACCAAATGTTGCATTTTCTCAAAAGACCACAAGAGGCTGGTATACTTGTGGTGTGGTTTTTAGAGTCTCCCAAAAGTATATAACCATTTATTTCACTTATTAAAATAGTTTTTCATCCATCACCCAAAATAAATTAGCAACTTCATTATTTTTGTTGTTTTCAATTTTGTTGTCCATCAATCATCCATCAGTTTATATTATAAAACATATATTACAGACAATTAATGCATCTGCACTGCCACAGTGCATTTAGTGTGGTAGTTTATCACTGTTGCATAGATTATGAGGATTTAGGAAACCCAGTTTAAGTTTAAAACTTTTTTTTTCCCGATCCTGTCTCCTTTTTTCATAAAATAATAACATAGAAAAAATATGGACCTTTGATTACACATGCATGGTTGACCTTTAGTAGTTGGTTAATTTTGAACTGCTGCAAAATGTTGATAATTCCCTCATTCCTCATATTTTCATCCCTGTTGGTAAAAAGTTCACTAGTGACCAAAAAAAGCTTAAATGATTACAAATCGTTTCTTAAAGCCATTGCGATTTTGGTCAAAACTGGTAAAATTCAAGCCACCGATGAGTGACCAAAGTCCATGAACATTTACTTTGAGAAAATGCATATTAAAGATAACAACAAATTAATGTACACTGAATAAATAAAATATCAAAGAAACAGCCTTTAAATTAAAAATAAAGGTTTAAAAAGATGAAAAAACGATAAATAAAACAAAATTAGAAAAATTGTATCAAAGTTATCATTCTTAATTGAAGAAAAATACAGCAGAGAAAAATTTCACTTAAAAAAAACATAAAAACAAGCACAAATTTTAAAGTGGTATTCAGAAATGCAGCATGTTAAAAGCATTTAGACTTATTATCAGAGGTACAGGGGGAAAAAAACAAAACTAACTTAAAGCCTTGTGTTGGAGAACCTCCAAGTAATGAAAGCCATGCTGTTGGAAACACAATAGCAATTCAACATTTAAAAACCCTTAACATATTTCAATGGATAAAAGGAGGAAAACATTTTGCAAGAACATAATCCAGAAGAGGATCCAGCATGATGTCTTATGATAAGACACTCAGCTAAAAGTTTTTGCATACAAAGTGTTGATTATGAGTCTAGCAGGGGAGGACTGGATGAACCCAAACAACCCCACCCAGCACTGATCCTGAGCTGATCCAGTCAGTTACATTTTGTTTCAGGAAATCAAGTCTACCTACCATCAATCCAGTATTTGTGCAAAAGCCTAAAAAGTAAAGTCCCACTCTAATCCTTTATTTATCTGTTTCCCACTGCCCTTTTATTATTATGCCGTTTTTAGACAAAATCATAAAATCTGTGTCGTATTCTAGCACATTTCTAGTTCATCAGAAATTCGCCACCAAGTTATGGGCGAGACAATTGGTGCGGAAGTTAGCTTCCGCTCATTTCCCATGATCCCTTTGTTTACTCTCTCTACCGCTGGCTTACAGCCTCTCACAACACCAAGCTAACATTAGTGGTGCAAAAAAACAAAGCGAGTAATGTTAGAGCTATCCAGTTGTACAATTTTGAGCCAGATGTCCCTCAGGAGGAAAGCGAAGAAATTATTGGATCCTTTTGTCTGAAAGTGGATGCATCGGAATGGAGCAGAGCAGGGACATTGTGGCCTACTAATTATAGATTTTACATAATTTACAAGCATTTTTAAACTGCTTTTTTTCATCGGCTCCTTACTGACAGTGATTTTCATAGAGAAATACTAAAAACTCAGTTTTAATCAAAATTTTCTCTAAAAACATCCTACATCTTTTGTAATTAGTAATTAGTAAAAATACAACAAGAACATGTTAAAAACACCAAGGATGTTTTAGCCCTGATCTGGCACTAGATAGTACTGGATTTTAAAAGCAATTCGGACAACATGCTAACTAATTTTACTTTTTTAAACGGCAAATATGACATCATCAATTTCACAAAGTAAAGACCTAATCAATACAAGAAATTTACGACAAATATTTTTAAATCCACTGTGTGCTGATGATGAAAAACGTCAAAGGTTTATTTAAAAAATACGTTTAAATACATTTTTGGGGAATAATTGTTCAAATGCAATGCATTGTGGTCCGTATTACCAAATCAAGTTAGCATCAACGCACACTGGTTTTTCACAGATCTTTTCACTTGATCTTGGAATTGTGGGTTCGGACAGCTCTACAAAATGGCGAATGCACTATATATTGAGTAGTGAAGGACGTCACACATAGCCCAAAAATACCATTTTGGAGGGGGTCTTTAAAGTCCTATTAGGTCTGTGGAGAAGAGCTGAGTCTTTTCAAAAACTAAATACTAGAATCTTTTTATTTTTGATGACATTTTCTCCCAGCTGTTTTGTACTTACTATGCAAAAAGAAAAAAATGAATATGTTATTTAATTTAATTTAATTCATTTTATTTATATAGCCCAAAACCACAGCCATAGCCATCTAAATGGGCTTCACACCGGTATTTGTGCAAAGAACATAAAGTCAGTCATAAAAATATAAACAATAGCTTGCTGCTAAACTAAACTAAACAGACAAACATCTTTTGAATAAGATAGTAAGCCTCAGGGATGCCCACATGAAGAAGAGATCCTCTCCCGGGACGGACAGGTTATGTATTAGAACTGTTAAAGACGATTTAGCTTCTCTAACTCTACAATTACATGTTTGATAAACAACTACATCTTTAAATAACAACTACATGTTTGACAAACAACTACATCTTTAAATAACAACTAAATGTATTAAATAACAATTATATGTTTGAATAACAACTACATGTTTGAATAACAACTACATGTTGAGTAACAACTAAACTTTTTAATAACTACGAGTTTAAATAACAACTACATCTTTAAATAACAACTATATGTTTAAACA
>BSAI01000104.1:24629234-24651308 GCA_036245035.1 Adrianichthys oophorus
TAATAAGTACATGTTTAAATAACAACTACATCTTTAAATAACAACTAAATGTTTAAATAATGACATGTTTTAATAACAACTACATGCTTAAAGAACAACTGCATGTTTAAATAACAACTACATGTTGAATAACAACTAACTTTTTTAATAATAACTACATGTTTAAATAACAACTATGTGTGAATAGTGTAACAGAATGTTCAGAACATAATTATTGACTGTATGATATTTTTATAAATGGGACATGTTGTGGCTGCAAATTGCGGAGAATGCTGTGGTGTCATGTGAGGACAGACTGAGGAAGAGGAGGAGGATGGGAGAAAAACAGGGATATTGTTCGTGTAAGCAGTTTTCCACTGAGGGAATGGAGATTGTCGGCTCTGAGGGAAGACAATGGAACATTTCATCCCACTTAATGTGACCAGGGTCGCAGGCATCCCACCAACTCGGACCAACATGTGCAGCCTGATGTGGTGGATTAGGCTTAACAGGGTTAAAGGTGCTTCCCTTTTCAGCAGCGACGGCCTCTGGGCCTCGTTCTAACAGGGAAATGGTTCAACAGAGCAGAGGGGCCAGCCAGCATCCTTGGGATTGATGGTGCTATAAAAAGGAGAGAGGACGTGTTTCCAGTTGACCCTGCTGTCACAGATGTAGCTTACACACAGACGTGCAGAGTGCACGCTTGGAGATGTTCAGAGTGCATCGACTTTAGCAGACAGAGCAGAGGAACAGGAGTAAATAAGATGTGGGCGGCTGGGAGCCAGCAGCCATGAGATTCTTTCCATTAAAAACTCATATCTTATCCTGAGACCCAGTTGGAAATTAGGGCTTGCCGCTGAACGGATTGGTACCTCAGTGGATTTGGCAGTTTGGGCTTCATTGGAAAATGAAAAGGTATTAGTGTGAAATAGCTTCCACATTTCCACAACGAACAAAAGAGAGGCAAAAAGAGAAATCATTTTTTTCCCTCTAGTGCTGGAGGCGAACAGCAAATCACCTCAGACAGAATCTTAACTCACTGCATTTTGATGGCTGCTCTGATTTCCTACAGTCTTTTATTGTACAGAAATCCCTTTCAGCCCATGAAAAATAACATTACCAGTTATGTTCTCTGATGGGGCAACACCTGAAACTTTCAAATGTAATCAAAATAATTTGAATTCATAATAAAAAAAAATGGTGCCTTAAAACAAACTCATTAGGACAAAACGGGGCTAAAATTAAATGAATAAGTTCTTTGTAAAGGCAAATGTGTTGGTGGGTGGTGTAGGTGGAGAAACAGCAATGTGAAACATCTGTTGGACTCGGCAGGAAACAGAGCTGCACACAACAACTTTTGCAAAACATGCAAACAGGTACAGATTGTAAACCAGGCCTGCAAAAGCTAACAACACAATAACCAATAAAGGTTATTCTCACAGTATCTTGTTTGTCCAACTCAAATCAAACAAAAAGTATGTTTTAGGCTGCATGATGCCTTAATGCCTCCATGGCTGTGCTCGCTGCTGGTTCTAAGTACTTAACAAAGTGGCCCACTGAGGTATTGACCTGCTAATCATGAAGCTTCAACGAGGAACAGGCGGCTTTTTAGCATCGCAAAAAGCACAGCTGGAGGCTTTGAACCCAACCCCCTTTGTGAGTTTGAATGAGCGAGTGTGGTCCTTTTCCCGCCCAGCAGCACTTATATATGTATTTATATACAGATGCTCAAAGATTTTTGCTTTTTTTTATTTGTTTAAAGCAAAAACTACATTTCTTCACATCTAGCTGACTAAAATGAAATAATTTGCTTTTTAAACAGCAAAAAGAGTGGCAAAGAAATTGGTTAAATCCAATTTTACAAAACTCCTATCGATTAAATAATTTAAAAACAAAAAAGAGTTGGTTTGACATGAAGCTAAAGCTTCATAAGATGATTAGTTTTGGGGGTTTTTTTCTCATAAAATATATATATATAAAACATATACTACTGAAATATCTAGCTGGCTGAGAAGGAGGGATGAGTTTGGGGTTAAATTAGGATCAGTTGAAAGTGAATAAAAAATTTATTGTAAATTAGAAAGAAAAAAACAATTGGAAAACAGTTTCAAACTCAATAATACACATATAAACTTTGAAGAAATTTTTTTAAATGTAAATTTAAAAATAAATATTTCAAACTTGAAGGAAATACTGAAAATTTGTACAGAAAATAGCATTGTAAATTTGAGACTTGAATTTAAAAAAAGAACTAAACACCTAAAACTATTACTAAATGAAAATATTGTTTACTTCTAACAGCTGATGTTTTCTATTTAGAGTTTTTTTTGTCTTTAAATACAAAACACTGAAAGTAAATTGAAGCCATACCATGAAAAATAAACTTTTCAAACTTTTAAGTGTATCATACTGTTCATTCCTCACTATCAACAACCTCCAACCGTAATTTTGATTTGTTCACGCATTCTGAGTAATCCTCTAAAACCTGTGCTCTCTGCAGCAGCCCCTCGCCTTCCCTACCCATGAAAATGTTTTTTAATGCACAATACCATATATCTTTTAACTGTGTTCTGTCTTCAATAAATTCCAGCTCAAGCAGGTGTTAAATACTTTAGACATGGGTCTCCTTTAAGACCACTCCCCCTCGGCCACGCACAGTCGTGCAGACGTCAGGTGTATTTGCGTTGTGAGCCAGTGCAGCGATGGCCGTGGATACTAAAGTCAGATATATGGTATGCACGTCCATCTTTGAAGAAGTTCGGATGTTGTTTGTTTTCCTGGGAGAAACGCAGACACGCTGCCCAAGCCAGCATTACGGGATGTTAACAGAGTAACGGAGCAATGATGAGAAAGTAACTCATTGAGCTTTGGTCAATGAATGCAGGCTCATGAAAACAACTTTAAACGTAATACACATTGCTTCTCACACTGTTTTGATCACACTGATTGGCCCATAACTGTCTTCCAGAGACTTCACAGGTTGAGTCCTAATAAATGCTAGCATGCCTGTGGTGGTTTTGCATCCTGTGCAAGAGGCTGAACCCCTACCTGCTCATTTTATGGTAAGCTCTCTGGAAACGTTGTCTTCTAAATGCCAAGAATGTAAATAGCATGTTTACTCGCGGGCAGAATAATGGCATCTTCTGCTGTTATTAAAAGTAAGCCCATAAGTCATCTTCAGCCCAACAAATTCCATAAAAACTCTTTCCTTCCTTGACTTATTTTCCCCGATGTTTGCTTTTTGAAAGCACCTTTTCAGACTTGCTAAGTACTATTGAAAGAGCATCCAGGCCTTGACCTCTGCTGCTGTGTAACTGTTCATTTCTACTATTATTGATCCAGAAACACCCCTGTAAACTGGAGCTGCCACATTAAATCCCCCTCTGGAGAATGGATTTACTGTGCTTTATTTTAAAGATTATTTATTTATTTAAATTACAAGTACAGGATGACTACACGGCACCCGCAAAACGGAACTGCAGTGATAAGTCTCTTAAAATCTGGTGTCTAATGGAGCCTGAATGCTTCATCTGATGAGTCTGACTGTAAATCACTGATAAGGTTATCTGGGTGGTTAATACGTGAGCCAGTCTTGCGTTCAGACTCTCACACACACACTTCCATGGCTTATCTTCTGTGCTGTGTGCCTTCCACACCTGCTGGCGTTATGGGACTGTTGGAATTCACAGAGGCACTCGCTCAGGATGATCCCCGGCACACATACATCATTAAATATGAATCAAACGATTCAGCAGCTGTGAGATCACCTGACTATGTTATAAAATTATTTCAAGAAACCTGCAAGACAAAAATACATCTTCCTTTTCTTTTAGGCATTCGGCCATAGTTTAACAGCAATTAGGAGCTTAAAAGAAGCTATAGATGCTGATGCAGGCTTGTTGGCACATTCTAAATGACAATCCAGGCTTTTATATTTATCATATTAAGAAGTGTGTGCCAACCTTTCAGGTAGATTGATATTTAAAGAGCCAACATTCAAAATTATGTAAACCCCAAAGTTTTGACAAATATAACTTTTTTTTGTATTTAGTAACATGTTGAGTAAGGCCCTCGCTGGAAGATAATCCAATATTTCTGCACGAAATAACCACTGCTTGAATCATGTTAACACGAGTGTAGCAGCTCACAGTTGTTAAAAGTCCACACATTTTCTAAATTTGAAAATAAATGTTTTGAAAAAGCAAAAATAGGGGATGATTTGCCCCTAAAAACAAAACAAAGAGCGTGAGGTCTTCATTTAGATAGATTCTCCTGGCACGTCTTTCCCAGCCACAGGAATCCCGGCTAAATTTATAGAACATAAAAAGAAATCACCATGTGTAGTAAAAATAAATATTAAGGTACCATAGTCCCCCGCTAAATCACGCTTCCCCTTTCACAGTCTCGCTGATTTGCAAGGAGAGAGTAGAGGAGCAGGAAGCTTGTGGCACGCCCAGCGTATTTTCTATCTCCCAAATACAATCTTTTTCAAACAGCATTTTTTATGTTTCTGCTCCTGATTCGCCACAACTTGAATAAATAAAGACTCAAAATGCAATTTTGAGCTTAATTTTCTTATTATATATATCCTCCACCATGAAAAAAATGCTGCAAGATCTTGTAAAAACACCAAAAAAACACAATTTTCAGTTGAGTTGGGTTTTAAGTCACACTTTAGTCTTACAAGCAAAGACTTGTGAACATGTCATTTATTTATTCTAATTATTTAGCCCCAGAATTACACTGTCAGTTCTAACATTAAAATAAAAAATTTAAATTAGGACTTGAGATTTGACTTTAACTTAAGTGAGAAAACCTTAGACACAACTCACAAAAAGTTGTGAGAGTTTATTTAATGACTAAAAATTCAAAAATGTGCCCTGCAGGTGCTGTTTTTCAGTATGAAACTAGTGAAACTAAAGTGAGACATGGATCTTTTTGTGCTTCCACACAAAGTCACTCCCACTACAGCTGAGTGGCACGGCATCCTGAAAAATGATCCGAGTCTTAATGGAAGGCGAGACTCCCTGTGTTTGACACCAGAGAGCCTGGGGATTCCCCAGCACTGAGGCGTTCTCACCCTCATGCTTGTTTTCCTGGATCACTATACCAGCATGCGACTGCTGGGTGATTGGAACATAAAGGAAATGTTGCTGCAAGACACTGCTGCTGATGAAACACACGTTTGAACAAAGTTAGCTGTTCAAAAGAGTGATGTCCAGAATACATTGGTAAAAAAAAAAAAAAAAACTCAAATATAGTGTGAATAAGTAAATCATATAAGACATCTGACAAAAAAGTTAAAATTAGGTTTTAGGAGCACCTTGGCTTTCAAAACTCTGATAAAATCCAAGTTGACAGCTAAAATCAAGATAAACCCTGCAGATTTGTGCGGCTAAAGCAGTTTTAGCTGAATCATTCTGCCTCTTTTTATGTGTGTCCTTGACTCTTTCATACAAATGAACTGAGATGAAAGTTTTCATAGATCTTAAGCAAACCTATTTTTGACACAAACCATAGCATGAGGATATACTGCCCATTGTGATAGTAAAATATTTTTTAAAGGCTTTCATGTTCCTGTCTGATTAACATTTACGCAAAATTAGAAAATCAGATTGGATTTGATCCAAAACAGTTTTTATCTCAAACAACATGGAAGTCAATGGAGCCCAAATTGAAACTTTAGCTTTAGTTATTTTTTTCTTATTTAATACAATGCCTAAAGTATGTTAAAACAAATGTTTTTTTTTAATATTCTGAAGATACAGTAGAGAAAAAATACATTTACATAAAATGTCGAATGCTATCTGCTTTGAAACTAATACTATTTTCACACTGGGCATGTGTCGCTGTTCAAGAATGTATGGTTTAGCCCATACTCACTACCAAATCAAAGTCCATAACTGGTCAAAGTTCAACTCGTTTAGCTTTCAAGGCATGTTCAATGGATGCGTTTTTGTTCTTAGACCCTAAAAACTGAGTTAAAAGCTTGTTTGGCGACATTAGACCGACGTTTGACTGCAGAAGCCCGAAACATGTGTTTGCGTAGGCTTTTCATTGAAAGCTGTCACTTCAATGCAAGTTGCTGAGGCCAATATGAACATAACATAAGATTTCTACCATAAATGAACAATATAAACTCTGACGAGAGCCAAAGAAAGTACTCACATTTAAAAAAGATACTGTTTAAAACCCCAAAAAAGCAGAAATCTATTAGATGTTCTATATGTTCACATGTTCACTACATATTAGAGTTTGATAAGTGTGTGTAGCTGAAACATGGTAAAGAAACCAAACTAATGAAACTTTCTGTTATTTTATAAGTCCAACATATGTATAAAGTTTATGCAGAAATAAGCAGAAGCTGCAGTCTCTGATGAGTGATTGACACACAGCAGATACATGCAGTTCCACACAACCGTCAGTCATGATGCAACTCAAGAACACAGCAAACTACAAAACACATTTACAGTTATCAGAAAGTACAAACTAAGATGATTTACAAGAAGTCTTACCTAGATTCCTGTCCATGCAACTATCACACTGAGCAATCTTTTTTATTTTAACAATTAAGATAACGTGCAGCTATTCCAGGAATTTTATGAGTTCACATCTTTGCATTGACAGGAATTGCCAGTAAAGTTTTAGACTGTCAGGTGCCCTAACAGGTTTACCAGCTGTCAATCCATCCAAACTCCACACCTTTTCAGCGTAGGTGAGTACTATGAACAATTAACTGCTGTGTGTGAGTACAAGTGTGATTAGCAACACTTACATACAATGGAGCCTGCTGTGGATTGAGTTTCATGTCCCTGGATGCTGAAAGAGAAGAACACAACAGATTATGGTCTGGGCTGTGCTTTATCATGATAACTATAATCTGTTGCACAGAAAAGCTTTTTTTTATTTCTGCTTTTCATTTTAAAAATAAAAATCTTGGTCCCAATTGAATGCACCAAAACTTGCACCTGATTATTTGAGCCATCGTGTAAACCAAATTCTGGATTCCTTATCAGATAATGGAAGAAATCTGATTTTTGAGAAATCTAAATATCAACAGGCATCACTTCTAAATGATCAGGGGCAGGGGTTCTTAGTGTAAAGCCGTTTAATTTATTTATTTTACTGTTTCAAGTTACTCATAAAACGATGAGTTTGTTAATGATGCCATGCAGGCCCTCAGGAGAACACTTGATGGTGTTGCCTCTTCAAAACCTAAGCTTATAAAACAAAAAAAATAGTAGCACCGTGGTTTAATGCTGAAACATGTTCCCTGAAACAAGCAACCCATTAGCTAGGAAAAAAATTGCATTTCGGCTCAAAGCAGTCTGAATAACTGGAAATATAGCCTCATAAATTACAAAAAATCTCTGCATAATGCCAGAACCCAATACTATTCAACTTTAATATCAGAGAATGGAAGTATTCCAAGATTCCTTTATAGTACCTTAGCCAGGCTGACCAGCAGTCACAGCTCAGTAGAACCACATATTCCTACTACTCTCAGCTCTGAAGATTTCCTTACATTTTTCAATAGAGAAATCTCAAATATTCGACATAAGTTGAACAAAGTTGTCCTTACTAACAGCCCAGAGCAGGCTAAAGCGGTAGAAATGAAGGTATCCATAGAAACCTCTGTAACATTAGACTGCTTCACTGCTGTAGATCAAGTGGATATAACATCAGTTGTTACGTCCTCTTCCTTCATGTGGGCATCCCTGACATTTCTTATTTCTTTTCCCCCTAAGATAGGCTTTTTTTTTTTTTATTAGTTTTTCCTCACCAAGAAGGAGAGTCTAAGGCAGGGATGGGCAACTCCAGGCCTCGAGGGCCGCATTCCTGCATGTTTTCCAACAGATCATGATCTGGCATGTTCTAATAGGCTGGACACACCTGAAGCAGGTAATCAGTCATGAGTAGGGCTTGGATATCTGGAAATCCTGCACACACTGCGGCCCTCGAGGCCTGGAGTTGCCCATCCCTGGTCTAAGGGCAGGGATGCCCAGTTTAGATTAGTCTGTTTAGTTTAGTTTAGCAAGCAGTTGTTGTTTATATTTTTATGACTGACCTTATGTTCTTTGCATGAATACCGGTGTGAAGCCCATTGAGACGGCTATGGTTGTGATATTGCACTATATAAATAAAATTGAATTGAATAAAAAGGTAGCGACACTGAGATATTGTGAGTAAAAAAAAAAAATTTCAAAGACAAATGTATAAATGCAACCATTATTGTGTATTTGTGTGATTTAAATAAAGAATACCAAAACCTAACAGGCAGGCTTGACCTTAGTTGAATAACTCTGACACTATAGACATGGTCAATTCTTTATTTCTTGTACTTGTAACCTCTTTCCTCTCTTTCTCAAAGGGTCTTGCCTTTTGCCAGGCCACAATTGTAAATACGAATGTTGTTCTTATTCTGTTCTGCCTGAATAAATAAAAGTTAAATAAATAAAATAAATTATATCCAAATTGGACATGTTAGCAGACAATATTTATTGGATTTTTACATTTCTATAGTTCATGTGAAAGCCTTATATGTGATTATTCTAGTAATCAGATTATTTCTAGTTATTAGATTGATATGACTATATAAACATGCTCACTGTCTTAATAGTTCCCGATAAAATAAGTCAATACTTTCACGTCAACAAACGTTTAGGAACTCCAAATTCTCTATTTTAGACTAATGACTTTTTATTTTGAATTTATAACAAAAACAACAAATGCGGTTAATTTATGGGAAAGCTTGCTCAAAATGCAAAAGTTAATCCCGCATGTTGTTATTTACACAGATCGGCATATTGGGTGATAAAACAGCTGTATACAGCGTAAGGAAACATTTAAACAATGCCATTCTCCACATTAAAAAAAAAAGTCTACATCAGAAACTGTTTGCTGTCTTGTTTTGCTGGATTATCCCGTCAGGACACTTTTTGAGATTTTGGGAAAATGGTACTCAAATGTCAAACACAAACTTTGTCAATGAGAGAGATGCTAATTTCACAAATGTCCTCTGAACCATGAACTACGTGTCACCTCTAACTTTCTGCCCCATATCTTTTAAGCATATTAACTCCCTGTCTGGGTGCCAGGACACTTAGGTCGGTCATGGCTGCTTATTTGGATTCAACCAGGAAGTGCTCAGTCTTTTTAGATATGTTTACAAAAAATTGGCTAGTTGCATTTTTTAGAGACACTGTTAATTGTATTAATTTGACCAAAATTATTACGAAATTGTTTTAGATTATGGTTTAACCTATTTTCACTTAATACAAAAAAAAAGGAAATAGATTTAGAAAATAGTGGCTTAAAAAAACTCAGATAAAATTAAACAGATGAGAAAAAATTTTGTAATCCTAAATCAAGAATTAGCTGTCATTCTGTTATTTATTAGGCTTAGCTATCGATTGATTTAAGGAAACCAAAGGTAAAGATGTTAGGGAAAAAGCTATGAACATGCCCCAGCTTTGGTGGCATTTGAACTCGCTGTTGCCTGGGTGATGGTTAAACCTGACACTAGCTGAAACTCACTGAGTGAATGGGGGAGGGGACATCCATCCAACCCAACCGAATCTTTACTTGTGTTTGTTCAGGCAGCTGATGTACACAGTGTAAAAGCTTTGGATTCCTGCATGCATACCTGCTTTTGAAATAACTATAAATGAAATAATTGAGAGAGTAATCCATCACAAACTGCTCTGTAGCACCTCTTCAAGGGTTTACATGCCTGTAAGATCAATTGGGGAGATTTAAAGGCTCACATTTGTTTCTGCACTCCCATTCTTGGTCGCAGGCCTGAAATAAATTTTCTGACCACAGGGTCAAAGGTAATGGGTGTGTAATTACATCCAAACAAATATATTACAGCCAGGTACTTGGGGATAAATGGATTAAAAAACCTTGCTGCTGAACTTTCTTAAGGAGACACTGTCCCGCTCTCATTCATCAATGAGTCAAGGGACAAGTCGGCTTCAGGGCCTGTGCTATCCTCTGCTATTCGCGGAGACAATTTTCTTTTGTTTGCTGTTCCCTGGCACTAAAACAAGTCCTTGCTTCTGGCCTCAGTGGTCAGCAGTGCATTAATCACATAAACCCCACAGCGGGGGAGGCAACGACAAAAGGCCGGGACCTAATGAGTTCAGCAGAATGCTCCAGGAGAGTTAATGCTGGATTCGACAGAGTGCTGAAGCACAGCACAGCCAATTCCCTCTCTCCAACCCAATCGAAACATTTTTCCACTTTTTTCGTTAAATAAATAGTCTAGAGTTAGAATTAGTCGGATCAGGAAAGGGGATAATCAGTAGCTCTAATAATACTCTGGAGTTTAATCCTCTTGCCTTAAGTGCTCTGGGCCGAGGACCAGCTTCCTAACACACACATACACATAACTTTGACTTATGTGACACTCGCAGGTTTCTGCAGGTTCATGTATACTTCCATGTTTTGGACATTTGTCACTGCTGGTTATTATTTTACGTTTTTGAAGAACGTAAAAAAAGGGGCATTTGTTATAACTTAAGCCTTACTCACAACTTCCCTCGTAGCTAGATACGGGATGTCTGCAGGCGAAAAATAGACAAATCCATTTGAAAGCGCATAGACCAGAAATGTTCATGTACATTTCTTTCTATTGGCATGTTGCGGGCAACAAGTTGTAGACTTCAAGAACGCACTGAACGCAGATTCTTGAGCGCGCTTTTAGCATGCTGTGTTCACACAGAATTGCCGCGACCAAAAAGTAGCGCATATACTCACAGTTGAAAGAAGCTTGGTGCAATTGTCGAAGTGGTGCAAACCTCACAAATACGGGTCAACCCGTCCGTACGGGTGCATGACTAAAGCTCTAGTCCACTGATTGGCAGAACATGTTAAAAAAACATTTTGCAAGGAAGTGTGTGGATTGTGACACTTGCTTTTTGTTAAATACATTTGTTTTGAGCTTCTTACAGAGTATTACCCCGGTGTTGACGCGGAATCTTTACGTAACTTGAGAGCGAGATGGAATAGCACTGCATCCAGTCCAGTCTGGCCTCTGCAGTCAAATGAAACGACCTAAACCGGAAATCACGCAAGCAAGTGTAAAGTGCATCCAGTACATTTTTTATAATAAAACCTATTTTCCACATAACACAGTCAAATGTGTACATTTAAGCCTCATATAAGACAAAGCGTTAATTCAAGTTTTGCGCTTACCCATTGTATAAAGATGAGTCACGCAGAAAGTGTTGTGAATATAATCCAAAATCACAGGGGAATGAGAGTTTGTTTACTAGTACTTCCTCTATAAATGGCGGGTTATGACATGAACCTATGTGAGTTCATAAGTCCACAATGTTGGCAGCAGAGCCTGTGGCTGCAGTAGGACCACAAGCCATCCATAGCCAGTGTGAGTCATCTGCCGTAGTTAGACCACTCCACAGCCGCACCGGAGCTGGACCGCATGCAGTGTGAGCCCGGGGTTAGGGGCTCCTCATCGCTCACTGTTTACTCTGTACCAGAGGACATTTGACACCAAAGTGCGGTTTGTATGATTGCTGTGATTGCTTGTGTTCCATATTGAGGCAAAAAAATGCGTGCCCTGCTTGGAGAGATTTACCATTCCCTGGGCCTAGACTCCACAGCTGAAAATTGTACTGTGAGCAGAAAAGGTGACTATTGATGTAATTTTGATAATTGTGAAACAATGCATTATGAATTATGACCTGCAAACCTTTTTGTTTAAAGGTTTGCAATTAATTAAATCAATTTATGTCATTAAATGTCATTAAATCAATTTAATGACAGAATTTTAGCAAAGCAAAGCAAGCAAGCAAAACAAAAGCTATTTTGACTATTCATTTTAACTCTGACAACAAATTATGATGGCAAAGGGGTCTGTCTTTTCTAGAGCTGAGGTTAAAGACATACTGAAATTCATTTAAATAGGTGGTTACCACACATAGACAGATTTTGGTGATATAGAGAAGTTGTGAAGTGTATCCTGGCTGACAGAAGAAGTAAACACCATTGTCCACGTACCGACATATTTAGTAGCTGTACCCCTGTGAATATGAGTCCAGCCAGAGGTGGCAAGTAATCAACCCCATTTCATTTTCGGTGCAGTTTGGTTCAGATGATCTGGTGTGATGAGCCTCTAGGATGTTAAGATCAGCAAAGACCACTGCTCTTGCTCTCACAGCCGTAGGTTTCAGAAAAAGTGTCTTGCTTCTTGTAGAGTATAACTCTGCTTATAGCCTAAACTGTTGTAGTCCTTCCATATGTAACTGGTAAGGCAAAGGGAAAAACTGCAACAGCTTAATTTGCCAACCAGCAAGAGTAAATATAATGCTTTTTGTTGTTTTCTACTCTGGGTTTGTCTCAGAAACACGAGGAACTGCAATGTTTGCCCACTAATAAAGAATAGGCAGTTTATTTAAATTGAAGAACTGGGTGCTTTATTGACTGAGAGCAGCTGAGACATATTGAGATGATAGAGGAAATAAATAGAGGTGTTCAGGTACATGTGTCTTGCTATAAGTTCAGCACACTTAAGTAATAAACATTGTATTGCAGGACCTTTCAATACTTCCCTTTCCGTATCAATCACTGAGAGTCATGTGACTGCCCAGTGGTTTCTGAACCTGCTGATAGAACTAAGAGGAAGTTGACTCATTTTTACTGCATCTCGTCAGGACACAAGTGCCCCACTAGCTGTTTTGGATATTAGAGGGTATTGCAAAATAATTTCTCAACTTCCTTGCGGGTGTTACCATCAAGCCAGGTTCCTGAAGTAACAAGTGTGCGTCTGAACTGATCACTGTCAACTAGCATGTGTTCCACAATAGATTTTTTTTTTCCTTTTCAAAGGCTTCAGTGCAGAGTGCAATGATGTGTTTCTCAGGGAAATAACAGTAAAGTTGAGTGCAGTTCATACTTTTCAGCTGACAACCACTATCGTAACTATGTTTGTATAACTGGGAGTGTGTGGGATTCAACATAATCCCAATATTCTGCTAATACAACAAAGAAATACCACACAGAAAATATATTATAATAATATTTATAAGGATTTTGCAACAGCACAGCAGTTTCTGGAAATGCTCTCTGTCAGAATTAAATTCTAAAACAACTTCAAAACCAAAGCAACCGAAGAAGAACATCGCTCAAAGACCTTGCGCAACATGGACAAAGGTACAACACTTTGAACTGATTATTTATCTGTTTGTTTGATTTTAAAGAAGAAGAAAAAACTAAATTATGTACAGCGATTACACCTATTGAAAAAAGGATTTTTGACTTAAGTAACAGCCAGAAAGACTCCAGAGTGAGCTGATGAAAGCACACACCAGCTAACAAAGCTAATCTGGCTAATTAAACAGCTAAAGAGCTTCAAAACATTTGGATCATGTGGCCTGTAATTAGAAAGGGACACATTTCAGATTTCAGCTGTTTGGTTCAAGGAGCTGCTAAGAAAAACATGTTTTACTTTTTCCCTCCCTAACCATCAGTCCACTCTGGCTCATGTTTTGCTGTCATCTGCCTCTCCTTAGTACATGTTGGAGTGTCTGAGGATTCTCAACAAAAATGTTTATATTGTGTTTTCTTCATGGGTTGATGAACTGCGAGAAAATTCAGACACTGAGCAAGAAAAAAAAAAGGCTGAGAAATGGAAAAAAAATCTCTGTGGGTCCTCGAACACAACAAACTCCTTCACTTGATACATGTTAATGGGATGGAAAAATATTCTTAACAGCATCTTTGATATCTTTTCGTCCTCTGACCCCATAGTCGTGCAGTTCAGTAGGTGTGACAGTTGGTCCGGTCAAACAGTTCCTGTTGTGCAGCAACAATCATCCAGAGATAACAGAGGAGACTTTTAAAATAGCAACACATCGCTGTGTATTTTCTGAACTCTGGTTGTTGGAAACTGCAAAAATAATTTGTGCTGAAAACATGCTTTTTTTTATTCAAGACCGCCAAGAGGTTAAAAAAAATTGAAGGTAATTTGATATGTATGATATCCTCTATGATATACTGCAGCACAATGCCGGGAGGTAATGAGTAACCTGCATGCCAAATAATATCCTTTACATTAAAATTGAACAGTTTTCAACCAATTTGTTTTCTGTAATCTTCATAATTTCACCATATGGGATGAACTTGTGGTTTACCTAGGAGCACCCCTGATTAAAATCTTAAGTGAACTAAAGAGAATAAGCAGCAACTGACACTAAATCCATCCATTAGGTGTATTTTTAAGCTGTGAAGTAAAAAATGAAAAAAAAATTTAAAGAAAAAAAAAAAGCTCATTCCGCAAAGGAAGTAAGTAAAAAAATCCTCAAAATGTACCCTACACCCACCCAACACCAGCTTAATGAGAATACAAGATCCATTAACTCCATCTAAAACTCTGGGTGCAGCTTCTTCCAAAGCTTGATAATGGCTGAAACTGTCTTTGAACTGCTGCTTGAAGAAAATTCCTGCCCTGCAAAAGCACAGGGCAGCAGCCACATTCAACTGCAAGGCTGGCACAAATAGACCAAGGTGATGTGCTGAGTCAGGCCTGGGAATGGACCTATAATGGCTTCCACAAGTCTCTTGGTTATCAAAAAAGAATAATAAAAGTCACAAGAGTAAATGAAAAGGCTTTGCTTCACAAGTCACTTATCACCACACACTATTAGCAAGATTCCCAATAAAACAGCCACATGGCACACACCAAAAGTTGGTCAGGGAAATCTTCAATTATTTTAGAGTTTGTTGCCGGTAGGAAACATTTCGGAACAAATGATTCTACTCCTTTATCCACAAAATAATTCAGACAGGGAGGAGATATTTTCCATTATTAAAACACCACTTTGGTTCAAATATGCATCTATTAAGTGGTACTTTTTAGGGCGTATTCAGACTGGAAAAATCCGTTGGTCCGGGCAGAGCCTGTTTAAATTGTTCTGGATTGAGTTCCGAACCTTACGTTTGGTCTCTATTTCGACTGAGGAGGCAACGGCTAAGAAGGCACACAGTGTGAGAACAAAACAGTGTGAGAAGCAATGTGTATCAAGTTAAAAGTTGTTTTAATGAGCCTGAAATTATCCAACCAGATTTCAATATCTCATTGTTGCTTTACATTTGTCTGCGGCTTCCTTCTATTCTGTTTACACCATGTAATGTTCGGCTACGGTGACTGTTTGGTCCAGTCATTCCGCACTGAGCACGGAGCCTATTCAGACTGAACAGAGTGAAACCGGAACTCAGTCTGATTGGAAACGAACTGAGACCACCGCAAAACACAGTCCGAGACCAAGGTCCGCTTGTATGCATTCAGACCGAAAATTTGTTCCGGATTATCGGTCGAAACAAACTCTGGTTCACTTTAAGTGAACCAAATGTGTCCAGTGTGAATACACTTAAGCTAATGCTTAAAAGCAAATCTAAACATTGAGGCGGTGATTGTGGTGACAATCTGAGAAGACACAGCCTTTTTAGTTGGAACATCATTCAAAAGTGCTCGCGTTGTGGACAGAAAGTATACATAGAATGAATAGAAATCTATGATTATGTAATTTATGATTGGGCATTTTAAAGGTGTATGGTAAGAAGATCACATGCAAACAAAAGACAGTTAAACTATTTCACAATGTTCCCAATTACAGGACTTGTATGAGCAATAAACTGGTGCCGGACAGTGTAAACATAACCCACTTTGACTTCCTGTAGCAATCTGTTCCTTTACATGAAAACTACTGATTGTTTTTACAATGTCAAATAAACATGAAGTATCCATAGTTGATAGGAAACTATTGAAATCATGAGATTTTAATCTGCAAAGCAGTACTTAAAGAATATCACTTAAATCCCAAATGTACATACTTGAACCCAAAGCCTGCAACAAATAAAAATGTGGCACCAAAAAAGATATTAAAACCCTCCTAAGTAACTTCAATTGAATATTCTTATAAAACCTTTACTGAAAGTTTAGCATGTTTGAAATGTACTGAATTTATATGACTTGTATTTTAAAGAAATTCTTTCTCAATCGTATAAGACGTCATTGACTTCTTAAGACCTGAAATAATTTTAAGGGAACACTCTACGCACACAGTCACAGAAGAATGAACTACTGTAGTAGTATAACCTAAAATGTGATGTCCAGGCAAGTGGACGCCAAGATTTAAGAGGGTAAACCAAAAAAAACAAGTATTATTTAAATAAAGAGTGACTGACTTTCTCACATTCCCTCTAGAAGAGCAAGGCTCTATGTAGAACACAAAAAATACAACCCTCTGCCTTTGGAAAGTAGATCATCACACATTTAAGGACAAAAAAGTGTTCATAAAAGTCGATTGCATTTTTTTTTAAATATTTTTTACATATATATTTTTTGGTTAATTTCTGCAAAAGATTTGCAAAACGTGACACTAGCAGTTCAATAACCTCAAAGGCTTATTACTCCAGTCTTTCTGGGTTAAGAAAAAAAAAAAACTTCCCACTGGCCATTAATTAACTTTAGGAATGTCAACGTGTTATGGGGACAACAGTCACCTGCGGCTACTTAATGCTAAAGATTATTTCATTTTTGCTCTACATCCAAAAAATATTAAGGTCTCAGAAGACACAAAGAGTGAAAGAAGCCACAAATGGACTGGAGCTACCATTCCACCCCATTCCACCCCTGCACAAGCCAGACTCCGAGAGGATCAATACTTACCTCATGTTACTTGTGTATCTGTGACTTCTCTCTAATATTAACCTAGCAAGTCCCAAAAGCCACCCTCCATTACAACACTCATTTACTGTACATCCAAACTACAAAAATAGAGCTTTTTCCAGCAAAAGTTTTGTTTTCATTAAAATCGAGAAACTGCTAGATGAACAAAGGGCCCAATTTGTTGTGGTAGTGTTTCAGTTACAGAAGAGCTTTCTCAGGTGCAAAAAAAAGGTGGTAAGTTAGAACCTTTAGATTTCTGTTGAGATGTTAACTTCTTAAAACATTAGCCTCAAAAACAATTTAAAACATTGTGAAATTTCAATTTGTTTTATATGTAACTTTAGTTTTACGTCCTAAATAAGACTATGATAGCCTACAGTATGTAATTATCTGTTCCAAATGTTTTGTTTTTTTTAAATAGAATTGTAAATCAGTCATTTAGGGTTTGAAATTCCAAGATGTAGCTCCATAAAAGTGAACCTCTGTCATGATACATCAGTCTTTAAAGGCTGGTGCTTGTTTTCCAGGTATTTCTGCCTCACTAAAGCCTAATTACCTGAATCAGGTAGGTTACCATTTGGAACTATTGGCTGTATAATAGGACTGGACAGACCAAGTATGATGTCACCCATAGAAAGTCCCTTACCTCCGACTCCAGCAAAATTAAGCCAATTCAGTCGCCATTTTTCCAAGATACCTACGCCATTTTTCCTTCCAGACAACAGTGATTGGTCAGAGTCAATGTTTCTATGGCAACCACTGTCGCCAATCATAAGTAAGCTTGTGTGCTTTTACTGAGACATCTGATTAGGCAGTTTAAAACTTGAATAAAGAAAGAAAATAGATCATGAAAAAAAAATAGTATTTGTATGTACATGTAAAAAAAAAAAAGACATCAGATCAAGAATGGTTATTCTGACAAATAGAACGACTGAGTAATAACTGACTACTTCTCAATAGAAGTCTTTGAGATTTTGGTTTCTTGGAGCCAGGAGGTGCTTTCTATTTTGAAAATAAACACAAAAAGGGTGGGGCAGGGGGTCACTCAATCCAGTGCTCTATATATTGTCAATGTAAACCACTAAAAACAGAGGTAAATGGAAAAACGGCAATGGATCGTCAATAATTATCCATGCCATGTCTTAAGATGAATGACATATTAGGGTGTTATCAACAAAAAAACTGAAAAAAACTGCAGAAGCAGTGAGTAAAGCACTCTCTGTAGAAGTATTTTTGGCATGAATCACCTTGAAGTAATCTGCTCTGGAATGGCTGAGTCACTCAGATCACTGTAGAGAAACTTCAGCCCACTCTTTTCCATACAAATGCTTCAGTTCATCAAGGTTTTCTTGCGATTGTTTATTCACCGCTCTTTCATAGCCATATGTCGCATTTCATTTGGATGAGCCCTGAACTTTAAGTTGGCCTCTACATCACCATCATGTTCCTCTATCCGTTCTGAACATGCACACCACATTATTCTTCTGCTGCACAATCTACTGCCAAAGAAACTTTAACTGACTGGAAGATGGACTCACATTTTGCACGGTGACACCTTTCATCGACAGTGAAGGTTCTCACTCATCCATGTGGCTTTTATCAGGCTGATGAAGCCACGTGGATGAGTGCATGACTCAACTTCAAGGCAAAATGTTTCATGGTTGACTCAGTGATATCACATGAAACAGGTTTTCTGGCAACAAAATGCCCAAATCATCACCCTGCTACCATTGTGTCTGTGAGATGTTTTTCATCTCTGATGCTGACATACTGAGTGCAGTTTGAGCATTAGAGCTCTCCTGTTTATTTAAGAAGAAGTGTTTCAAAAGCCCTGTGGTTTGTTGACATACACACACTCACGTGAGTGGTCACTTCTTTTTTCTTATGAGTAAACAGGCTTTCTTCAAGAACTTGGCTCAAATCCAGGTGATCTAATGTCTTCAGCTTTGATTTTTGAAAGGTGAACTGGTTACTGAACGTTCTGACATGTTACTCCAAGCCATGCACCATTTAACTTTAACAGGAAGTCTCCTGTGCTGCTCACAATTCCCATTCATCTACTCAGCTAGTTACAACTCCAAACAAAGAGGAGTTGCTATTTTGATTAATAAAAATATTACATTTACTCATAAGAACACAATTGTTGATCCAGAAGGCAGATTTGTAATTATTAACATATCAGTTCAGAATAAAGACTTCTGTATAGCCAGTATCTATGGTCCCAATGCTGATGAATCCTCCTTTCACAGATTCTTCACCTCACTTTCGGTTCACGCTGACTCCACAATAATTATAGGAGGAGACCTCAACTTGGTCCTTGATCCTGAACTTGACAGACTCAGCACAGCAGGACACCAGCGCACATGGCGTTCTGCAAGTATTTTGAAGCAATACATGGATGAGTTGGGTCTCTGCGACGCTTGGCGCTCATGTCATCCAAACACTAAAGGGTTCACTTTCTTTTCTCCAGTTCACCACTCACAGTCTCGCTTAGACTATTTATTAGTCAGTAATTCTTTTTTAAAAGATATCAAGGATTCCAACATTCATCCAATTATCATTAGTGATCATGCACCAGTTTCTGTAAATATTTCTAGAGATCTACCCACACCTTCTGGCTTAACCTGGAGGTTTAACACTTCGCTGTTAAAAGATCAAGAGTTTATTCAATTCTTTAAAAAAGAGAGAACCTTCCTAGAATTTAATGATACTCCGGATATTTCACCATGTGTTCTTTGGGAAACAGCAAAAGCAGTGGTGAGAGGAAAAATTATTTCTTATTCAACAAATAAAAAACACAAAGAGAAAGCAGATTTATTAGAAATAGAAAATAAAATCAAAGATCTAGAGGCTGCTTGTGCTGCTTCTGCACAAGAACACATTCTGGGAGATCTGAAAAATTTAAAGCTTCAGTTAAATGACATCATCAATAAACAAACACAATTCCAAATACAAAAACTTCGACTCGAAAATTTTGATAACTCAAACAAATCGGGTAAATTTTTAGCTAATCAGCTTAAAATTAATAAAGAAAAATCAACTATTGCCTCTATTATGGACCACACAGGAACTGTCACTCACGACCCGGTTAAAATCAATAAAACGTTTAAAGATTTTCATAAAAACCTATACACATCACAGGTCAATCCATCAGAACAAAGTATTAACTCATTTCTTAATAATGTAACTCTACCCAGATTAAATGAGGATCAAAGCTCAAACTTAGACTCTCCGCTCTCATTGGCTGAACTTCATGAAGCTCTGTTACTGATGCCCAACAACAAAGCTCCAGGGCCTGATGGCTTTCCTGCTGAGTTTTATAAAGAATTCTGGGAACAGCTGGCACAAACTTTTTATAAAATGGTTACTTTTATCAAGGAAAGCCAATCACTGCCACCTCACATGAATTCAGCTAACATAATCCTCCTTCTCAAACCAGAAAAAGATCCCACAATTCCTTCAAGCTATCGCCCCATTTCTCTAATCAATGCAGACGTAAAAATTATTTGCAAAGCACTCGCGCAGAGAATGGAAAAAAATCACTCCTCGTATAATTCATCATGATCAAACTGGATTCATCAAAGGTAGACACTCAAGTGATAACGTCCGCAGACTTGTTAACATAATAGATTTTGCCACTATTAAAAACCAGGAAACAACCATACTGTCATTGGATGCTGAAAAAGCATTTGACAAAGTAAACTGGAAGTACCTCATTGCTGCCCTCCATAAGTTTGGGTTTGGGGAATCCTTCATTGATTGGATTAAAATATTATATCACAACCCAAATGCATCAGTCAGAACCAACAAACAGACTTCTGACAGGTTTTTTCTTGGTAGAGGGACCAGACAGGGTTGTCCACTGTCCCCCTCTCTTTTTGCTATATTTATTGAACCTTTGGCTGCAACAATAAGACAGCGCGAGAGCATTAAAGGAATTACAACAAAATACAGTAATCATAAAATTAGTCTTTATGCTGATGACATATTACTTTTTCTAAACAATTCACATTCCATTAGTGAAACAACAACAATTATTAATGAATTTTCCTCTATCTCAGACTACTCAATTAACTGGAACAAATCAGTTTTATTGTCACTGAATGGTAATGTTGAGCAAACAATCTCAATCCCAGTCAAATCAGGCAATATCAAATATCTAGGTATTTATTTCTCCCCGAAACTATCAGAACTGGTGCAACTAAACTACACCCCATTACTGAAAAGTATACAGGATGATCTAACCCGCTGGGTCAACCTGGCTCTGTCACTCATGGGTAAGATAGCCACAGTAAAAATGAACATTTTACCCAAAGTTAATTATCTGTTCTCAATGATCCCCACACAACCACCACTAAAATGGTTCAAAACATTAGACTCTGCCATATCCAGCTTCTTATGGAACAGTAAACCTGCAAGAATTAGTCTAAAAACTTTAAAATCTAGAAAAAGCTGTGGAGGCTTAGAATTACCTAACTTCCATAACTACTTTCTTGCCAACAGACTGCAGTACCTCTTAAGATGGATAAAAAACAATCCAGAAACCAACCCATGGATGGATCTGGAACAGGCATTTTGTGGAAAGATCAACTTGTCAGATCTACCATTTATAAGCCCAACAATAAAAAAACATGACTGCTACCAGAGTAGTAATATAAGTACTACTTTAACAGCCTGGTGGGATTTTCTTAAAATGTCAAACTCTTCACTACTACCATGCAAAATGACACCCATCTGGAACAACCCAGACATCCTGATAAATAAAAAAATGTTGCACTTCCCTGCTTGGCAAGCAGGGGGCATAAGACTACTCGAGCACTTGATTATCGACAGAAGATTCATAACACACCAAAACTACAAGAAAAACATGGAATAAATAAATTCTTGGAATATCAGCAACTTAAATCTGTAATTACTAAAACATTTAAATCCAGTGACAATGACTTAAAATGACCAGAACTAGTTACCTCTATGATTAATTTTTCATTGAATAAAACTCTCTCCAAAATATACAAACTCTTATGCAACTTAGATAACGAAGTCTCAATTCCAACAACAAAATGGGATGCAGACTTAGGCAGAAGTACAGACACAAGCTTCTGGTCAGAAATTTGTCTAAATACCTTTAAATTAACCAAAAGTCCAAACCTACAACTAATACAATTAAAAACTCTTCACAGAATTTACTATACTGGACAGAGGATGTTCAAGATGGGTCTCAAAAACTCAGACATTTGTGAGCATTGTGATACTAATTTACCTGACAATTACATGCATGCTCTGTGGTTCTGTACACCTGTCCAGGCTCTCTGGCAACAGGTATGTGCTGATTTATCAGTCTGGCTTAAGGTTTCAATCACAGCCTCACCTTCACTTTGTGTGCTGGGTGACATGAGTGCCAT